>JACDOX010000132.1:1093252-1189865 GCA_014549065.1 Cardinalis cardinalis
CTGGGCTCAGCCTCGGGGCAGCCTCCCCTGGGGCCTGCTGGGCCCTGCGGGTGGAGAACGATGGGAAGGTCCTTCAGTGCTTCCTGAGGAGGGAAACAGAGCTGGAACATCCTGTGAGGAGCAGCTCAAGTCTTTGGGCTTGTCCACTTTGAAGAAAAGAAGGCTGAGGYGTGATCTCACAGCTCTCTACGGCTTCATGAGGAGGAGAAGGGCGCAGGGAGGTGCTGAGCTCTTCTCCCTGGCATTCCAGGGGCAGGATGCACGGGAATGGTTCAGAGCCGAAGCAGGAGAGGTTCAGACTGGATACCATGAAGCATTTCCTTACTACAARGTTTGTGGGTGGTCACATAGAAGAACAGGTGTCCTGGAGAGGTGGTTGATGCCCTAAGTCTGTCAGTGTTCAAGAAGCRTTTGGACAGTGTCCTAAATAAAAGGCTTTAACTTCCAGTCAGCCCTGAAGTGGTTTGGCAGTTGGATTAGATGATTGTTGTGCATCCCTTCCAATTGAAACAATTTGTTACTTTCTAAATTCCTCAAAAGAATTCTCTGTTTGAAAAAAATTAAGGGTAAGCCATTGTATTACATTGCAGTGTAATTTATTTTAGAWTAAAATATTTGAAGTGCTGGGAAACCTATGTCTTTTTCTCTTTCTGCCAGATTACAGCGACCACATGTCTACCTGCCAGTTCACCTTTATGGCCARCTGGTGCACCATAAAACAGGCTGCCATTTATTGGAGTCTCAGGTGAGGATAAAAATAATTTATAACTTGAAATATTTTACAGATCATTATAAACCTTTTGAAAAAAGGTTTTAAAAGAGATGGCATTTAAATAGGCATTGTAGAAGATTATGAGTCTTAAGTTGTAAAGACAGTCTTTGCCATCTAACCTCATGTAAAATACCTTCCTGACACTGAAGTATCACCAAAATAACTTGCAACCTTTTTCTTAAAATGACTAGCAAAATCTTAGCATGGAGAGCCAATTCATAAAAAGATAAAATTGTTAGTCTCTGTGATTGTATATTGACAGTTATACATGTGGTAAAACTATGCCTGTCCTTTTAAGTATACAGAAATTGGGAGATGAGGGAATAAAATCTTTCTAATATTTTGAAAATCTAAGAGAACAAGYCCTAAGCCATAATTGCTTAAATTCACTTTTGATGTGAGTTGGTAAAATGATTTATTGAATTGACAATGCTCTTTGAAAATTTCAAGAGAAAGTGTATATGTTGCAGTGCATTAGTTTGACTAATCTGTCATCCTTATRATATTTGAAATAACTTCATGCAATCTGCGATTTCATTAAAATTTTCTTTTGCATTATCACTGATGTTAATTTATGGTCATTATTCCAGAATAACCACTGTTCTTCCTGGAGTGCATGATTTGAATTATTGCTTTAACTTCTACTATAAATGCAAGAGGACCTGTTTGCCTGTTAGACTGAAGTCTCCTATAAATTTTCAACTTAGTTTTTTCTTCTTCTGTTTTTCTCCTTCAGAGTATTGTTACAGATCTAAGTTACACTGTTCGTTCTCCAATGCTGGATAAGTGGGAAGGAATTAAGCAGCTGAAAGCAGCCCTTTGGGCCTTGGTTAGTAATATATTTACTGAGTTTTGCGGTTGTTTAGTTCCATTATAACTGTTGATTCTTAAATAACTAAGCAAAATTCTATAAAACTAAAAAAAAAGGGGGTTTTTTTTCAAGAAATGTGTGATTTTTTTTCAAGTTAGGATTTTGTTCCATAACGATACTTTCAGTTGAAGATGGTTCACTGCAACTGTTTAATTCTGAGGTTTTTTAATAATCCCTTTGTCATTTTTTCTTTTTAACAAATAAGAATAACACATTGCCATATGAGTATTAATATGGAAATGATAGTTACAAGTTAAAAGTTGCCATGGTCTGAGTTTAATGTATTTGCTGTGGTAGTCCCTAATGTTTCTGCAAGGAGGTTGGCTGCCCTGCTGGTGTTGATCCATGTGGTCATGAAGCCCTGGTACTTGGGACAGGCAAAAACCTAGTGTTGGTGTGTATCCAAGCTACACACCTAAATGTGCTTCTTGTCTTCCACAAAGTTAATTTTGGAGCACTTGTCCAAGGGGTCTGTTAGGGGAAGATACTGTAGATATGTAACCAAATGCCTGTGTAAGTGGAATGAATAAACCAAGATGCCTGTGTAAGTAAAAYGAATAAACCAAGATCATTCTGCAGGCTATAGTAGAACTTATAAAGTGAGGAATACATATTAGTTCTAACTTTGAGCAGCTTTAGGTATTATACAAGGTGTGCTGAGTGCTTTTTTATTAGCACAGCTAGGAAATGCCAGAAAAGGGTACTCAGATCTTTCAACTGCTTTGAGAAGATGGGCTTTAAACTTTACTACCAACAAACAAAATTGTCAGAGCTTTACATTGATAGTGCTGCAGATCATTTTATGATCAAAACTTACTTAAAAAATTTCATTCCAGGGCAATATCGGATCATCAAATTGGGGTCTTAACTTGCTTCAAGAGGAGAATGTAATTCCTGATATAATGGCACTTGCTCAACATTGTGAGGTTCTGTCTGTTAGAGGGTATGTTTGTCTGATATATACGTAAAATTTTCAGATGGTAGTTGTGATCAGTTTTCAGATAGCTTTACCTGATTTACATGAGTAGAGATTTGTACTTTATTGAAAACCACCTGTTAAAGTCACCGATGTTTGAGTATCAGTCTCAGTTCTATACAACTGCAGAATTGTGTAGGAAGTCTGAAAGAACATGACGTAATCAAATCTATGAAAAAAGGTAGATACTACTTTTCTTCTGCTCTGTAAAACAAAATACTTGCTGTTTATATCTCTGTAAGAATTTATTATTCCATCTTTTTTATTCAATATATTTTTTAAATATTTAAAAGCATAAATAGATGGCATTTTGTCTAACTTTGCTACTGTATAAATGTTTGACCTTTTTTTCAAAAGGTAGTTTTCAACTTTATGTAATCAGGCTTTTGTGATAATTCTTATTTTGTAATAGTATCTTGTTCTCAGATATATTATTGAATTTCCTGAGCTTAAATTGATTTGCAAATTAAAATTAACAGTGTACTCTTTCTCAGTTTTGTGAAGTTTGTCCTGAATTGCTTTGAAGTTGTTTCCTTTCAAATGTCAAGTAAGTTTAGTTAAATCAGGTGCTATTATTGTTGCTCTTTTTTCTATATATATATTAAATACAGAACCTGTGTCTACGTACTTGGTCTAATAGCCAAAACTAAACAAGGATGTGACATTTTGAAGCATCACAACTGGGATGCTGTGAGACACAGTCGTAGACAGCCTTGGCCAGTGGTCCCTGATGACATGGAGCAGCTCTGCAATGAACTTTCTTCTATACCAAGCACTCTTAGCTTGAACTCTGAGTCTACCAGTTCAAGGCACAACAGTGAAAGTGAATCTGCTCCATCAAGTAAGTAACCAGAACACCAAAACAAGAAAACAGGAGAAAAATGAACAAGCAAACAGAAAATACCTGCAAAGAGCCCAGTCCACCACAAACAGCATTTTGGTGCTCTTATCAACCTTTTGGTAGGATGAGGTACAGACCAATGGTGTAAAGGTGGTCTTGCAGTAAAACAGTACAAGCAATAGGACATTTATGTCCATTCAGAGAGATGCAGATGAGTCAGAGGGAGTAAAACAGTATCTTAGCTTCACACTTGRTGTAGAAGAAAAATTTTCACATGAGGGTAAGTCACTTATTTTTATGTTGAGTCGTGGCAGTTTGCTGTAAGATACTGCAGAAACCACCATGCGTAGGTACAAAGATACACTTGATTGTCCTCAAAGAAGTAAGTGTTYATGTTCTCTGGGTGTACACACACCCCCAGAATTTTGATGTATTTAAATTATTATGTATTTCAAGTACATAATGCATTTTATTTTCTATGGATACTTGGAATTTAAATTAAGAAATACACCGTATTTAGGTATCATTAAAGGAGTTCCTAGGCTGTAATCCTAGTAGCTGGATGTTTGCACTGAAATAAGACAGTGTGGCTTTTCTTTTGAAGCAGGGAAATCTTCAGGTCAGTTACTCCTCAAAATAGCTAATTTGCATGAAGTTCTGCAGAAAAAAAAAGAGGAATTAAAGTTCCAGTAAATTGCAGAGACTCTCACTTGGGCTTCTATTAAATGGCTTCCTATTTTGTAACATAGTTTGTAGACTTGGAAGAAATGCCTATTTTTGTGACAAAGTCTTGTATAATTTCAGGTATGTTCATCATGGAGGATGACCGTTTTGGTAGTACTTCCACCAGTACTTTCTTCCTAGATATTACTGAAGATGCAGAACAAATATTTTATGACAGACCTGGACCTTCAAAGGACAAAGACCGTAGTCCCTTTCCTTTTTTTTCTTCCAGTAGACTTGTGAAAAATCGCATTCTAAACTCTCTTACTCTACCTAATAAAAAACACAGAAGTAGCAGTGATCCAAAAGGAGGAAAGCTGACATCATCTGACAGTAAATCAGGCCTGAGGCGAAATCGTACAGTTACAGAACCTAGTGGTAGCATAGACTTTCCTGCTGGGGAAGAATTGAACCCTGTTTTCAGAGTTCCAAAAATCCAGACTTTACGATTAGAAACTTCTTTTGTTGGAAGTAAACATGTGGAAGATACTGATTGTACTCAGAGTATCGGAGAAAACGATCTGAAGCTGCCAAAAGGTCTTGGAAATGAAATTCATCGGGAAAACACAAGCAAAGAAAGGCTAATTGGAGATGGTACTACACAGACACATTTCAAGAGCCGTAGCTTAAGTTTTAATACAGATACCACAACAAGTGGTATAAGTTCAATGAGCTCTAGCCCTTCAAGGGAGACTGTAGGTGTGGACACTACAAATGTAGATACTGACTGTGGAAGTTTGAGTACTGTCGTAAGCACAAAGACAGTTAAACCAAGTCACTGTTCAACACCACAGTCTAACCACCTGCCTCTCTCAAAATCCAACTCTGTATCCCTGGTTCCACCAGGATCTTCTCATACCCTTCCCAGAAGAGCCCAGTCTCTTAAAGCTCCTTCTCTTGCTACAATAAAAAGTCTTGCTGACTACAACTTCAGCTACACAAGTTCTCGAGATGCATTTGGTTATGCTACACTAAAGCGCCTGCAGCAGCAAAGGATGCATCCCTCACTGTCTCACTCAGAAGCCCTGGCATCTCCAGCAAAGGATGTGCTGTTTACTGACACTATCACTATGAAGTCTGGCAGCCTGGATTCTCGACTAACCCCAAGCCGGTAAGATGTTATTCTGTGCTCATTTCTTACTTYAGTGCTGTGAGAACAACTTTGGTGTCTTCCAAATTTTTTTTTTATCTGCACCTTAAAGGGACAGTTGTTGCAAGGTCATTCATAACTTCACTGAAAGCAGTATTGATGTATTAAGTGAATAACAAAAGGATAATTGTCCAGTTTGTAAGGGCTGTCAGAGAAGCCCAGCTTTCATAGCTGTGCTCAACCTTTTATAATGCTGTTGGTGACAAAGGAAAAGGTTTCCTTTTATCACATTTTTTTCCTGTTTTAACTTCTATAATATAAAAAATACAGTTGCAGTGCTAACATTATTAAAGTTGCTAACATTATTAAGTTGCTAACATTATTAAAGTTGCAAACACATTGAATTGCCCATGAAGTCAGAGGTACATTTCAGAAGAGAATTTTCTCAGTGTCACTTGGGGAGGTTTTAGGACAGGGCCTCCTGCCAATATGCTCTATTTGTGTTCGCTGCAGCACTGAGGCCAGTGATGAGGTACTGGTACCACTGATAGGAATGTCAGTTTGGCTTCTTAGCTACAGTAGATCAAAGATTTTACTCATAGCATGTATTTTTAGATGGCAGTGTCACCTCTTTATTTTTGAGCAATATTAGATGTTCTGAAGACTAATTAGATAGTTACATAAGATGTCTAGCTCTTGACATTGACACTGTTCCCAGCTGCAACAGTCACTGCTTAATAACCTTCCCTTAAAAGCTCTTGTACTAAATTTTTCCTTCACAWCATCTTTTAGCTGGTGCATTGGATTTTCACARTACTGCTGAGATGGAAAAGGCACTYTTTATCTCTATTCTTGCCTTGTCATTTCTCGAATGAGAGAAGGCCAAGATGCTACCAGTACATGAGTCATCTGCTTACTGTGGAAAAAGCAAACGCTTAGTCCTTGAGCTGCCCTCTTCATACCCACTTGAATGTCTATGTCCTGATTAAAAGAAACATCCATTTGTGTTGGTATTTTTGCATAATTCTGGAAAGATGCCATGAAAGATGCCTTTGTTCAAATAAGTTAAAGCTAGAATGAGTGTGTTGGTTAGATTAAGGATGATTTAGTAGTTACACTGCACTATCCTGGAAATTGAAGTGCCATTCCTAGCTATGTCACTGGCATCMTGTGCTAGTGCAGGAACGAGTGGGTGTCATTTCAGTGGTAGTACAGGTTCTGTGATGTCTGTAAGTAATGTTTTACCATTCCTTGCAGTCATGCCCTTGATGTGCAGAGCAGCCTTGCTGCAGTGGACTTTGATCCTGCATGCAATGTCATACTGACTATTCCTGGTGCTTAGCTGTTCATGTTCTCTTGTGTCAGTGGGTAGAGTCAAGTATTTGAGCTGACCTGCTTAACACTGAASTGAAATGTCTGGAGTGCTTGTATCTCTGAGAAGGTTAAATAATTGCAGACATGCATACTCAAAGAGARATTCAGGTTGTGTTAGTTGCTAATATAATTGATTGGAAAGACTGCARTAAAACTAGTACATGTGTTTTTCTTAGTGGTTATGGTGTGTCCCCACTGAAAAATTGTGGTCCTTACAATTTCAGATTATATTTACAAATAAATTCAGAGTATGTTTACTGGTCCAGCTAAAACTGTCCCTAGCTGCTTTTAAAAAATAAACTARAAAGAAAAATTCTGTCCTTTTTAACTGCCAAATCAATTTTTCTGTCAGTCTTCTGAAAAGTTTTATTTGCAGTTTATTGACAGATTTATGCGTTAGTAGCAACTAACAGTCATAGATTTACTTTTGCAATGTTTTTAGTTGTTCTTTTTTTCAGAAGGTTAAAAAGCCTTTTTCTTTGTGAGGATGAATTTCCCACTTTTGTCTTTAAAGACCAACCAGAAGTACTAACGCACATATTTTGGATCCTGATAGTGGCTCTCAGCTATCCCCTGCAGACCTTCTTTCATGACAACTTGGTGCTGCTTATCACTACTAATGCTATATCTGTTCRTTTTTCTAGGAAAAGTAGGGACAAACTTTTGGGATTAAAACTTCTATCTTTAATTCATGTTGAGAGTAATTGTAGAATGTTTTATTACTAAGTATTTAACGCAGTTGATAACTTCTTGAGTTTCACGATTACACAATTATTTAGGTTGGAAAAGACCCTTAAAATCRAGTCCCRCTATTAACACAACATGCTCAAGTGCTCCACTAAACCATGTCCTTAAGTGCCACATGTACGTGTTTTCTAAATGTCTTCAGGGWTGGTGACTCAACTGCTTCCCTGGGCAGACTCTTCCAGTGCTTGACAACCCTTTCAGTGAGGAAGTTTTTCTTWATATCCAATCTAAACCTCCTCTGGCACAACCTGAGGTCTTTTCCCTGGTTTTATGAAGTATGGCTTGACTTCTTTTGTGAGTCCACTGCTACTGTCACTAGTATTGGTCAGAATTACCAGCAAGAAAATTGTTGATATCCTTTCAGCTGTATTTTGTGCATTTCCATTACATAATCGTTTCTTCCATGGTCAAATTTGATAATATAATTTTATCTCAATAGAAATCCCATCCATAGGGATAAGAGGACACTTTATTGCCCAAATAAAAAGTAGACCAAAAATTTCTTCCAAGGTAAAAAGTCAAAAAATCCAGTGTTTATTTGCAATAAAAATTCGCTGTTCCTGACGTGTGCCTTTATTAGGAAGCTTTAATCCAATGCATATAGGCCATCTACATAGATTGGTTATCAGAAACATTTTTAGGTTTTTCTGTTTGATGAGAAAGAAAATGACAGATGGCTAAATGTGAAATTTCTATCATCAGGGCTCTGGTCAGCACTGAGGTCTTGTTCTCCAGCCTCTTCTCTCCTGTCTGATTTTCCCATTCTATTTCTTTCTTTGCTCTTCAAGCTATTTGTCAAGTCAGCTCCGCTCACTGTGCAGTTTGTTCTTTGTGCATTCATGTTGAGCAAATACCTTCTCCRTGCTTGGGTGACCCTACTGGGTGGCTCCTTTGGAGTATGGGAGAAAAAATGTGAAAAAATGTTCCTTGTGTGTATCACTGGTAGGCTTAAGGTGTGCCTTTGGAGGGATGCGCGTGCTCAGCTCAGAGTTTGTGAATATCCAGGAAATACACGTTCAGTGCATAGGTACATTTCAAAATTAGGTAGTTAAGAGTTTAGAAACCCAAAGCTTTACTGGCTGTGTCCGGGCTGTAAATATTCAAAGCTAGAATGTTGAAGAAAATACATGGTTTTGCAGGATGGGCAGGAGTTCCTATATCAAGAATTATAAAGCAATTGCCAGGAACTGCCAAACCATGCAAGACAATATGAGGCAGAAAAAGCAGTGAGCCTATAGCTGTTAATTTGTTCTAACAAGTTCTGAGATCTGCAGTGGGAGGATGAGGGTGGTCTTGGTGTCAGCATTAAAAGTAAAAATGACCTTGACGTCCTTTTTACTTTTAACGTGCCAGAACGAGAGAGTAACTGCAATTGTGATTTGTTTCAATGTTACAGGTTCATGAAAGCTTTAAGTTATGCTTCGTTAGATAAAGAAGATTTATTAAGTCCTATTAACCAAAACACACTTCAGCGTTCCTCCTCTGTTCGCTCCATGGTTTCTAACGCTACTTATGGTAGCTCTGATGATTACATTGGCCTTGCTCTCCCGGTGGATATCAACGAAATATTTCAGGTATGTAGGTGCTAACTGATTTGATTCATTTGCATTTTCATACCGAAAGGCAGTTAGCTGTTGCCTTTTCATCAGAATATATTAAATCTAGAGAAATGAGGAAAAATGGATGTGGTACTTTAAAGAAATACATTTTGGAGAGCTAGAGTTTCTTTTCTAACTGTTCTCACTTACTTACACAAGATCACTAGGCTGGTTTGTTTTAAGGCAAATAATGGCAAAGACARTGTTAGAGGAATGTTAAACAGTGATTTTGCTGTTAGAGGAGTGTTAAACAGTGGTTTTGCTGACAAATTTGCTGTCATAAGATTTTTTGTTGACATCTGGCTCTTATACTAAAATTAGCATAGTCTGTGCACATTTGTTAATTCTGCTTTAGCCAACCAATAGTTGACATGTTCATCAGCCTCCTATAAATGATGTGCACAATCACACAGTTAACTCCCTGATACCATGGTCTGTATTAAATAATAGATTCTTCTTATATCTATCATTATAGTATTAAATTATATTGTCTTATCTTTGAAAATACATATATTTAGGTTAGAACAGATTATTTTCAGTGTCTCAGAAAATCCCTTCTTCATTCTGCTTGGTAGAAACACATTCCTGTTTAACAGACTGATGCATCATAGGGTTTAATACTCTGTTACTTAATCATCAAAATYAGCACATGGTCTATGTCAAAGGTAAAAGTGGTCTTCCTTATCTTTATCTTAATATTTGCCTTTCAAATCTAAATAAACTTCTTACCAATCTCAAAGAATTGCAAAACATAGAGCCATATTATGTTAAATCATATATCTGCTTCTGTTTTTCCTTTGTGAAATGACTAGTTTTTCTTTCTTCTTCAAGTCATTGTTGCATATTTGTTACCTCATTTTGTTTCTCTCAGCTCTCTTTGTAGTTGAGACATGCCTCAGCTCCACATCCTACAGGCAGCATTTTAGATGTCCTGGTTGCTTTTGTRCTTCATTCCCAAGATCTCCAGTGGTGTAGCATGATCATGGACAGATTATGAATGGCCACTGTGGGTCACTGGTTTTCTTACAGCCTGTCACCACCATTTTAACATCTGCTGACTCTTCATGACCCTTTGTCGATAATGTTCATTTACAGATGTATATTTTTCTCATTTGGCTTTTCTTTAGTACTCAGGAGCTCATTCTTAATTTCTTCTGCTAATGATGCATTTTTCTTGAAGTGAAAGAAAAGCAAGGTTTAAGTTCCTTATAAAATGTATTTTTTTTTCTTGTGTTTGATTATCACCTCTTTTAATTTTAATTTTCACTTGGGTATTCCAGGTAAAGGAAACCCCATATTTCCAGAAGAAAACTACACCTCCATTTGATGAGCATGGATCTAGGGTCTTTACATCTGATGCAGGAGGTACTGGTTTTAATCCYCTCCTGTAGCTTTCTGTTGTTTATTGGTATATTGGGTGGGTTGTTGATTTATTTGTTAATTTTTCTTTACAGAAAACATCATTTTAGCTATTAAGCTTTGAGGACTGTGTTCTGGAATCAGGATAGTAGTCCATTAATTCCCTGTTTTATTTAGTTTGAGCTAATGCGTTGCTTCAAAGTTTGGTCCTCCTCTAAAAAACTGAAGGAAAACCTGCATATCTCTGRTAATGTGAGCTGATGCTGCTCAAAATCTGGTAGTGGTGCTGTATTACTGGAAGTAACAAAATTTAAGCTTAGAAAAATATGAATCCCACATATTCCCTTTGATTACAAGATCATTTATAGGAACTTATGGTATTAGATGTGCGTTTCAGAAAGTAAATTGTCTTTCCGTGATTTGTCCATGATAACTGATCAGTGAAGATTATGGGATGAGAGAATTGCAAGTGTTCTAATGCCTGGCTTGCTCTGGAATGTACCTCTWGAGAAGTCAGAAATCTATAGGGTCTTTGTATGTGTTTTTTCAACTAAAAAAAAGAAGGCTTGACTCTGGTTTTTTAATAGTTTATTAGCATAGCTGTTGTACTACATTTTTGGGGGGGGGGGGGTTTCCCCTTTACTATTATACACAAAGGTGATTTTGCTTGAAGTGTGTCTCTGTAGTTTGCTACGTTTCAATGTAAAGTAACTCTTGTTCAAAACTGTATTTGTTTGTTTTTTCCACTCAGGGAAGAGCATGTCACTAAAGTGTCTTCTGCTTGTTTCTGCATTGCTGAGTCTAGTTTCTTCCTGTCACGGTCACTAAGTTACAGTTTTTTAAATTGTGTTTATTTTTGCATTGGTGCATGTGTAATTTCAACATCTGGTATATCGTTGTATTAATCTGGTTTGACACATGAAAAYTGGTAATGTATTGGTGTTGTATGGGTATTAGTAATGTTGATAACCATGTCAGGATTTACCACTCACCTTCTTACAGTGTGTGTACTTAAGAGATTGAGTTCTGTCCTTTGCAATGTTTTGTTATATATAATAAGTTGGAACTAAAAGTTTGTCTCTTTCTGAAATGCTAACAATCTTGGGAGCTTAACCACTCCAAAAAAACACTCTATAGGTCTTCACGTGCACTCCATCCCCAGCCTTAAAAGGCTTGAAAGTGGAAATAAATTGAAAGAGTTAGCATTGGTTGCTTGGTTTTCTAGGGTTTTTTTGATAACTGAATCTTATTTACAGGTCTTCCATCAGGTGCAAGTGATGTTGTCAAAAGCCCTTTTCAGATGCTTCGCCAGCAGATCAGTCTCACAGAAATAATGAACACCAGCCGTTCAGATGCCTGTCAGTTCTTAGAAGGTACAGAGGACACAGGCCTCCAGGAGCACACAGATGAGAACTGTCTTTATTGTGTCTGCGTTCAGATTCTGGGTTATCAGCCTAACACCAAAGTGAGCTCTTCCTATAATCGTGCAGGTTAGTGTTCCTTGTGGTGAAGTGTGATAAAACTGAGAGAACATACTGGCTTTTGTTCATCTTTAAATAATCTGGTTTTGTTTACCTGACTATTGACCATAAAATTATTTCTCTAATAAGCTCATTGTGCAACCCGTAGTATTGCTATGGTCATTTCCAGCTTTCCACTCTTTAGTATTAGTAGGASTAGGTGTCTGCATGTTTCTTTAGTATTTCTAATAGCATGTCAAAATAAAAAATTTGAAACCTTATTTAGTACTTAAAATGCGTGTTCTCAAAACTGACACTTGCTGTTCAACTGATGAAAAGTCTGACATCAAATCAAGTCTGTGCCATAAAATACAGTGAAGGAAATCTTTGGAGTCTGTTGAAGCTGAGCTGTAATTTCTGGGATTTAGTAATCTCTTCTCATACTTTGAGATTCGGATGAGAGTTGGAGTTATTTTTTCTAACCTTCTCTGCAGAGTTTGCAGTTACATGCCTTTTGTCAGTTCCTATGATGGAAAGATAATCCAGTAGTGGATGCTTTAGTAGGAGCACTCARTGTTTCTACAGTA
This sequence comes from Cardinalis cardinalis, assembly GCA_014549065.1. NCBI lineage: Eukaryota > Metazoa > Chordata > Aves > Passeriformes > Cardinalidae > Cardinalis > Cardinalis cardinalis. The sequence goes on from JACDOX010000132.1 coordinate 1,105,651, forward strand.
CTGTTAGACATTTATTAGTAGCAATGTTGGCAAAGAGAGTGATGCAYAAATGTGAGGAATGGCTCAGAGAGCTAAGCTGGAGGTTGAGTYAGTAGCAAGAAGGGGTGGCAAATAAAATTCCAGCTGTAGTTACAGGTGCAGCAGAGCCTGGCTCTTGCCAGAGCCCTTCCTGAAAACATCTGTGACAGTTGTGTGAACAAAAAAAAGTCTGCACATGCAAGAGCATCTCTATTGTGTTACATAAATTGGAGCATGGATATATCAGTAACTATGTCAGTACTATGTGTCATGGCTTCTTAGGCYTCCACCAGTGTCTGGGAGAGACTCCACTAATGGATTTAAGATTTTTTTTTAAATATCAATTTTGGAAGAGTTTGACTATAGTTTGTCCTGAATCCACCATCTATTTCTGAGCTGATTTTATGCATAGTACTTAGTGCTTCTTGCATGTTTGCAATTGTTGAAAAATAAAGAAAGCATGTGAATTGAGGAAAAGTGTGAATAACAAAGGTACATCTTGTTTATGTCAGATTTTTCAGACATTCCATATACTGACTGGTGTGGGCAGACCATTCACAATCACTTAGATGTGCATTCCTCCAAATTTTCTGGAATTTCAGGCTGTAGTGATGCAGTATCCCATGGTTCAGCCAGCAGCACCAAGAGTACAGAGCTTGTGTTAGGTAAGTCTGAAAGCCTTATGATTATTAGAGACTATCACTAATAACGTATATTTTAGGCATTGTGAAAAAATTATATTTCACTTATATACACTGCAACAAATTAATGCTCTTTATCAGACAAAAAACAAACAAATCTGAATAAAAACATCATCCATCTCCAGGTGGGAGAATACAGTTCTAAACTCTTCTCCTTCTGCTATACAGCATTTCTGCAGATTATTCAATACCTGACGTTACAAGCAAATTGTCTTTTTTTCCTACAGATGTTAGTTTAAAAAAACATCTAAGAATTACTGAGTTACTGAAAAGAGAGACTTTATTATGTATTTGTATATTATGTTTTGAATTATGATGGTTTCTTACGAAGTAGCTGGTTTTTGAATTCTCCCCTATCTGATAGAAGCTAATCCAGTTTGCAACATGCTTTAGTGATAACAATACCACTGTAATTTTATCTTGCAGGTTTTTCTTTGAAATGGTAGAAATATTTTTTAAAAGGTTGACTGTTTAAAGTCTTGAAAATGGTGGTGTTCTAAGTTCTAATTTCAATAGAAATATTTTTGGTAGCTCAGAATACATATGTAAGTGTGTGTGTTCGTGTGTGTATGAAATGCGTAAACAGACTTAGTGTACAAGGTTAGCTGAGTCAAAGACAATTCTGTTTAAATCCACACTGTTTTATGTATTTTTCCAGGAGTAAAGTCAATCCCAGATGACACACCAGTGTGCAGGATACTTCTGCGGAAAGAGGTCTTACGTTTAGTTATCAACTTGAGCAGTTCAGTAGGAACTAAGGGCCACGAAACTGGACTCCTGACGTAAGTTCAGTGCATTACAGGTGCTTTAGCAACACTTAGTCATAAGTATTCTCTTAAGGTCTCAGGGACCATGAATAACCTCACTTCTCAAAAGTTGTCAGGCAGATAGGATTGAATGTAATGTAGAAGGTAAACAAATAATCTTAAAATTGTTGCTCTGTGTTTAGTATTTTACTCTTAACCAAACCTTTTAAAATCAGTAATTCACCTGTAGTAATTACATCCCTAGTGTAGCATGTAGATAAAAGAAACAAATACTTTTTTATTTTTGCTGAATAATAGATAAGTACAATAACAAACCAAAAGTGATTTCTTGAGAAACCCAGCTCTACTTTAAGCAAGAGTACAACTCCTGAAAATAATTTATTTTTTAAAAATATTCAAATATGGGAATATAAATCTAGGGACTAAATGTTATAACCTGTAGATTTCTGGGCTGGTGACATTGRAAACCAACTGCTAAAAGAAAATGCAGAAGTGTGTGGTTTAGTTTCAAAAATGCTTACAGATTTAAAAGATTAGTTTAATCTTCTTCTATATTTTTATGACTGCTGTACATGTGGATGCCAATTATTTCATACACTCTTCTCTTTCCAAGTCTGTTATTTTAAGCCTAGGTAATCACAGTAATTCTGTACAACTTAAAAGCCGTATATTCTGTTTCATCTCATTAGTTTAGATTTCTTCCAGTTCTGTACAAAGTAATGCTGTCTGTTTTGATGTTCTTACTGTGTCAGTTCTGGGATTTATAATGCCTATTACTGGAGAATTAATGATGACATCTTATTGAAAAGTTTGGGGTCTTTTTAATACAATGGAAATCTGTTCMAGGCTTACAAAATTTTGTTTATTTTCTTGTTCAGAATTAAGGAGAAGTATCCCCAAGCATTTGATGACATATGCCTTTACTCTGAGGTGTCCTACTTGCTAGCACACTGTACATTTCGACTTCCATCCCGAAGGTTCATCCAGGAGCTGTTTCAAGATGTTCAGTTCTTGCAGGTGAGTGGAGGGTGTACTGAATGTACCAAAATGGCTGGCTGGGTGCAGATTCCGTGTCCTGAGTAAAAGATGCTTTCAGATAGGTACATCCTAAAGGAAACCATTTTGTGATGTCTCCTGAGTAAAATCTCTTAGCAACATTAATACTCCATCCTTCCCTTTTAGATGCATGAGGAGGCAGAGGCTATTTTGGCAACGCCAACGCAACAGCCTGTAATTGATGCATCAGCTGAGTCCTGACCTCTGCTCAGGCAGTGCTCTGCATATGGACTTTGAAATGCTCAGACAACCTCYCACTGACTGGATAAAAAGTTTGGAACATCATCTTTGAAACCTTCCAGAAGCTACTGGTACCTGAAGACTGAACTGAAAACATTTTCTTCCTCAACCAATTACTGGCACAGTCATTTGAGCCCTTTGGGGATTTATTAGACATTACCTTAGTTTTAATAATAGTAATTACCAGTATATGCAAGAGCCAAGCACTGAACACCTCCACAAGTTTTCATTTCATTTTCTACCATAAACTACGATGAAATAGGACAACTTGCAGAGACATTTTTAATTGACTTCCGATTCTGTTCCAGAGAAGCAGAACGATGCCTTGCTTTTTAAACCTGGACACCAGGAATCAGAGAGATGGGGGTGCATTCCACTGCCAGCGATGGGGAGCCGTGCTGTGGTTGTGGGCACCAGGGGATTAATGTTAGCCCTTCTCTGTTGATTTTTGTACTGTTTATAACACTACTTTGGGGATTTGTAACTTCAGACAGAAAGAAATGCCTCTGAATCTGAGGTTTCATTAAGTTATTTTAATATTGCTATAGTTTTAAGACATTTTATTAGCAGTCTCTTCGATTTCATTGCATTTACATACATGTATCTTGTCTGAACCAGTTAAGGATTTTCACTACAATTTGATTTTCAAAACAAGTCATTTAAACCTTAAAATGCTGAAATCAGATTGTTTTCCCTGAATACTATGCATGTGTTTGCAGTTTCTACACTCATGCTCATATAGTACAAATATGGGTCTTACTCAACAAGAATCCTTTAAAACGCATGATTTGTATCAGATAAGCAAATATTGTATAAACTAAACTTGAAGACATTTAATCATTGCAGGTTTTGTGAGACTTAAGTATGAGTGTTTTCCAAGTTCCACGGAAACAGCTTTTTATAAAAACAAAGGTTTATTTGAATTTTCAATGGATTAGTGATCAAGCATCAGATAGTACTAATAATTGTAGTGAAAAGCCTTAAGTAACAAATTTTGGAGCAGCTGTACTTATAATTTTGTACTGGTATTTAAGACTTGTTGCAAAAGTTAAATGATACAGTGACTGGTAATGATTGAAGTAGTTGCCTCTATCATGTTACTAGTGCTGTTTCTAAACTAGTAAGTGCAAGCTAAAAAAAAATAGTAGGAATCCCTGTCACTTTTATCATGGATCTAAAGATTCAGAAGCCTTTATATAAAGGTAGTATAAATATATGCAAATGTGTATATACAGTAGCATGGCCACCTTTGTTAGAATGCCTGTAATAGAGGGGATTACCCTTTGATTTTGATATAGGTGAATAATTCAGCTGGACTGTACTAAGTAGAACGTATTTTTATCCATTCACTCCTACCATTTTTTATAATTGTCAGATTAATACTTAAGTGAAATTTATCCTGATGCTCATATCTCTGTTCTTACTAGCTATGCTACTGGAGATTTCAATAAGTAGTCCTGTGAACAGTAACACACAATTCCTAGTGAAATGTAGAATTTATTTGTTCTTATTGGAAATTTCATGACGTCACATAAGCACTGCTTTGCAGCTATCACTTCACTGAATTCTTATGTGCACTGCATACCATCAGGTCCTGGTAAAGCAGACTGTAAGTTGCTGCTCATAGTCAAATTTAGTTCCTAAGATTATCTTTTCATGAGTTCCCACTGAAAGGAGGAAAAAGAAACTGATTGAACTCTTCTATGGTCATTGACATAAATAATACATCTGTGTGGCAAGACATGTTTGAAATGTTTAGAAAACACACCACACCAGTAACTATTGGGCTTCTGGTCATGAGAAATAAATGCTTCTGTAAAACCAAAATGTCAATCACAGTAGACCAAATAGTGGTATAAACTCCAAAGGAAAATAATGTAGTTTTCCCACAAATGGGGATAGCGTATGTTATACAGTAGTTTCAAACACTACCTCAGTTAGGCTAGAGTAGAAGAGATTTGTTTTAATAACTAAATGGGGTTACATCGAACAACTCCATGTTATTTTTCTGCAGTTAAGGCAAAATAAACAAGTTTTATCACCTGTATTTAAAAAACCCACCTCTCTTCATTTCTTAAGTTTAACCCATAGCACTTAATGTAGAAAGCATCGTAGGAAGGCCTCTGATTATAGAAAGGTAAGCAAATATAGTTTTGAAAGAATCTCCATCCCAAAATGCTCATGTGTTCTGAATAACACGCTTGTGTGGGGATCCATGACAACAGAAACTTGACATAAAAAATTATGGCTGCAAATTCAGTTATAAAAGTGTGATTTTTCTTCTGAAAGTGTATGAGTGTCAGTAGATTTCAACAAGTATGCATCAAGGATGTTAAGTCTGTATTGTACATAACATACATTTCTAGAAAATTAATTTACACACTGACATTAAGCTCACATTRATGTTTCACTTTAATTGGCAGATGAAGGGGATACTGTTATTGAAGGAAATTTATATTGGCTTAGTTATAAACTGTGAATTTCTAATTTTATAGTTCTCTTTTTTTTAATGTCCCTTTCAAAGTCCTTATTTTGGGGTTTTATTTGTATCACGAGAAACTTTGCAAGAAAGCTGTAGTAAATAATGATTGTGCTTACATTAGCCCTAATAAAAAATCTCTTCCACTTCTCCTAGGGAAGCTGACAGACCACCCACTTTTTATATTTCCAGTCTGAGTGATTGGTGATAATGCTYAATAAACGGTAATGTGTGTAGCATTCACTTACACTGTATACAAAGGCACTTCGGTTGCTGTGGCAAAGAAAACTCAGGAACTCACACACAGCTCAGAGAGGGCGTGAGCTGCTCCGGGAGGGAGAGGCTGCTTGTGGAACCAGTCTCAATTAGCAGCAGCTGCCTGGTGTCTCTGGGTCTGCTCTCACAGGCAGGGGAAAGGGAGYCCTTTCCAAGGGGCAGAGAGCCAACTGACCCACACCAGGCGCCTCCACAAGGGCCTGGTCCTCTCCACCGAGGGAAGCAGGATGAGCCTAGGGTTCAGTGTCTCCTTTTGGGGAAGGAGAACTTTTCACCTCTCTGAAATTCAGAAATGCAGAACACTCCCAGCTGTTGTGGACATCACTTGGAGCTGGAGATGATCAGGCTTTGAAGTTYCCAACTTGTATGTGGGGCCCCTGGCATGTTGTGCTTGAAACAGTTGCTTTTCCTCATCTGACAGCTCTTGCTTGACTGATGTCTGACAAACATGCCCTAAACGCGCTCTCTTTGCAGGGGGGTGGTGGCGGTGGTGGTTTTTCCCCAAGTGGAGTCCTAAACAATTCACTAGTTTTGGGCGCAGTGGCTCAGCACACTGAGGTAAGCTGCCCTTATAAACATTTAAAAGGCACCTCTGAGAGTCCTGTCTTTTTGATTTCACTTTGAAACACACACAGTGGTCTGGAAAGGGAGTTGTGGTTTTCAGTGAGACTGAAAACAAAACCAAAGTGCCTCTCCTAGGTGTCCGAAGAGTAAGGTAGCTGTTCAGGAGAAATACACTGTAACCAAAACCTGGTGAGTGATGGAAGAGTTGCTGCTTTGTAGTCTGTGCCTTGGACTGGGTGTTTGGCAGTTTGGGCAGCAGGTAGCTGGCAAAGCTTATAAGTGATCGTGAGCTCAGGGGCAGCAATCGCAGTGGCAGAATTCTCACCAGGCTCTGAGCTCCCGCTCACCTCCCCCAGTCCCTGAGCTGCTCCAGAGCCGTGGGAATGCAGGTTCAGCAACATTTTTTTTTTTAACTCACACTTCTATTACTGTGTCCTTATGAAAGGTAGACAAAAAATCTTACAACTGCAAAAGACTTTAGAGGACATGCTGGAAACCATGTTTTTATTTTTCTGGAGGTCTCCAATCTTGTTGGTTTTTGTTTAACTCACAATAGTTCCCTGCGTAGTTTTGTTTTAAACAGATTTATAGTCATTAACGAATGTGGATTTTCTTTGGGTGAATTTTGTAGCGTAGATGGACAGCAATGCCACAGCATGCGGAAATTGCACCTTTTGCTTGAGTTGCTTTTTAAAATACACTATTTTATTTGCAAAATGTAATTTATGCCAAAAAAATGTAACTTCATTTTGCCACTGAATAGGKTGTTTCAGCACAGGATGCTATGTCTAAAGGGGAAAAAAGTTCCTTCAAATTTACACTTTGTAAATCTAATTGAAAAATTGTTCAAATACTGGGCTGTCAGCATCCCTAAAATTGCATTACAAGACATTATCTAGATTAATCATTATGATCTGAGGGAAGGGATCAAGAAAAATCTCAATACTTATTCTCCCTGTCCTGTGTGGTCATTTTTTTTGTTTAGTAATACGCTGCTACATATTTGGAGGTTCTAGTGTTTGTAGGTTACTGAACAGACATTGAAATCTGATTTATATTGTATACCTGTAACATAGAAAGAAAAAGTATTTATATATTTTACGTAAGAATATTGCATTGAGCTGTGTATAATTTAAACAGAGGCTTCTCCCAAAATGGTATTGCCCATCTTGATTTTTTTCGTGTTTTCTTTTTTTCTTCTTTTTTYTTTGTATACTGTGTACAGTTCATGTCAATGAGCATTAAAGGCCTCCTGAAGCGTAGTCTTATCAAAGGGATGCATTGTTAATAAAATGTACTTAAACGTCTTATAGTTGTTCTGGTCTCCTATGTACCTCTCAGCATTAGAAAGGGATTTTAATTTAATTCATATTTGCAAGTTACTAGTTAACTAGAACAATCAGAAGCTTCCCAAATAAAATTTTTTGGCCAAAAAAAAGTTTTTACATTAATGCTTTATAAGACGCAGAGACTCTTTAATAGTTCACACACCATTTTTATTTTAAAAATTTAACATAATGAGAATGATGTTTAATTATGTGACGGTTTAAGTATTAGCATTTCAACAACAGCTGTGAATGCTGCATTATGAACAAAAAAAAAATAGAGGATTACAGTTCTGAACTCATTCAACCATTAATGCAAGACAGATGTTTTAATATATAAAAATTATACACACTTCTCCACATATGCCAAAATACTTCTCTAATCTTCAGTTCTGGTGCCCAGACTCTGCCCTTTGGCACAGAGGCATTATCCTTCCTGGAATCCTCCATTTGTGTACATTTTATGCACAGGAGGTTTCACAAAGCATCCCCCATCGGAGCCAGGAAGCAGAAGGGTTTATAGGGAAAGAGGAGCCGGCTTCTCCTTCCCTCACCCAGTGACCTGGAATGTGGTCAAGTGTGTCACTGCGTCCAGATAATGGAATTTCACCAGAGCAGGAGGATCTCCCTGGGAACAGCCAGGGCATTGAGAGGTGAGACCTCAGCCAGGCCCGTGTGTCTCACCCCACCATCAGGAAGGCACGACTGGCTGAACGCACAAACCCCTTCATTCACCTCCTGGGTGGAATTGCTGCAGCCAGGCCTCAGTGACAGCAGCTTTTTCACAGCTGGGAGTTGTGCCAGGTTGCAGCTGTCCCACTGGCAGGAGGAACTGCAGCAATGTCAAAATTTAAAATGCTTTGTACGCTGATTTCTTTGACTGACGTCTGTATCTGAATTCCTTAGTACATACTTGATATTAGGATACCTTTTCAACATCTTAGAATAAATACACCTTATTCTGAAATGTACAGCTCAGAAGTTTTATATTGGTTGTGACAAAGCAGCTCCCTTATGTTTACTGGCCTTTTTTCCAGCAGTAAAGCTTTTAAGCTACACAAGTACATACAGTGTGRCGAAGCATTCTGGAGAGGCAAATGTTCCAAGCTGTAAAGATGCTGTGGTATCAAGCTTTCACATGCATTGCTACTCAAAGAARAGGCTAAGATAAAGGGAGGAAGTTTCCCGGGGATGTATCTGTCAAATCAGCCTTCTCCCTTACCCTCCCTGTTCTCTTGCCCTTCAGCAGAATGTGTCCGGCCGTGTTTCCATACTTAGCTGCTGGAGGCTGGAAGGAAGGACCATGCTGAAAACTTTTCTCTACCTCTCAGGCCTGTGAGCCACCTGCACCTGTGCACAGCACACAGATGGACGTGGCAGGGTGTGGCCTGAATGCTTCCAACCACGTCTGCCCATCCCTGCGTCTGTATCTTTGTACCTCCCCTTTTCCTTCTCCCTCTGTTTGCAGGCAGTGCTTGTCTCAGCCCACAGGCTGTGCAAGGCCTTACTGCTTTTCCTGTTGCAACACAGCTTGTGACATTACAACAATATCTGTAAGCAACAGTATAAAAACTAGATATCGCTCAGTTTCAGAACTCACTTGGTCTGCAGCTGGTTTGGTTTCTAGGAGTGTGATTAGCTAGTTAAACACACAGAAGGTAAGTAAYTGCATTTTAGCAAACAAGCTGAACATCAAATTGTCAGACACCCTTCATTTGTTTCACCTTTGAGAGTTGCTTATGCTGTGCTCTTAAGTTGAAACCATGTGACGAATTCCAAACAGCATAAGGGGGTAAAACCAAAGGGTTCCTTGTGCACTGACATAAATCTGACAAGACTTTCAGCTGCAATTCCTACTCTGCTGCTTCATTACAAATTTCCTGAAATCAAAATGAAAGGCCAAATTCACTGCTGTATACTGCAGGGATTCTGAGTGTTACAATACGTATTTTTTTGGTTTTGGTTTTTTAACAAATGCAAAATTAGTGTTGGGAGATCTAGATGCATGCASTCTGAATATTATGTCCTTCACAAACAGGATTCATACACCAGCCATGTCTGGTTGCTTGGTTGGTTGGGGCTTGCTATGGAAGTGCAGGGATCAATGCCAAAAGTTCAGCTCATGTGTACCAGCAAAGACCTTGCCATGTGGTACCACCTCTGTCCTTCTGGAAAATTAACTCCTTTCCACCTAACTCCCTACATCTCTTCAATGTATAGTTAAGACGATTTTAAAGGGGCTTTAGGCAGAGAAGGCAGAAGTGTGAGGAGCCCCAGTTACAAGAAATGGAAGCAAGGGTCTTCCATAAGAAAATCTGTTTTCTTTGCTCTTTCACACATCAGGTGAAGTAAAAGGATGATTACTGGATTTGGATGCTCTGGGCAGCACTCCTGGGGAAGTCAAAGTTCCTTTAAATCTTCTAGGAATGAGCCACACTGTGTGCAGGTAACGCTTCTACAATGATTCCTTACATTGCTGGAGAGACAGAAAATACAACCCAGCCCCCAAAATGACTGGGTAATGCTCCATGCCCAGCAGTATGCATTGGCTGGGATGGCCAGAGTACACAGAACACTGCAAGAGAAATACACGCCTTGAGCAGCACAACCTTCCCCCTTGTTTCATTTACTCCTCTACTTTATGAATAGTTTAATCTCTGACGCAGTTCTCTGCATCAGCCTGTGACAGATTGCTGTGATGTAACGTGCTGCATAACACAAGCCACAAACCAGCCTATAAATCTCATCTAATGCCCGTAAGTTGTAATGGAACCACAACACACACAATTCCTGCACAAATCAGTACTCAAAACTGGTCCAGGAACAACAGCTTTGCTGTTATTAATGGAAGTCAGGCATCTGGGCTTGTGAGAGCCCTAATCACAAGGCTTTAGAAATTCTCATTTATAAATGAGATGTGTAGCCAAACACTGGATGGACTCTCTGGAGGACAAAGCATCAAAGCCTCCCCCCCAGCCAGCATGCATCTGTTTGAGAGATGTATTTCAGACTGTTCTTTCTCTCACCTGTTTCTCTGGTGGTTGAGGCTGCATCCTCATGAAAAATATCTATGTAGCATTGTGGCTGGTACAGCACCACTGCCTGGTTTGTCTTGCCTTCTTCCAGTGTCTCCGGTATTTGGTAGGGATCAGATTCAGCCTCAAGTGGAGAAGAATAAGCAAAATTCTCAAAACAGGTATGAGTTTGAGGTGTAGCTGTGGGTGGAAAGTCTCTTGCTACATTTTCACTAGAGTAAATCCATGAAGAATTGTGACCATCAGTGTTATCTTCAGTTGGTGTTGAAGATACCGGGCTCCAGGTAACAGGATGCAATTTATGAGCTTCAGCATTACTGTCCACGGCTAGCATGTCAGGAAGGCAGTCATTTATCTTCAGCACTTTCTCAGAATCAATCTGCAAGAGAATCATTAAACAAAAAAGTTACTCAATGAAAGAAGCCCAGAACCAAGAAAAGAGAATGATCACTTTAAGGAATTCTAATATTCCTACACAGTGTTTTTTAGTTTGCCCTTTTCAAATAAATGAATTTGAAGGAAAACCCACATAGAGGATGTTCAATGGAAGCTGTATTTTATGTAAAATTTATCAGATTATTTATTTAAGTAAACTCATGATGACTGTATTTGAGGAAGGAACCACGTCCCTCAACTCTAAAGACTTTGCCAGGTGTTAGATGTGTGCTGGCTGTAGTTTGAGGCAGAAGTAACTGGAAGACAGCAGCAGTGGCTGTCAGGTGTACTTCACTCCTCGCTCTCGTGCTGCTGTTCACACCAGCAGCTCCACCTGCGCCCAGGCAAAGGCTTTGGAGCCCCCTGCACTCAGCACAGAAGCAGCAGCTCCCAGTTCAAAAGGGCTACAGAAGAAGCTGAAGGCCTTTTGCCAATGCTGTTCTCCCAGCCAGGCCTGGCAGTGCCTGGCAGAACTCCCTGCATCCTCCCAGGGCCACTGCACAGCCCTGCAGGGTCCTCCCGAGGGCACTGGGGCAGACACAGCCCCAGGCTGCAGGGAAGCCCAGGTTCCTCTGGGCTGCTGAGTTCAGACAGTGCAGGGGTTTGAACAGTAACAGGGGAGGAATCATCTGCTGATCAAAAGACTTCATTTATTCTCCAGTTGTGCATTTTCTTTTTGCAGTAACAGACTGCAATATAAGTTGATCACTGCAGAGTCACATGAATGTCAAAAGGAGAGTTTTTCACTAAACACTAATATTAAACTCTGTTAATTTGCSTGTAATGATTAAATGTAGTAAACACAAAAACTGACAAGAAGTTAATTTTTAAATGCAACAACACAAGAATAATTTATTTTTAAATCTCCTAAGCAAAAAATAGACAAAATAAAAACTCCAGATTTTCACTGATCTTACCTTAAACTCTTTGAATGACAGCACTTTGCTCTTGTTAGGACTAGGTATTACAGGACAGCACCACTCCTTCACCCTGGAAATAAGAGACCAAAGCAAATGACATTTTTATTCTCCTATAAAAGCATACYCTACCAGCAAAAGCCACCCACAGATGTGTACAGGCACAGCAGCAGATKATCAGTGTCTCAGAAACACCACAAACCAAGTACTTTCAACACACACACAATCAGACAGCCAAAGGAAGAAATGAATAWGGCCTTGCAATGGGCTGGAACCAACAAGCTGCAGCAGTGGTTTGTGAATTACATTAGTAATATTCTCTGTCTACAACAGAAACATGCATTACAACTTACCACTTCATCTTCCAGTGGCAAATAGCTGCTACTAGGGTTGGAACTATCACTAGCAGGAATATAAAGTACAGCATGTTTGCTGTGGAAGAAAAATACTTTAAAATTTTGGTTTTAACTTCTCACATGTTAAATTCAATTCAGCTTGAGTTTCTGGAGCAAAAATAACATCAAGTCTGCGTGGGATGCCTAGCACTAACTCAGCAATAAAACTGTGTGGTCCATGGTTGCAAGGTAGCTTGGCTGGAATTTCTGGGATAACTCTGTAAGCCTTTAGACCTTGACTCCCTTTACCAGAATGGAATTATAACTAGATTTCTTTTTATTTGCTCTCATATTGGCATCTTAGCTGTAAGAGTAATTTTCAAAAGTAAGGCAATGATAACCTCACTTAAGTATTGTTTCAGGTTTTCTCCCAGACCTGCAAAAAAGATTTTTACTGTGAGACATGAACAACATCTGTACTTCCATTTTGGACTGACTACAGCAAGAAGAACACTACACAAGTGTTCAAGTTTCCTAGGATTTATGCTGATTCAGGGATCTCAGTATTTCCTTCTAGCTGGAAGACAGCCTCGGGCTATGCTGTTCACAAACAGCTGAGGCTGCCCTTCCCCTTCATCTCCAAACCTAACAAGTTTTTCAAAACCAGGCATCTCTAGTCTGGATCCTAAGTTTCACAACCATGCTGACTGGTATTTTCAAGGGAAAAAGTTATGGGCAAGTGATTTCCTCTTCTGCTTTGGTGATCAAATCTGCCCAGTTAGCAAAGTACTGTGCCCATGCCAACAACCCTTCTGTACTGACTTATGAAGGAGTGAACTTGGCAACAGTTTTAAAGACTGATGARAGTAAGAATCAACATGAGAAGTTCAAGAGTCCATACAGGAATTATCTSTTTGCACACAAATGTGTAGGTTTTTCCCTATATTAGAAAAACRGTTAAATCTAAAGACAATTCTTCAATGAGTTCTAACAAACAGGACTCACTAGGCATGYAAATGTGCATATATTGAGCTATTTCCCAGAAGGATATAAGACTTAAATAAAGATGTAAATTAGGTCCATTCTAAAATTTAGAAAAAATCCTTTCTACTTAGAAGTATCAAAATACCATGTTGGTATGCTCATATCATTTCTCCGTTGGATTCTTTCTTAAGTGATTGCTGCATTGAATTAAATGTTTTCCCTTAAGAAAGGAAGATTATTACAGCATTTTAAATCATCCCATCCTTCTGCTAGAGGATATTATTCACAGCCAGTACTCACAGTTATATGGTGTATCTATGTATCTAAAGTTAACAATGGGAGTCTCTCCTCCACCTGTAAATGCTTTAACCACTATTTTGTATTTTGTGTTTGGCATCAGGTGTTTCACAGTGTATCTCTTTTCTTCTGGGTTTTCAATTGTGTATTTACATAGCTCCGATTCATCTAAAAGAAAACAGATCAGATAGAATCACTGGATCACAGAATGTTCTGGGTTAGAASTGACTCTAAGGATCACCTAGGTCCATCTCCTCTTCCATGGACAGGGACACCTTCCACTAGACCAGGTTATTGAGCCCCRTCCAGCCTGGCCTTGAACACTTCCAGACATCCACAGCTTCTCTGGGCAACCTGTTCCACAGCCTCACCACCCTCACAGTAAATCTTCTTCTGATAGCTAATCTAAACCTACACTCTCAGTTTAAAACCATTACCACTTGTCCCATCAGTACAGGCCCTGGTAAGAAGTCTCTCTCCATCTTTTTTATAAGCCCCCTGTTAGGTACTGAAAGTCTGCAATAAGTTGTCCACAAAATATTACAAAACCGGTTAACTGAAATAACAAAACATTTGCAATCCGCCTTCTTTGTAATCTGCAGGTTTTCCTCCGGGAAGGATGATGCATCCTGACTCACTGCCACTGGGCTGGACTCACATCCCTTCTCACTGGACTGGCCACAGCACTGCCCTCCTCTGGCAGACACTTAACAACTTGTTGTCAAAGACTGAAACTTGTTTATTTTAATTTCTTTTTCCTCGAGCATTGTACCAGAATGATTTGAGTTTTGCTATTTCTTTTTTTTTTACCAGAATTCTTTAGCCCTTAAGCTTATGTCAATTTCTTTGAAGACAATCAAAAGCAAGAAACCTCTGCCTGAAAAAAGAGCTCTTTTGCCTCTCTACTGTGCAACTCCCAAACCCCAGGGAGAAAAGGGTTCGCTTATTTCTGCTGTTTTGCTATTTTCAGTCACACCCCTTGTCTGCTAGCAGAACCAGCAACACAGAAAATCTTTGATTTAAAATTTTAAAGTGTAACTGGGATTACTTACAGAATTATGGTACTTATATGGTTAGTTCAGTTMTGACAAGAACTGCTATGTAATCCTCCCTCATCTCAAACTACTTTTCACCCTGGGGCTAATCTAATCAGCACAACACAGGACATGACCCAAGCAGAAGAAGAGGCATGGAAAAAAAAATAAAATTCTTTTAATGTGTTGGAAGCATCTGAAAATTATAATGGAGAAAAGTCATCTGGAGCAGTTTCGCAGGTGGAACAGAAAGGTCTGAGACAAATTTGTGGCTCTGTGCCACTTCACAGCTCAGTTCTGCTGAAGGAACTCCACTGTAGAGTACACACACAAATACTTTCAAATACTTTCACTAAAAAAGAATTTACATGGGCAATTTATACAGKGCTCCAACTTTGAAGGAAATAAATTGTATCCCATGTGTTTCTAAAACACCCCAAATTCTAATAAGACTAACATGCCCATGACTTCTATCCCAGTAGACCACAAACAGATGTTTTTCAACATTCATCCAGAACTGACATCACAAGAGGCAGAACTCCTCCTATAGTACCAAAGTCTTTTCTGGAGCTAAAAGACATCATGGACAACAGGATGTGGGCTGTAAATCATGATAAAGCCCGGAATCACTTCTGCCTACCAGCAGTTCAAGCATAGAGAGGAACCAAAAGCAACAAGTGTTGAAATCTAGAGACAGCTGAATGAGCCAGCCAGACTGCCTAATGTGAAYCTTCTACGATGCTGCAATATCAACAAGTCACCCGCCTGTATCAAYGGCACAACCTTCTGTAGCAGAGAGTTTAGTTACCTGAAAGAATGTGCTTTTTTGATCCTTTCAAATTGCAGTTCCCTTTTATAGGTGACACATAAACATGGTAGCCTCTTACAAAACCAGGCTCTGACTCATTTGCAAGGTAAGAATCCCAAGACAGTGTTACTGAATTGTAAGTCAGATCAACTTTTCTCACAATAGGGTCAAGACGAGGAGCTGGAAGAAAGGAAATTCGAATTAAACTTGCAATTATTCTACAAGACTATTTTCTCTTATCATTTGAAAAATCCACACTCCCATGTGAYGTTTATGTTTACATCTTTCTTGTATTTAAAAGCTGAACAAAGCCAAAGTCCTCTGCAAAAATGTCAGCTTCACAGAGCCTTCATGCATCCACATAATACATGAAGCAATAACTGATAATCACAGCTTTGTTCAGCTCTCCTAATAAACACGGGCTCTGGTCACTGCATTAGCCAAATATCCTCCATGTATGTCCTCTATGTTAACATAAAATGTTTAAATGCCTCACTAAAGACACAGAAAGAACACAAAACCTCCAATTTTCTCTAGCTGTAGGAGGAGRCAATTATTCTATTTGTGACAAATCAATTTAGCAAATGCACAAGCCCCAAATATGTGGCCAACTTACGCAGCTCCTTAAGATAACCAATCTTCTTTTCCAGTAAGGAGGCTCTATTAGCCACAGATCCATAGATGTGGAATTTGTATCTCACCCCCGGCACAAAAGCAGCTAGAAAACAGTTGAACAAAAATAGGCYATGGTTTGTCTTTCAATGTTACTTTTAATTGCTTCCTACAGAGGTCAATAACCTATCAGACACCTTCTCTGAGTGCTACTGTGCTATTAAAGCAACTGAAGGAGACAGAGGGCAAGCCAATTCTTGCATGTGCATCATGCGAATTAAACACATTTATTCTGTCTGCAAGAGAGAATTGGGAGAGAGGTTTATATTTTTTTTCCCATGTAGTATTCAAGGTGACTGAACAATAAACTCCAAATGCACCAAAAAGAGAGACAATTTCAGTCACATTTCTGGCACAAGGAAAAGTTGTGTTTTGAAATATCTGATGCAGACACATTCCAGGTATCAGGATTCTTTGCTCTCCTCACTGACATCTACTCCCATTCACATTAAGCAATAACAAACCACTGAAGAATTTGACAATACTCTTCCCTTGTGTTACCACAGTCCCCTTCATTACGTGCAGGTTTCTGTACATTTGTGTGAATTGATGTGCAGTTCCTTTATTGCAAATTTATGTGTGTTCAATCAAATTTTGTTCAAATGAGTTTCATTCCAAAGTGAGATCTCAGCTTGAGAAACACCAGGAAAGCTAAATTCTTGCAGCTGTGGAAGCGTATCAGAGAAACTTTCRCACAGACAGAAAGGATTTAGGCCTACTGGCCACAACCAGGATAAAAAACATGCAACTGATCCTCTAAGCAAGGACTGGTGCTGAGACACATCATTTGTGGCACACTGACAGCACCGAACCTCTCACTACACCATGGGTTTAAGCTGCCTGAGTCTGAGCTCCTGATCCATGTTACAGCTAGGATAGAGCTCCCTTCTGCATCTCTCTTGCTGAATTGTTTTCAATGCTTCATTAACCTCACCATACTCTTTCAAGATGCTGCTATAAGCCACTCAGAAGAGGTTTTGTCTAAAATACTGTGTTGTCTTTTCTAACATAGTRTTCTTCCTTCCAAGGCTTAATGGTGCTGGTAAATTTGTGGTGTATAATTACTTTGGTAGAAAAAGCATGATGTCAAATGCCTTTGAAGAATTACACCTGCACAGCACAGAATTCAATATTCAAAATATTAAAAAAATTATTTGTTTCCTAAATGCAATTAATGCCCACAACCTGAAGGACTGCTGCACAGTCAGAAATAATCTTTGTTTGGCTTTCACCTGAGCTGATCACAGCACTGGAAATGTTGGGTCCAAATCTCTTCCACTGCAAATCACAAGGCTGCAACCCCGGAAARTTACACCAATCAATAATGTAACTGTCATATATACTTCTGGGCTCCCAGGAGAGAAAAATGCCATCATCTGTACCATTAACCTGTCCTTCCTTAAGCTCTTCAGTGCCTAGGAATGAACAAAACTCTTATTATTGTCCTGAAAAACACTTCAGACTCATAAATGAAGATCAATACAGTTCCTATACTAACCAGTTGAAAACAACAATAAAACAGTTGCATTCCTTTGCTAAATGACATAAGGGGTCCTTCACATGCTGAAAGCTGACAGCTCAGAAACCATCCAGCAATTGTTACTACATATTCACAAAAAAACATCAGCTGCAGAAACTTGGAGTCAGAGAGTCACAAGAGGCTAATCACACTGGCACTGGCAGCACCATCAAGGCACCCACTGCAGGTCTGAGGCCATAGTTTTAGGCTAAATGTATCTTGCTCTGTGGAGAGCAAAATTATTTACATTACATTATTTAAGCTTAATAAACATACAGCTGCCATCCTGTAGGAAAACATACAGTTGTAATTTTCAGACAGCAGTAGTGTGAGTTAAGAGGTAAGGTTAATTTGTTGCCCAAGATGATAAATTATGTCTTCATTCAAAACAGGTAGAAACAAAACACTAGGAATATACTTATAACTGAAAATACTCCTACCGTTATCTGTAGCTCTAGAGATTATCAATATTGAAGGAAGTGAAAAATTAACATTGTTCTTTGCCCTGACACTGATTCTGTAGGAATGGTTATCAATGAAAATCCTTGAGCTATTGTAGACTGAAGAAATGGAGATGCTTTCAGGCTGGGAGCCATCTTCTATTTTTTCCCAGGTTACTTCATATAAAATAATTTTTCCATTTGCTTGAAAACTTGGTGTTTGCTGAGAAAAATAGTTATGGAGGAAGAGAACAATAACTTAGTAAATTTTGTTGAAAAATTATGAGGAACATCCAGAATTTTAAATAACTAACAGGATGTGTTATTTCTTTAAGAATAAGATTTGCTTCCACGCATTCATATATACTGGTCGAAATGGAAATGCAGAAGCCTTGGTTATGGGATCTGTCTTGTTCTAATACTTAGAAAAACAGAATTGTATGTCTGAAATTCCAGGACAGCACACCATCATAGCTACATGTGTTCTGAGATATTTTATGTACAATCTGTTTTAGATTTGTAAAAGACATTTTCATAGTGAATTGCTATCAGCTGCACACAAATCATGGGAGAAATTCCCAATCCCTTTATGAAGGGCTTTGTTTTTATTTCTGTAGGGATGTCTCACCTTCCAGAATAAGGTCACATTTCGTCCCTTGAGAACTGGTGTAATTTCTCTCCATATGTCCAGTTTCCCWGACGGAGCTGCAATAAATATAGCAAAACAATAAAATGAGAATGCTCTCCTGTGGAAAGGATAGGCAGTTTAAYTGCTACCTCCCATTTCAAGAAATTCCATCCAACACCTTCTTTTTCCCATCACTCACAGGTCTTGCCCAAAAACCATCCTTTAACAACTTTTTCTCTATTCCTTTTTCTGAATTAAAGTCTGCTTGATTTCCCTAGAAAATCTTTGCAGTCACCAGACTCCTGTTCCCACCTCTGCACCATTCCTCCAGGCCTCACAGGACACTGTAACTCAGTCTGTCCATCTTCCCAGTCAACTGGATTTCCCACTGCCTGCACTGCAGGGAATGTCTGAGACTAGCAGGTAGGCTGAAAATTACTTAAGAAGTCATCTTCTTAGAGTTCACTTAGCGTGCTTCYTTTATGCATGCGACAGGCCTCTGCTTTAGAGGAAGAATAACAACAAACAGCAAAGAGAGGTGGCAGCAAGGAACATCCCTCAAACTCTGTTTCTCAACTGGTTGGACATACTTCCTTCCTTTGTTCTGGCGGTCAGGGGTTGGCTCCACTCACTCCACCTCCAGAAGTGCCTGGCCGCCCCGCAGCGCACCCTGGCCGTGTACTCCGTGTGCGGCCGCAGCCCGCGCACCGTGACGCGCCGTGAGTCCGGCACGGAGCTGTTGTGCTGCAAAACACAAAGACACAAGAGGCACAGCTAGCAGCAAGGTGCTCTTCTCTGAGAAAACAGCTCCTCCTCTACACCCTGCGAGAGCCAGTTAAGCGTCACTTGGGAAAGACAGTCATCGAACAACAATCAAAAAATGGCAAATAATGCACAAGATCRAAACAGTGGGAGATGCAAACAGAGGGCTGGAAGCCACCTCTGTGTAACTAACTGTCTGAGTCACTCAGAACCCTCCACATGAGTACTTTTTACATCCAGGAGGGAATTTACTGAAATCTTGACCTCATAGTGTCTYGGGCTATTACCTCATGTAAAAATAGGATGCTGTTCCAGATCTATGCAGAGCAATCTACAGCCACCTTCTCCTTCCAYGTTTTTTTCCCAGCCTATACCTCACTCTCTCCTAAGAGACAGAGTGAGTTCTGGTAAGAGTCAAACAGCCAGCATGCTTTTAAGCCTCTCCTCAAAAGTGTCTCCTCCAATGGCCAACTGCAGTTGATCTGACAGCTACAATCAGGAGAGAATACAGCTTGACTGTGATCTGCATTGTGCCTTTTTGACTGTGATCTGCACTGTGCCTTTTAATGTGCTACAAGCAAGCTGCCTTCTAAGAAAACAGCTACAGAGAGGTGACAGTAAACAGGCAGAGTCCATCAAGCTCACCATTTGTGGAAGAGGTGGAAAAAGATAAGGAATCTAGTCAAATAATCTTCAAGAAGATTGAAGAGGAAGGGAAGAAAAACTGTTCTGGGATTCCAGCACTAGAAACCAGACTCTCTACCATCAACTACAGTCAACAGCACACAGAAAAAGCTTGGACTGATACAAAAGAAACCTTCAAAGCTGCTCTGCTGAGTGTGAAATAGCATGAGCAACAAAAACAAATCAAGACTACCAGTAGCTAATATATATATATAAAAAATACAACTTTACAATTACTAGGCCCTTCAGTGTTTTCACTAACTTCAATAAATCTCAGAACGCATTCAGCAGAGCACTTAGCCACATAGTCAGACCAGTCATACATGTATTTCTGCCAGGGTACAGGCAGTSCTTGGAGCGTGAATTAGAGCCAACAGTGGCAGCCCACACGGACTGCATAATCAGTGTAGAGCTTGGGAAGCAAACAAATCCAGAAAACAGACATATCAACACGTTCACAAGGCTTACAGTGTATTTGTATTGCTGGGAAATTATTTTTTAATCACATCAGAAAGATCTTCACTATGTTTTTGTTTAGGAAGTTCAGGTTTCATACCAGTTCTACTTTGCCATCAGGTTGGACCACTTCAGTCTGACAAAAGAGTTCAATTTCAGTGTTTTTGTAATTCCAGTATAATGTCATTTCTGTATCTGTGCAATCTTCCCAAACCTGGAAAGGCGCAGTGGGATACACTGCCAATGGAAAATCTGAGTTAGCTCTTGCAAAACATAAAATACATGCAATAATRTATTAAGATATTTTAGCTGAGTAGTTAAAGCAAATAAAAAATACAGATTTTTTTCTTCTAATTTAGAAGAAACACATACAAGCTGTAAAACTTCATTTCAGAATGTGAATGTAAGTAAATGTTACACAAGGTTTAAAAATCCCCTTATATTGACTTAGAAATATTTTAAAACATCATCGACAAAAGGAAGAGAGACATTTATTGCAAACCATTAAAATCCTCTACTTCAGGGCCTGGCAGAAGCTCCTGATGTAACAYACTAACATTTGACACATTTTTACACACCAGAATTGGGCCTCCTCAACAGAAATTTTATTCACAATTCTAACACTGACTCCTGTCAGTAGTTACACTCACTTAAACAGTGAGGGTGCTACTTCCTCCACAAGATTCCTGAGATCCTTTACTGCTGTGTTAAGAGTATTCAACAAGTGAAGTATATCTCAAACTCTCCYGTATTATCAGTGTAATAGTGAGGAATGCAATGCAATGTGAGGGCATGGCAATGCAGGTGAGCGGCATGCTTACACCCTTGGCCATTTATCCTAAAACTTCACAAATTACATGATTGAATTACACTGGTCCATGAAATACAATTTGAGGATTTTCATAATCAAAAGAGTTTGCATTTGATATAGAAGGTCCAAACTACCACATGCAATGGATTTACATTTTCCTTTACTTACCGTCATCCTTTAAAGAAGGAATATTCTAATGTAAATATTTGMAGGATCAGAGAAAACATGAAGGATTTTACAGGAATCACTATTTAAAACTCATCATACACATTATACATAATTTCTTTAAATTGCAACTATCAATAGGACTGGAAAAAGAATATTGTAATAAATTTTAACGTACTTAGCACATTGAATGTAAACTATTCTAGCTTGACTTCCCATGAAAACTGAGTTTATGACATTGTGTTCTCTCCCTAAAATCTGTCAGTTTACTCCTCTACTTTCTTGATCTGTTTCTTCCAYTTCCAAACAATCAGATAATCAAATTCTAGAATTGTCATGCCTCTCTGGGACAAATCTAATACAGACATTTAACATAAGTTCCTTCACATAAAAAAGTGTGGCTTGCAAAATTGTCAGCAATGCCCCTGAGGAAGGAAGCAGTGCCAGGGTGCAGCAGTTACACCAAGAGCCCTCTAGGCCACTGTCCTGTCAGTTAGGAAGGAACTCATGGGACGCAGAGCACACTGAGATAAAGGACACAACTACTAGGGAGCAAGGAACCACAGCCATTAGATACTTCTCAGTATAACATGGGTTTTGTCACGAAGAAACCTCTCTTCGTCCCTTAGAGTAGCACAGTGSAGGTTACTGTCCCATATTAGGACCAAGAGCAGATTAGGCCATCACTTTTTTCCCAGAAAAAGCTCTTACACATGTATCACATCTTGTATCATACCAATTCCCAAGTAACCTACACATATATTTTGCTTAAACTCCCCATTTTATATCCTTGCATCGTTTTCTTTCTCTTCAATTAACCAGCTTCAGCAAAGCAGCAGATTTCAAAACATTAAGAGGTCATTTCAATAACCAAATCTGACCTTTGGAGTAAAGCTTTCTACTGTTTATACAACTTCCCAGAGATGAAACTGAAGAGAGAGCAGGTAACCATAGCACAGAGACAGATAAGTAATTAAACTGTTAAGATAAAAATCAAGGACTTCCACACTTTAAACCGTGGCACAGAAGTATCAAGCTTATAAGGAGCAACAAGAAGTCTTAAAAAAAGGCACAGAAAAAAACCCCTTACTTCTGTGTTTTACATCAAAAACATCAGAGGCAGTTTTCTTTCCCAGTGGGTTTTCCACAGTCAGTGTGACATTCCAGATCCACTGCTGGCCTATATGCCAAGAGCAYGAGCACTGCTTAGAACAACTTGCTTTGCACAGAGCCATTTTCTGGGATGACCTATCAAAGAAAGTGAGAGGGTGGAGGCAGGGCAAAGGAAGATGTTGTCTGTAATATACAATCAACAKAGATCTTGGAAGTTTCTGATGTCCAACTAGAAATCAGCATCATAAAAAATAAAGCTGAGGGGTCCTATATAAGAAGCCACCCACTTCTTTACCTTAGATTGATGTATGACGAATACAAATACTCTTAAAAGAAAGTTTCCTTTGAAATCCAGGTTTGTCTTTTTAAGATACAGCTACAYTGCTTTTAGAAATTTCCTTATGGATAGTCTAAATCAGAGACTTATTTGCRAAGACTTAAATAATTTACATGTTTACCACCAAGCTTTTAAATGAAGTTGYAATTTCAACTGCATCTTGAAGTGTATCTTCTAACCTTCCATTTTTAAATCAGAATGCTGCCTACAGCATCACAGTATCTTAATGGAAGAACAGGAAGGTATKTACAATGCTGTCCTGTTTTCTGCTGAGATCTTTTGATGAAAGTTTGTTGTGGTTATGAACTGTCCTGTTTTATGAATTACCCTTTCTCTGCAGGCCTTGCTGTAAAGCCCCTCTCCTCATGTAAGGGCCGTGTCCGATACGCCACAGCTGTGTAGCCTTGACTCAGGCTGCTAAGTAAGAGCTTTGAGAAAGTCTGCAGATTTTTTTTAAAGTAAACAAGCCAGCTGAAACTACAGAAATTATAGACACAAGAAGGACATCTGAGATTGGATTGTCAGGGGGTCAAAGACTCAAGAAGGATAAGATCAACACATAAAGCTCTAAAATCCTAAAGGGAAACAACTAGGGAGGTTAATCAGGCAGAGTTTGAGTCAGAATTAGTGTCAATGGATCATGAGCACACTAATACTCAGCCTACCCGCGGATGAGATCCTAGTTATGTGTTTGTTGTATGTGCTATCCATTAATTATGTTACACTTTTAAGATATCTACATCCTGAATTCAGGGTGTCTTCATACCTACTGAATAATATCCAAACATATTAACTAAAAGAATGATTAGAATAAGCTTATCAGGCAGAACTTGATCTAAAGGACTGCCAACTTTGTTAGTCTGATTCAGAGCAGCTCTGCACTGCTCAAGCTTTGTTAARTAAGTGATCAGTGAGGTGGAAAAAAGCAAGCAGCTAATTACATGGGCAAATCCACAGATTCTAAGGGCAAGAAGGAAAGGTAACTGGTACAGCACAGATCAGAATTAATATAACAATGACTTACGTTTTAGACAAGGTGTATTGTGGTGAATTCTTTCCATAGAGATAGGTCTCTTCTTTCCTCCAAGTACATGTTACTCTTTTCATGTCTCGGGTTTGGCAGGAAAAATCTTTAGGTGTATCAGGTGGTTCTTGTCAGATGAAATAATCAAAAAAACAACAACATTATGGCAGTCAAGGCAAAACTCACCAACCTTTTTAATACATTAACAAGCTAGAAATAATGGTTACTGCGAAGTCTGGTTTACTATAGATGTTATTACTGAAATTACACTTAYTCAAGAGCCCGCTGCAGAGATAGTCAGGATAACACCAAGAGTCAACAGGAATCAACACTTTTACACTCCATAATCTTTTGTTAATACTCATTCATTCATGTATTCAATCTGTATTCTTTTCTATCTTTAAAAATTGCTATTTGCCTTCAAAAAGGAGGCTGTTCTGAGTTTTTACCACACACACACAGACAATGAAGCTGAACTCCTAAATGGGTGGGTGTATTTACGAATCAACCACTTCCCATAAGGTTAATTAATTTAATACTATTCTTTCCTGCCTCCTCTATATAAGTTTACAGATCTCTAGTCAGACAGAGTTCAGCCAGACATGACAAGAGCATGACAATTTACAGCAAGCTTTTTCCCCCGTCCRTTTTTTCTACAGTCATTCTTGAGTTAATGAGAAGAGGAAAATAAAACTGTAACAATRTATTTACTTACTACCCACAAAGAAAGCTGCTTCATGTGACCCCTTATCCTCATCATAGCAGTAGACATGAATGTTAGACCCTTTGTCATGTGACAGATTTCCCACAGTGAGAAGTCTGACTTGATTCTTTGTGCGCTTGACAACATCAACAGTTGGGTATACAACGAATTCCTTAATGGTTTGACTTTTCCCTCCAATGCAGCAAAGAGTGATATTAGAGCCTTCCGCTAAAATTTTTTCTTTTGGAAAGATTTGTGGCCCACTTCTGTTTGAAGTGTCCAGGCCTGMAAATTAAAAAAAAAAAAAWTTTGAAATCTGATCAAGGCAGCAGCCTTCAGCCAGAASACAAAACTAAGCATTAAGACAAGAAATTGCTAATGTTACATTATCCATTCAGACTTTTATTTAGTATTCTTCTAAATAAAGAGATGAATTTCACATGTAATAATACCTTTCTCTTAAACTCACAAACATGTAATGTAGTCCAACAAATTACCTAAGAGACTAAATCTATTTTACTGCTTTTCACTTAAGAGAAAAACAGAAGTGTTCTGTCAAGAGTTCTCTTTACAAAAGAACACCACCTCCTGCTCCTATGCACAGGCTGTTGCTTATATCCAAACCACCTGCTCTTGAAGACTTGTAACAGGGGGTTACAAAAACATCATCTGATGGTTTGATGCTCATGCAGACCACAGCTAAGAGGAGCCAACACTGAATCAAATCAAGGGGATAATCAACTTGGAATGAGACTCCCATAGCTTTCCATGTTGGACTTGCTGGATGGGAAAGTTAATGGAATTTAAGTGACTCACAGCTTTTTACACATATTGCACAGTAAAATCTACTCTCAAGACTCTGATCCAAAAACTTAATGACATCTAGAGTTACTATCTTTCACAGAGCTCTAAATCAGGTCTGTAATGTGGGATCAGTTTGTGACCAGGAAACAGTATTTTGAGCCACATCCACTTGCAACTGAAAAAAATAAAATCTCCAAGACTGAGGAGGTTGTGGGACAAAAAAGTCTTGCATCTTACTGCCCATTATATAAAAGCAGGGAAATGAGTGCCACAGTCCAAATATGAACACCTGKGATGCCTCTTCTGTTGGAGACATGATGTCTCCAATATTTATAAACACTTTCTGCTCTAAATGAGTGTTTCATTATAAAATTACTACAGGCATTTTTGTAAAGTAGTTACATATGTTGTTTAAAGAAGACTCTCTGGAAACAAAACTGCTTTATTAAGACATAGTAGTAAAAAGAAAAGATAAATTTTGTGATGTCATTAATTACATTATTGGTTTACTCCCTGTTTATTCTCATATAATTCACAAGACATTCCTTCCAAGTGAAATAAGGAGCTGACTTGCTCATTTCTCTCTGCTTCTGTAATACCAGTTCWAGCTATGAAGCCCAGACAAAAGCCACACATTCATTAGATCATGCAGCCCCTAGCTCTTTGCTACTCCTCCTTTCCCTGAGTCTAGGGTAGGGATGTGCCTATCCAAGATACCATGTCACTTCATCTACTACATTGTTTTAATCTGTGAGTACAAGAAAAGCTCTAAAACTTTTGGTCTGCTAGCTTAGGAAAACAGTCTGCAAATTTCAGCAATGCCTGAAGCACTTCTATTATTGCTGGCAAAATATAAGGAACTGGTTAGTGCTTAGAGAAAACGGATTCTTGATGTGATGCCGTCTCTCCTGAACTGTACTCCAYGGTTAAATTCACTGGTGAATTACAAACTAACTTTATACTTGAAAAAAACCCCAATATTACAAAGTCTTGTTTTGCTTACCTGGGAGAGTCTCCCACAAACTCCACTGACTCCAGATTTTTGATGTTTCTGCCTTGCTCCGGATCCTCACAGCATGTGACATACACTCCAAAGGTACGTTTGAAACCCATGTCCAATGAAGAGGCTTTCCCAATTTATCAAGTGTGACATTTTGAAACTCCTACAAACAAAAAGCAGGAAGGGAAAGTATTGAAAACACAGCAACGTGAAGATTTGGAAATACAATCAAAAGCAGTGGGAAAGCTCAAAGGAGAAAAGCACTTTTGAAAAAGAATGTCTGAAACTCTACTAGCTACATGTGATCTCACACTAAGTAACTAGTCAACTAATCAACTGCTTACAGATCTGTGCTAGCAGTAGCGGAGTGACTGATGCACTGACATATTTGGGAGTGAGACCCTGCTTCTCATGACATGGATTTGCTCTCAGAGACTCTCTGTAGGTTATTTGTGYCCGCTATTACATAAGATGCTGCCTACAAATGCATCCTAATGGTCAGGATTACATATCCCTGTGGTGGAATCACCATCCCTAGAGTGATTTAAAAGATGTGCAGATTCAGCCTTTAGAGATGTGGTTTAGCGTGGACTTGGTAAGGCTGGGTTAACAGCTGGACTCAATGACCTCATGGAATTTTTCCAACCTATAACATTCTATCATTCTACATGTTTAGCAGAATGATAGATTCTCAGCATTCTCAGCATACAGATCTGTGGTACTAGTATGACTTGTGCCAAAGCCCTGACTCACACTGAGCAGTAGAGAACATCTCTCCAGTACTGCTTTCCATTGGCAACACCTGCACTTCTGTATTACCACTGCTCTGAGAAAAACTCTGCCATCAGTTCAAAATTTAATTTCTCAGTTATAGCCCTGAGGAATGTCACCACTGCTCTCGAAGTTATATCGGCTGTCCACACTTTGGTATGAACAGACTCATAGAGCTTCTTTATTGGTACACATACTTCAGAAAAACACGGAAGCAAATATATTCCTGTATGGTAGTGACATCCAAAGTAGCTTGTCATGTTTATTACAAATAACAGAATAGACTACATTCCTGGATTTGAAACACTTTTACTTCCTTCCAACAAGTTAATAAGAATTTGGTGAAGGACACTTYAAAAAACCCAGAACTTAAGTTTGTAACTATTATGGTCCCAGGTACTGACTTCAGGGTTAGATCTACTCATTGGACTAAAAATCCTATCCAGCATATCAAAGTGGTAAAAATCTTCAGAACTGCATAGAGCTCATTTGTAGTGAAGATGTGGCTCTTCAAATTCAGAGACAAAACACCACCAGCTAGGGTGATCAAAGTAAGCTGTGATTTATAACAATGCCTATTTTATTTCATTGATCCCTGATTTCAGAAAAATAAGCCTCTGTCCGTTTTATGTACTTTCTGACAAATAGCAACTCTAAATGTGCTAGTGCAGTTTTTCAACTAAGTTCTAAATTTTCTTTGGAGACTGTTCCCATACAGAAGTCACAAGAAGAAAAACATCCAGAACAGACCTAAGCCTATTATTTGGGTGCTCTCCTCTTCACAAAATGTTGCTGGTTTAGATGCTAAGGAAAACTGTCAGGAGAGGGACTTTACAAAGAGACATGACTACATCTTCCATCATTGTAAATGACTCTATGCCTCTTTTCTAAGTACACTTACCGTCCACACAACTTCATTGGTTCGACGGACTTGTATCTCAAAAGATATTGCCAGCTCAGCATCATGCGCTGACTTGACAACATCCCATTCCACCAGCAGCCGCTGAAGTTCCAAATCCTTGGAAACATTAAGGTACGTTACTGGAAACACATCAGATTCTAGAAGAAAAAGGGCACAAAAATATTACTGTCCAGCAAAGTTACAAAGCAGATCTGAAAAAAGAGTGATTACAGATAAGTTAAGTTCCACACCCGATGGTTCTGAAAGAAAAAAAATGAAAGTGATCAGGACCTATGCTGATGATGACAAAAAAAAGAGATATTTCTTCTTCTTAAGGCTAAAATGCAGCAGGCTAAAATGAGTTTCCTGAATCTATTCAATAGCTCTCCACCATGATATTTGGTATGCTGTTTAATTTCTTTATGCTGTCAATTTACTAGCTGTTTTATGGGAATACATACCTATCCCTTCATATTCTTATGAAGAGGAACAATATAATGTATTAAGAAGGACTAAATCCCAAAAAATCCCAAACCCCAGCAAGCCTTCATATCATTAGGGCAGAAACTCTGGGCTATTTTGATCTCTGACTTAATACAGACTAAAGGAGTTCATGCAAAACTTGTTATTTTAACAGAAYAGGATAAGGGTCTCCCTCCAGTAGCTAGCTTAGATCATAGCCTAGTATTAAGTGCATTCCTAATTGTTCTACACAGAGCTTAGGTCATGGCCGTGGATTCTTCTACTGGAATTAGACACTTAGTTCAAATGGAACTTGTACACTTCTCTCRGTCTGGATTTAATTCCAGACCATGACATGATAAATCAAAGTTTAGAAGTCAGATTGAAGTCCCTTTTGGTGCTGGGAAATAAAAGGCCCTGCAAGATTGTTCTGYGGAAAACTACCAATAACCCTGTAAGTGGTTCCTCTTTTTAGATTATTCCTTTGTGACCCCTCCCTAAAAGCCCTAACTGTTAGAAGAGATTAAATATAGCACTCACTGATTTGTCATTTCTCTACTTCCTGAAAACTAMACAAACATAAACCCTTTAAATTTGATCTGGTAGTTAATGAAGCCAGGGAGCTGAAACGACTGAATAACTAGGCTTTTTCTCTTGCCACAGATGCTTTCCAAGGTGCTTCTGCTTGTTACACAGAAAAGAGACACAAAAATAGCTACACTTTTTAATAAAATAGAACTCATTCCATGCATTCCTGCCACATTACAGCCAGAATCATCAGGGACACGATGGATTGAGTGACCTCAGCAGCCCCCTTTCACAAAACTGCCACCTCCACTCCTGTCTCCCAGAGACATTTCGCCCCCTGAACTACCAGAAACTTTCACCATGTATCGCTAGCAGAAACACAAGCACTCAGGAGATTTAGACAGAAAATCTACATTTTGATAGATGCTTCTGGTAGCCAGCATGTATCAAATAATCATCCTGCAATTTATCCTCAAGAATCTGCATTCCTCTGTGCAACAGTTTTCTGACACAGGGATTTTTACATTAGGAGAAGGGAATGAAAGGCTGAAGAAAAGCAGCAGTTATAACAATCTCTGGTCAATCAAAGGAAGCAAATAAAACTTTATAAGCACATTTTTTTCATTATGAGAAGACAGACACTGACACAACTCTGTTGTTTATATAAGCCCAGACTATAATTAAAGAATAAATGGAGGAAAGAAAGTACAAAGTTATTAAAAACTGCTGGAAGAAAGGATTCTCTTTTAGCAAATCATCCAAAAACTCTGTTGGGATATTTTTAACCTACTCCATTTTCAAGGGTACTAAAAGTTGGAGCAAAATGAAAACCATATGCTTTCCATCTAGAGAAAGCATCTTCTCTAGAGAAGAAATTCAAGTTTAACTATTCAAAAACATGGTCATAGAACCAGGACTGCGGTATCTTCAAGTGTTTCGGAGAAAGAAATATATGCAACATACCTTCTATAAAGTCTCACTGTTAATACATAATTACCAGGAAATTATTAACAAGTAAATTTACGTGAAAGCAGAATTGACAGCCTTAGTGTCTCTGCAAGGTAAGTGCAAAATGTTTCAAATGCAGAAATAAAATTTCCTTTTTGGCTATGGTAATGACACGGTCCATAAAATGTATATCTGCTGCTTCACAGCTGCCTTTGAAAAACTATGGGCATCAGTTTTATACAGCCATAAGGAAACCCAGTACCTATGAGAATTACCGTCTGAAACTGAATAAACAAGGTGGAAGGCTTGGGGGTAAATTTCACTGAATGATGACAAAGCATCAATTTTAGGTTTTACCAGAAAAAAGAAATATTTTTATTATCTTCACTGCCAACAAGTAACTAGGCAAGGAGCCAGAACAACCAAAACAACACAGTGATTCATAAACTTAACTGTGGAAGAGGAGTATCACTTCATTTTGGGAAGACAGGACAAAACACACTACATTTTCCCACATTTTTCAGACTTACACCRTCAAAACAAGATAAACACTGTTAAAATCCAACTTACGCTTAAGAACTGACTGTAATATTGTTTGTCTCCAGTACTCTGGTCAACCTTACTTGTACATTTATCATCCATTTACCTGAAGCACTATGTACCAAACTTCTGGGGGGATCTCATTTCACATACATAAGCTGATCTAGAACTCTGGGCCTTGTTGTTGTCTATTTTTTTTTCTATCTGCACCACTGAAGCAACAGAGGAAGAAAGGAACTGGGGGAAGAAAAGGACCCTGCTAGTCTCTCAATGAAATTCAATGGCACAAACTAAGAGTCCAGGGAAAGAAAATAAATATACCTGAAAGAAAAGCCAGCCAGCTGGCAGAAACCCCTTTCTTCTTCAGGAAAGAAACTTCTGTGTATCTTCTGAATTTCTCTATCCTCTTTCTGCTTTTTTTTTTCTAGCAAAATYTAATTGCAAGTGTCACTATTATGCCTATTGCATTGATGATGAGCCTGCATCTCTTCTCTGCATCTGTTTCTTTTTGTCCAAATGAAAATGTCATCCCTTTTCTTGCCATAAAGAATACTTCCACCTGCCACACTTAATTAGCTTGATAAAAGAACTGCTAAGGTTTTATTAGTTTCTGTTTTTTCTCCATCTGTACAAGTGTCCCTCCACTAACTCTCTTCAGGTAGACAACATATCACTTCATACCCCACACTACTTTTTTTTTTCTTCAAAATCTGGCATAAGACAGTCTAGACCATCAGCTGGAGCTTATACACAGCACTAAAAAATAGAAGAAACAATATAGTTAAGGATATATCCAAAATGTTGATGATCACCAACCTACAATGTAGGTATTAAAGAATTTTGTAGTGTAGTTTTAACATGTGGAAGTATTTTGCAGCATTTACAGTTACAATATTATCTCCTAGCAAAATTAAGTGATCAAGGCATCATAAGACTTGTTTTAACTTGCAAGCTAACTCAAGACTATGTGAATAGCTATGATTAACAACAGACACTCATTTTATTCCTGAAAAATTGCATGTGAAAACAAGTGACCAAGTTACTGTAATGAAGTAACTGTTTGGACTTGCCTGCATTACAAAGTTTTGCCATTCTAGGAGCCCTAGTAAYACATCTCAAAACTGAGACTTGGGTGAGTGGTGAATTTCAAGGCTGAAGAGACAAAATGTCTGAAAAAGATATATTACCCCTTCGGTATGATAATAAATATATTTTTAAAACCCCAAACATCTCTCTTCCTTCTTCACCGACTTAAAAAAAGGCAATAAAATTTCCATAAGGCAGTCTAGAGCCTGGTAAGGTCTGCCTTCTTAGTGGCGGTCACAGAAAGGTGAAAAGGTGAAAATTAAGAATTTTCTTTTTTCTTTTAATRGAGACATACCCAAATGTTATTGCTAGCAGCAAGTACACAAGAAGTATTTTTTACCTTAAAATACACAGCCTTTTGAAAAGTTATCATTATATTCAAGTTTTCCTCCTTCAAATATGCATATTTTCTTTTTCTATTTGTATTGGATAAGTATGCAAAGCATGAAAAATAAAAATCTGGTCCTAGAATCTTGTGACACAATCAGAAAAGAGCCAACAGAAATGCTAAAGTTTTCAGAGATGAGACAAAAAAAAGAAAGGAAAGAAATAAGAAACCACAGAAGTTGTCAAAGAGGAAATAAATTATTTGAAGATGACAGTACAGRTCATAGGAGAAAGAGGAGGAGAAAATAAATGAATACACTTTGGCTTCACATCATTGCAAGCTGTTGATTCAACAGGTAATTTTGCATAACAGGGTGACAAAAGGTAATAATGAAAGTTGCTCCATTATCCTACCAAAGAGAATAATTTGATTAAAAGTGTGACATGTTGCTTGATCAGAGATTTACAAATCAGCAAGTTGAAAGCTTCAGTTGCTGTAGATTGCTTTCAAATAAAATCAAACATTCAGACATTTACCTTGCGGTGAGTATGTAGTGCGGCACGTCCTCAGGGGGAGCAGTACTGCCAGAATCATGAAGTGATTCATCATCTGTCTACCTTTTCCTGCGTAAGACTTAACAGCAAAGAAAACGTTTTTATTTATTTGTTTCTTTCAGGAGAAATGCAACATGCCAAACAATAGTCCAGATAATATTACTGTATTTAAGAATGAATAAATAAAAACCCAATCACACTGACTCCAGGAAGCTTACAAGAAATTCAGGAAGAATGCACAAAGAATGATAAGGAATGAAAAAAGTAAACCTCTTGTTTTTCAGACCTAGTTACAGAAAAGTAGCATTATACTCAAAAAGTTCAACTGAGTCCAAACAAATAAATCACACAATATCTTTTAAAGTTTTTTATCCACTTATTTCAAATAAATATTGAAGTAGAAGTTTGTCCTAATATATTTTGGCTTTCTTCCTGCACAGGTAAGAAGATATCCATCCTAACAAGGGGAAAAGAGTATTAAAGGTGCAAAATACCCTGTGATTTCTGCCCCACCGACAGCCTGACTGATGAATCCAGCAGACTCCTCTGTCAGCACCCAGGACACTATATATGGAGGGCTTTAGTTAGACTGGAGCTGAA
The DNA here is from genome assembly GCA_014549065.1 of Cardinalis cardinalis. Classification (NCBI taxonomy): domain Eukaryota; kingdom Metazoa; phylum Chordata; class Aves; order Passeriformes; family Cardinalidae; genus Cardinalis; species Cardinalis cardinalis. The sequence continues at coordinate 1,138,758 of JACDOX010000132.1, forward strand.
ACACACATATCAAGTCTTAGCAAGTTCCATTCCCAGACGGACTGTCATCTCAAGAAACACAGAGCTGTACGCTGCATTCCATTTACAGCTTTGACACTCATGCTGCGCCAGGATGAAACTCTTGGACTTGCACAGCCCACTTCTGAAGGACTGATTGTACATTAGATTTCAGAAGACATGAGTCCCTTGCAAACTCCTCCCTGCCGAGGGGAAAGGCTGCAGAACGGTCAAAGCTCACATGCACAGAGGGTACAAGAAGTACAAACAACAGGAACAGGACAATGGATACAGCTATCTTTAACGTAAAACTTGTACATTTTACATTTCTGAAGCTGTGCAGAACACTGATAGTTTTCTATCACTACTTCCATAACGGACATTGCAACTGCTTAGCAGGAGATAACCAAAATGACCTGTCCCCACTAAAGCTAAGAACAGAATATTTACAGATTTCAGAAAGGCCAGGAATTCAGAACTTACTTCTAGCAGAAAACTTCTGATTTAATGCCTCAGAGCTGCAGACTCAAGTCTAATAAGTTTAATTAAATTGCATGGTTTTGAGAAGATCTGAATTCTTCCAAAGGACAAATAGAAAGACTTCAAACTTTTATTTAAAATGTGTTTCTAAAGGTCACATGAACGCTGTAGAACAGTCCTGCATGCAGCATTGCAACCCAGGGCTCAATGCACACAACAAGCACCCTTGCTGCAGTGTGCCCAAACTTCTCCTTGTGAGGTCAAATGCTTCACTTGCAGGCCCCCATATTTACCAGCTGACTGTTGCCTTGCCTAATGCATAAGCTTCTGCAGACTTTCCTGCCACTAAACAAATATCCTCAGAAGAATTTATGTAACACTAAGATCACCATGTATGAAGAATCTAAGTATTTTAGAGAAGTTAGGCTAAATTCACATGCAACTATTAGTTTATTCCAAGAACTGATTTAGGGAAATATTATTTTTTTTAGATTTTCCAAGGGTTTTTTAGCACCTAAAAGGGAGAATAATTGGTTATGTATCATCTGGAATAAACAAGACAACATAGAGAAGAGAGTGGTAAGTAAATGACACAAAAAAACTTTTCCAAGGCAGATCATGTTAAAACTTCTGGTAACTCCTTCAGCAGATTGCTGTTTTTCAAGTTGTATGAAATTTTATTAAGATACAAAGCCAAATCTTACAAACCTCTTTCCCCCACCTCTCCCCCCAGGAAAAATGTGAAACTAAATCTGTTTTCAAAGTTAAAGGCTGCATGCAATTCTCTGCTCTAAGACCAGTCAGTTAGGTTCAGCAGCATATCTCCTGACTTAATTATATCAGCGTGATGAAAATCTGGCCCCGCAAAACTCCTAATTTTGTAAATATCTTTGGGGTTGGACAAACAAACTTTGCACCATTGGTTATGAATCATTTGAATACAACATTAAAAACAGTGGGAAGGTACTGTGGAATATTTCCATATTAGAGTACTTGTCTAAATTACTTCCTATCTGGAAAATAAATCCAAACCTTTTTATGCTCTTAAGAACCATTCTCAACTATTGTCATGAAACTGATGTCTAATTTAACTAACAGCTAATCATTTACACCATCATTTACACTAATTCATTTACACCACCAGTTCACCAGTGGCACAGCGTAGATGCAAAAGCCTTATGCTGCTATAGTGTAATATAATAAGTGATTACCGAAATACAATCATATTGTCACTATCTGGATAGTGACAATGGTTGTCACTATTCAGTATGTTAGTAATCTAGTTTAATAGTGCATAATAAATAAATTGTGGTAACATGTGCAATTGTAGGTACCAAACCGGTTTTCATGAGAAAAGTCCTACAATTCTCTAACAAAAGAGAATATGAAGTAATTTTAAATAAATGAAACACCAGTTGAGAAGAAAGAAATAGGGTCCTTAATATAAGAGCAGTATTTTCAATTAAATCCTCTTTATTCAGAAATATCTGCCTGTGACTAACAAATTAATCACACACAATAATTACCATCAACGAATGTCAAGCACTTATACTGTATTATCAATAATTAAGTACTTTTATAAAATCATCATTTATAAGTCTTTGTCTTGGCTACAGTTCTACATCACCAATTTAATAAAAAAAAAGTAACAGCAAAATGATGGTAATAGATTTACAACATCTTTGCCAAAAGTGCAAATAGAACAACAAAGGGAATGAAGACAGGTAGCCAGAAAAGGGGAGATGATGAGTAGAAAGTTGAAGTCAGTTTGGCACCAAATGATCTGTCAGGACTACAGAAGTTAGCTGAGTAACAAATCTTTCATCTTTAGTGTACATTCTTTCCATTCTTATAAAAATTCAAATTCTCTGGGGGAAATAAAGGAGACTTGCTTGGTTTTGTCAGGCTGCAGGCTAAAACACTAGGGGTTTTTTGGTTTTTTTGTTTTTTTTAATCATAACTTCATAGTCTAATTATAATTGTCCTGTTGGAAAAATGCAACCTGGCATGTGACAAAACTGATACAGAGGGACTCCCCTGCCTATCTTGAAACTAATCAGCACTGATAGATACTTATACAGAACAGAATTTATTTTGGAGAGCTGACAACAATTGAAATAACATTCAGCAGCAACAGGAATTGTTCAGATTAAACACAATTAAAGAGGAGTCACTGAAGACATGGAGGTAGCACAGGAGTAATTACCTTTGAGAAAATTAAATTTCCTTAAGTAGGTGGTCTGTGAATATTTTAAATAAGTATCTTCAGGTAGATGATTTCTCCTTCAGAGCTAAAGGCTGGTTACATGATCCCCAAAGTCCTGTCCAAGCCAAAGTTTTTGTAATGCCATGCATGCAATTAAAAAGAAATTCTCATTTACCTAGTAAACTTACCAAAGATTAACATTTCATCAAACATCACTGCAAAGTCAGTGAAGCACCAAAATCCAATTGACTAGGAGTTGGAGCTATACAGTGCACACCTGCGTGTGTCAGGAAAAGAAGCCCCTGCTATGAACATCTAGGCAAAGCTAACTGCAGAGTTAATCTGTTCTGTAACAATCTTGCAAGGCACATATTTCAAATCATACTTAATAAAACTCTGTTTTCTCAGTGCCCTTTGCTTTGCTTACTTAAAACAGCTGCCAGGCACAACCCAAATCCTTAAATGAATCTGAGAATGTACACAGGCTGAGAAAAATAATGTTTTCAATTGCAGAACACTTAATCCATTTAATGGAGAGTACCTAGATATTAGATATGGATACCAGCTCATGAACTGAACCACGGACTGAACAAGTTCTTCTAAAGGAGACATGGAAGAAGACTGTCAGTGAGGCAAATCAAGTAGTAATACACAACACTGTTCATCCCATGTTATTATTCCCTCTACTTCATAAACTAACTGAGGATCACACTCCAAGTTTCTACCACACAACTTTGATAATGTAAGTGACATTTTAGTGCCAAAATCTAATAAACTCTATTCACAGCCTAAAAAGAGGCACCCCTAGAAAGTAAGCAGAGCACAGGTAGGCTAACTAATCCTATCTAAACATTCAGCTAAATAGATGGAATGCAAATTGAAACAAAAATCACAGTTTRTATGGAAAATTGAAAATTTGATTGTCAACAGTCCTGAATGCCAWAAAAACCCGAATATCTGAGATACCACATTCTGAAGTGGATTAATCTTTCCTTTAGTCCTGGTACTTGCCTTTTTCTCCCATGTAATTTTAAAGGTGGTTTCAATTACACTTAGTACACAAAATATATCTGTGTATTAGACACTGAAAGCTCCTAATAAGCCTTTGCAATTTAATGGCTGAGCAACAAATTTAAAAGGCTACATAAGAAAGAAAGTAATTTCTATAATTAAGGTCTGATACACATGTAGTGATTTGACCACTGAGGGGTAGTTTTAGCTCCAGTATTTCGATAAACAGAAAGCTCCGTGACGCATGCTGTTGCTCTTCTGAAAATCTCKGCCAAAATAGAAAAACATGCATTGCATGGTCCCACAAAGACAAGAATCCAAACAAAAAAGCAGTTGAGAAAGAGGGGAAATGGGATCTAAAACTAAAAAGCAACTAATGAACTTGGTAAAACTACTCCTGCCCCATCAGAAATGAAATGTCAGCAATTGTAGAGAATTGTAGAAAAGTTAATTATCATGCATTATCTACTTGTAACTCTGTTAGGATCTGTATTATGCTGGAGTTTGGTCCACACATGCAAAATTTACATAAAAGGAGAGGCAAAAATGTTATGTGAAAAATAGTCAAACTCCAAAGACTTCAGGAACCACACTAGAATTTATATATTCTACTTTACTCAAAGGGCCTTAAGATCAAGCAATGGATTTTAGCTGCTTAAAAGAAAGCAGGAGCAACAAGTTTTCTGTGTATGATGCCGGATTTAAAGGTCTGGGCTCACATTTCTGAGCAAGTCAACCCTTTCTTGAAACAGTGGCTACAGGCGATGTTGAAACCAAACCCGAATCACCTCTGGAAGGTGCAGCATCCTCATCCCACGAGGTACTTTACCCACTACCCACCTAGGTAATTTTTGCTCAAGTGAAATCAACAGCTTTTATGCTGTAGCTATGCAGCGGCATCCTGAAARCAGTGGAGACTAGACGGCCATGAAGCGCCCTAAATTCATGGGTATGCGACGATGCTGGCGAGTTCCCGGAGGTCGGAGATGCCGTACGAGGCGCTGCTCCAGCCCTCCCGCACCGAAGTGTGCCTGCAAAACACGGGAGAACGGGCAGGCAAAGGGTGGAGGGGGCATCAGAAGTGCTAAAATTCAAAGCAAAAACTCCACAGCGCTCTTCAAAACAAGTGCCGGAGTGGAGAGGTGGGTGTTCCTCAGCAGGGCACACAGAGCTCCCCTCAGCAAGGGCAGACGGGACGCCCGCGGACGGAGAGGAGAAGGGGGAGTCACTGAAGGAACGGGGATCTGAAGGACGGGGGCTCACTGAAGGGACGGGGATCTGAAGGACGGGGGMTCACTGAAGGAACGGGGAGTTGCCGTGACGGGGACACACCGGCATCACTCACCTGCAGCGGCCGGGAGCTCCCTCACAGCCGCGTCAGCGGGGTCCCCGCAGGTCGGAACGCGCCGGCCCCCCCGGTCAGTGCCGGGAAGCGGCTCGGCCGCCCCACCCCGGGCAGGGCGGCGACTCCTCCCACCTCGAGGAGCCGGGTGAGCCGCTTCTCGGAACTTTCTCCCCCGCTCCGGGAAGCGCGGCCCGTTCCCTTGGCTGCGCTCCCAGAGACAGAAGGCGGGCCGCCCCCTCCTCGAGGCGCCTCAGGGCCGCAGGGTCCGGGGGAGCCGAGAGGGACAGAGAATGGACACGTTCCGATCTGCCCAGTCACCAGCGGGCAGGAGTGATGTCCCCAAGCTGCCTTCTCCTCTGGTACCCTGGCCCCAGGGTCCCTGTGTCTCCGGGAGCAGGGACGGGGCTCTGGCCGCCAGGGCGGACGGGGTGAGGAGGTGCCCGGTGCGCGCAGCGGGGCTCGGGCCAGGCCGTGAGCCCCGTGTGCCTCAGTACCGCTGTCTGAAGAAATCCCTCACAGAAACCTTGTCAGCTAAGGCTACGGCTCACAAAGCAAACTGTTCACTGCCAAAAAATCACATAAAACATGGAGGGAGACCATGAGTTGGCCATGTTTCTCGTGTGGGTCCCCTTATGACTGGCCTCATTCAGAGAGGTACAGTATGCCAAAAGCTGCCTGGCTACATCTTCTGATGTAGCCGTGAGAAAGTTTTGTTTAAGGTTGTTGCTCATCTCTTCCAGGACATTCGTGGTGAAAGTTTTTTTCAGTTTGTAGCACTTCTTCATAAAAGAGGTCTTCTGTCTCTTCTTGAAGCTCCGTTGCTTTTCATCAGGGGGATGTGATCTGCAAAGCTTTCAGCCTTATAGGCTATCTTATACCTCATGATAACCTACACTTTTCTTGTGGTCCACTTCAGCACTTTGATCCTTTTCTTCTGAACTGTCTAGCCATTTGTTCCCTGCCTCATTGTATTTCAGGGATGTCTCATACTTCCCTCTGCCAAGTAACATCCTGTTCCTTTGTCAGGAGTTCCATTTTCTTATGATGCTTTTGCTTTTTAGTCAAGCAAATAATTTGTCGTCAAAGGATAGTTTTATTCTTCAGAACTGCATTCTGAATAGTTGCATCTATTTCTTCCACACAGTTCATGTGCGTGTTTTGTGAGTCATATAAACTGAACTTTTCACAGAGGGTCACTCATTTTTCATTGCCTGCCTGTGGTCTGGAGACGCCACAGCTGGACATTTGCTGTTTCAGAATTCAGACCTGACATAAAAGGTCATCTAACTGCTAAGTTTTACTGAAAACGCAAATCATAGATGTCTATGGTTAGATGCCAAAATTTAAACTTTTCTTTTTTTCTTATGTTTGTTAACAAGTCTCTGCAATATGCTAGTAAGTTCTTTCTTCTAATGTTTCTAGACAGCATAATTAATAAAGCTTTAYGGAAATTTATCAATTGCATATTTAAAATAGATGTTTAATTATATATGACAAAATGTGGGGTAGAAAATCTTTGCACATACTACATTAAAGATAACTCATTTTTTGTGCTTTGAGCACTCTGATCTGTTTGAAAATATTTATTCTTTTAAGTCTCTACTGGAGACACCTTTTAAAATCTATCAATATATTTAACATTTTCTGAATAATTTCAATCCTGCTGTGGCAGGGGTTGAAAAATTCGCTATTGCCTCTATGTTTGGGTAGCAGCAACAGTCTCTAATTGTGCTTTTACTGATCCACATGATCCTGTAAGTTCCAGAATGAACAATGTATTAGCTTGTCCTGTGTATGCTTCCTTATGAACATATGAATTCACTGCTATTTAGAAATAATGCTCAGATACTAATTAAAACCAAAGACCCTTAAGAGTTATTGAATAATGTCTGTAATGAATTTCATGCCTTGTCAGAAAGTGTTTCAAAAAGCAAGTTGTCAAGGTCCTGATATTTGAGCAGGAAAAACTGAAATACAAAGAGAAGAATGAAGGTAAATCCACAAAATAGCCTGGAAGCTCAGTGTGTCAAGTGTCACGAAATCTAGAGAATTTAAAATCCCAAGTCAGGTAGCAAACTTCTCTATATACACCAGCTTATAGCAATGTAGTTTGGAAAGACCTAGAAGGCATCCAATCCAACCTGACACCCTCTGTGTCTGTAAGAACAGCTCTGAGTTTCACCTCACTTTTCTGGGTGTTTTGTTGGCTGTGTACATATATCCAAAGCCCACCTCTGGCACGACACACCTGCTGGACCTTGATGCACACTGCTATGACAGTCTGCCATCTGTAGAGGTTTTGAGAGTAGGGCAGTGGGCATGAGATTGTTGATGTTCAAGGATTTCAGAGAGAAAGTACCAGCATGAAAAGGTGTAAAATCATAAAGGTAAAGATAACRTGGGGAAGCCTGGTCCAGCTAGACAGTCAGTTGGACACTAGCTGTGAGCCCTTGTGTTGTGTTTTAAGTGTTAAAGGAGGACTGCAAGTTAGAAATGCAGGGATTCCTCTCCAGCGAGCCATGGGAACTGACCACTTTTGACCCTTTTTGACCCTTTTGGCTCATGCCTGCCTGCTCAGCAAAGACTTCTTAAGTAGTTTAATATTAGTGGTGAGTATTGTAATGCTTTGTCTCATTAAGATCTAGCTAGCTCTTCTCTCTATTAGCCACTAACTAACTRCTTTATTTTCAATTATCTGTATTCTTCTTGCAGAGTATCTGTGCCTGGCTAAAATACCTAAACAAGCTGACCAAGTGTGACAAATGTACTCAACTCCTTAACCAAACTAAGGGTAGCTATTACAGGCTCCAAAGAGCCTGTAAAGACCTAGGGCATTACCAGGGCAAGAACTTCTCTAGTTCATTCTATAAAAATATAAAATGAGTGAGCATTGATGCATATGAGCTTGGCTCACTGATCATGTAAATAACACATGAATAGCAGGTAGCTTTTCTAGGACTCACTTATCCAGGAGCAAAGAAAGTTGGGGTACAAGGAGTCTCACACATATACTTCCCATTGTATGTAATTTGACTACCAGGCAACCACTTTATTCCAKAAATATGTCAGCCTAAATGAGCATTTTTCAAGCTCTCTCTCCTAAGCTGCTGTTTGCATGGGATCTCCCCTTGAGCAGGAACACCTCTTGAGTTTGGTCGTCAAAGCAGAGAGACATCCCACCAAAAGCAGATGCTCAGTAACTGACAGATACCATGCATAAACTGGAATTACAATGCAGGAAGATTTTTGTATTGGTAGCTTTGAATCATTGTTATGTTCTTTGTGCAATAATACAGTGAACTTTGCCATTGAATGTTGCTGTAAAAGTGGCATTTTTACAACATATCTGAATAAACTCACTTTTGCTGATACCTTTGGTGGTAGTTCTTTATTTTTGAGTGTCAGCTGGTCCTAAAATATAATATTTCCTCTTTTATATGTCAAGTGTTTGTAGCTTCTTGGCATCAAAAACTAATTTTTCTCTGTTGAGGTCTGTGTTACATAATGTTCTTGTAATGCTACATAACTTACTTGCATAATTTGCAAAATCTACCACTGAAGTTGGTATACTAAGAATTTGTACCCATATATTACACTATGTATTAAATCTGCCCCTTATGAGTAATAAAAAGGTAATTTTCTTATTTCTCCACCCTTCAGGAAGAAAGTAAGCCATTGGAACAATACTATCTATGTTAACAGGACCATTTCAAAGGAAAACCAAAAAAAATCTGCAAACATATGGTACAAAACACAGTTCCCTTTGTCAGGCACTGAATCAAAGACTTGAAACAAGAAAAAATTAATGTTAATGTTCSTCATTAACCAGTGTAATGAAAGACTTTACTGTGTTGTTTAAAGTAAAGCAGAAATATTTGTATTTCAAGAGTTTCTGATTCCAGTTAGTTAGTAATCATATGCATGAGCTTCTGCACAGTTWAGTAGAGGTGTTGATTCTCTTATTAAAATCTAGTAATTTATATGAAAAATCAGAAGTTCTTTTGGTTGCAAATTAATATTCAAAATACTGTCAAAGATGTCATCTTAAGCCCCAAAGCAGGATGAATCTCACCTGATTCCCAAGTTTTTTTCTTAAAGTGTCCCATTCCCAGAAGTTCCACTGCCTTCAAGGACAGCTTCTGTCTCAGACCTCACTATAGTGATAAAATGTTCTCTTTTTCGGAAAGGCTTAGTAGGTCATTATACCCACTGCTCTCTGCCTTCAAACTAATAGAGACCAAGTTATTATTTCCTGTTCTGCAGCAGCCTTTGAAGCATTAAAGATTAATAATAGGACCCCCTCAGGCCTCTCTAGGTTAAACAAACTAAATTCTTTCCATGATTTACAGAATGTTGATTGTGTTCACTGCTATTCATGTCTCTTGAGTCCAGTTTCAAAGAAGAATTGATGGACACAACATTTCTTTTAACAGGAGCCTTATTAACACTGTATTTACTCACAGGTGACACTTCTGTTCCTATCTGTCTCTATGTTTGCTGTTTCCTCAGAAGGAAAACATTGTTTATTTAWTATCTACCTGGGATGTTCTGTAAGTCACAGATCATTTTTGTCTTGCCAACTCTTTCCTTGTTTAACTATTTCTGCTTAACACTACAACATTGCTCTTTCCCTTTTGACACACCATTTCTTTAACTTGTCAAGATGCTTTTGAATCTTAATCCTCTTTTCTGATATGATTGTGATCCCTCATATCTTCACATCATTTGGAAATCCTGGGCATTTTCTGTTTTATCGAACAGATTGTTGGTTGTGTACAGCCCAGACAGGTGTTTTGAACTCCACTAACTATTGTTTCTTTTTAGCTCCAAGCCACTGCTTATTGCTTTCTGACTGCACAGTGGCAACTTCCAAACCCAAAGTAAAGCAAACCACTCTTTTCCATAAACAGTGTTCTTCATACATTATTTCATTCCTGCCCAGGAACAATTTCTACTTAGTCAGAAGYTGCAGAAGTACTCTACAGAGTGAAAGAGTTCAGAGAAAAGTTATTGAGCTCAACTGCACTGAACAATTTCAGATATATGTTTTAGAGCATCCAGAATACTAAGAGGTTTTCATAAATATTCATGGCGCTTTTCTGGAAGTAATTTTGGTCATTCCACAGCTGCAGAGGAGCTGTTGAAACTGTACAACCATGTTGCATAGGCATAGTACTCTTTATTTCTCAATAGGCTCTCAGCTTGGAGTCAACCTAGGATTCTTCAGTGCCAATCTAAATTGTCTCACAAAATGTAGGAGGCAGGAATAGTCTAATTGTTTGTATTTGTTTTGTAGGTGAATCCTGAGTGCCATACACAGATAAGGCTTGAGCTTTTTATAGGCATTTCCATTGTGGTTGTGGTAGGTCACTGTAAAGGGCAAAGCCGAATCTTGTATCAAATTGCAGTTTGTTGTACACAGATTTGTGTGGTTGCAGCAACAGTCTCTCCTCCAGGCACACCTCTTTGATCAAGTAATAATTGTATTTCCTGACAAGGGTGCAGGTGTTATATATGTATTATCTGATATGATCTTAACTAAGTTGTTACTTAACTAAGTAACAAGTGTAGGTTTGTTCTAAAGAATTAAAATCACGGTAGCATAAATAAGTTAYGGGGTTAATGAAGAAGAAATCATCAGTTATTTGTCTTTAAATAATAATTGCTCAACAATCCCTATTGTAAAYGATTGCTGTTTAGATGAAAAAGCAGTGAAATGTAGGAAGTAACATTAGAATTAAAAAATAACTTCAAGTGTCTTTTTATCTATATACATGGTTTATATTGTGCTAAATTATGTCAGGTCTGCTTTTTTTCACAAAGTCCGGTTTTGCGGTGAACACTGAGATACRTGAAGTTCACTGATTCTGTGGAACCTCTGTGTTTTATTTTCTCCCAAATGTCAAGTGGAAGGTCTGCAGCTTTTTTATGCTGAAATATTTAAACACAGCTCAAAACCTTAAAAAAAAATTCACTGTAATATTTTTTTGTCTGTAGTCCTTCATTCACAATGTCATATAAGCCAAATTTATGTACATCARTTTAATAGCAGTCTCTAATCTTTTTCCCTGCCTAATTTACTTGGAAACTAAAGCTATTAAAATTTTGTAGTGTTATTAGAAATGCAGTTGGGTTCAGCAGTGCAAGATAATAGATTCATTACTAACGAATAACTACTTACATCATTTGGGCACTTATTTACCACTGAGATTTTTTGTGGTTTAGAGAACAGCACCTTCCAAGAATCTTTAAAAGTCCTAGGTTCTCCTTTGAGTAGATAAATTGCAGCCTAATCATGTCCCAGAACTGTTCTGTCCCACTGGACTGGATGAGGCACAAGTAGTCTGTCTCTCCAGGCCACATGCTTCTGTGTCTTTCTGGAGAGTTGACAGCTTTAAATGGAGGGCAGTGGCTGAATCCATTTACTCTACTGTTAAATCTCTGCCTTCAGTCATTCCTTGGGGTCATCCTAAGAATGTATTTGTACTTCTTCCAACTGAAGAGGGAATTGAATCCTTCTCTTTACTTTCAGCTTGAGCAGTCTGGTCAGTAGGCTATTACAAAAGGACTGCATGCCTTCGCATTTTAAGAGTGGGCTTCAACATCTTCACGTGAAGGACAAGTACATGCAACGTGCAAGAGTCATACCCTGAGAATAAGCTTCCTGGGAATGCCCACACCTATCTTTTGACCCCAAAAGCAACTTTGCATGCTGCATGCTCCTGACACTGCAACAATTCTGTGCACATGAAGTCTCGTTCCTCAAGGAATTTGAGTGTGGAGTGCCAAATTGAGTGTAGAAATGCCAAGTGTGTTCAGACTTTCAGGTTAATAGTTAGGTAGATAGGATTCCAGAAGGTAAATTAGCTTCTGCCTAAGAGCCTCGRTATGTAATTGTGTAGTTTCCTGGCTCATCAGAAACATGCACACTCTGGGGCCCAAACTTGAGACAATTCAGTGTTATTTTCAGATCAGCTTTCCTCGTGAGAMGCTCTCTGCTGCCATCTTGTGGTAGTCTAGAGGAAGAGCCGTCAAAAGCAAACATTCTCGGTTCCCATCGAAGTCAAGGGTTAAAATTAATTCCGTTCTTGGACTAATAAAGCATGGAAASCGTGATGTAACATTTCAGGAGAGAAAAGTAAACAGCACGGTGTAGTAGAACAAAATAGTTGTCCRCTTTTGTATATTGAGACTGTGTGCTCAAATATGGTTTATAGACACTTGTTTTGCTATTGGATTTGTAGGGGTTTTTTTTCTGTGATATAATTTGCTAGGATGAAAAAGGAGCACAGTTTTTCTCCCTGTGGGATCAGAGTATTATTTATGGCGGTAGTAGGGCTACTTGAGGACTCTTATGGTTACATTAGACAACACGTATTCAGGACATTTGTACAGTRCATTATGTACCAGTGTCCAGAAAAATCTGCCTTTTTTGAGTTGGATATGGAGTTGGACATATTCAAAAGGAGGAAAATAAGGTTCTCTGTAGATTTTTGTTGTTCTGTGGGCCCTCACACTGTTGTAAGAACAGATCTGCCTGGTATCTGATGGAGAAATCATACCAGTGTTTCCACAGTAGTGCTTTCAGATGCAAATCCAGCATTCCACTTGTAGATAACGGCTGGCAGGAGATGACACAAAGACACTTGTCTTCCAAAATCCCTCTGGTGGCACGGGACTAGCCTAAAACCATTCCTGAGTTCTGGGACACCACAATCCACTGACAAAACGTGATAGAATACAGGCAACAACTGAGACTGAGGCAAAGGACTGTTTTCCACAGGGTAAGTGTAGAAAGTGAGGCTTGCTACAACAAAATGGTTGTTTACATAGATGCTCCACTTTCTCCAATTAATGCTATGCTATTCTAACTCATAGCACAATTATTTGCTTTACACACAGTTTCAAGGTATGTGTACTGTAGACCACATTGAAAAATCTGAATTAGTTGGATGGGCTGAAATTGAAGGGGCTGCTGCAACTAGCTGGTTTCAGGCTTCTTAGCTAGTTAGTTAAAATGAGCAGGAGGATTTCCAATCAAGCATTGGAGACAGTAGGACAGCTCTAAAYGAGTGTCCATTCAATATGACTGCTAGAAACTGCTAAGTCACTTAGACTGAAGTTTAAAAAAACAAATAGGCCTGCAAGAAAAAACTGAGTTTTTCAACTGAAAAAATGACTGACAGAAGCATCCTGAAATGGTAGTGCTACCTTTATGTGCCTGTTTGTCAGTTCACAGTAGTCAATAAAATGAATTGGAAGGGGAATTTTAAAACCCATTGGTAATGCAAATGGAAAAAAAGGTTTGTTTTGTTCCATGTATTGGCTTTGAATTGTATTCAATACTCTTGTTCCTGAAAGTCTTGTTCAGTAGAGTCTGTGGAAAGTGAAGTCAAGCTCCAAAATACAAGGTAGGCTTTCTCAGATGTAACTTGGGATACCTCAGCAGCAATTGGGATCTTTTCTTTATACAKTGTTGAAACATCTTGGATGAAAAACCTATTGCATTTTTCGGAAAACTAAAAAGAGCTGTGTATTATGGGGATGTGCCAGAAGTAGAAATTCAAATTTCCACCCCTGAGAATTAATTTGTTATCTTTTTCCCCTTTCTGCAAAATGTGGAGTCTGGCTTAGGATGTGTGAAATTTAAAGAAGTTGGAGGGCAGAAATTGGAGAGCAGAAATCTTGTAATKTTAAGTACATTTGTGTCATTTACCATATCTTCAAAAAGCTGAGATGCCTAGATTTAAATTATACACCATAAATAATGTTATTACTTGTTTAAACTTGGCTGTGTATTTAGTGAATGAATAGGTAATTAATCAATTACAAATTAATACTAAATTCACCAGAGAAGATGGTGTAGTGTGAATKCACAATGAATATATAAAAGGCTGGTTATATTATTTAGAGAAAATTKTGGCTTTGATGCCTTGGATGCTTAGGCTCAGTGGATTGATGAAATTTAGTGCAGTGTTTTCTATCTGCCACACTGAGTAAAAGAATCTGTGGTGAGGCCAGTGTTGTGTTGTGTTTCACAGTGCACTTAGGCGAGGCTGAGGAAGTCTGGCTTGTGGAGGCATCGGAAGCACAGTCTGGGTTAGTGGACTGAGAGCACCAAGCAATCATTCCTGAGTGTGGGGTGGCAGGAGTTGGGGGCGCTGTGGCTGATAGTGCCAGTTAATGACAATTAAGTGGGGAGGAGGCAGACTCGGCAAGGAGCTGCCCAAAGAATATGTCATTATAGCTGCTCAAGGGGACGCTCTCAAGTGTTGTCTGTGGGACAGTGGGCATTCCGAGAGCAGCTCTTCCAGTCCTAAAGTGGTATCACCAAGCCTCTGCTGCAGACAGAAYTTCGTCGTGATATAGCTGGAGCCAGCCGCTAAGCACCACGCAGCCGCTCACCCACCCCCCTCCCGGTGGAATGGGAGGGAGAATCAAAAGCAAAATTTGTAGGTTGAGGTAAGGAAAGTTTAGTAATTGAGATGTAATTTGAAAAGTAAAATGTATGAATGATAGTAAATAAAAAGGGAAAGAAACAAAATTCAAGCAAAACCAATTGATGCACAGTCRAGTTACTCGCCTCCTTCTGAGCAATGCCAGACCCAGTTCTTGCACCCTCATCAGCCCTGCTTCCAGGTAATTCCCCTGTCTATATACTGGGGATGGTGTTCTGTGCTGTGGAATATCCCTCTGACCAGTTCAGGTCACCTGTTCTGGCTGTGGTCCCTCCTAGGATTTTTATGTACCTGTCCACTGGCAGAGMATGAGACACAAAAAAGAGTAATTGAGTAAGGACAAACACTAGTTGGCAGAAATCAAAATGTTAGTGTGTTATCAACATGATTCTCATACTGAATCCAAAACACAGCATTGTACCAGCTATGGAGAAGAAATTAACTGTATCCCAGACTAAACCAGAACAAAAAAGTTCTGTTTTCTTCACACTGCTTCCCTAASAAAGAGAATTGCTGCCAGCCAGGGGCTTTTCTGGTGACATAGAGAGTTTTTGCATAGGGAGTAGGTSCCACACAAAGTTGCACTTGTGCCACTTAGCAAATATGATGGATTTTTTTCTCTGATTATTTATGTATAGAGGTTTGCAGATCATGTCTTTTTCTAAAAGTGTAGCTTTTCTGATTTAGCTGTAAAACCTTTAGAGATGAGAAGCACAAGCTGCAAAATACCACTGTCATACTAGGGTGTTCTACCCATGGAATTACTCCRCTGCATACTCAGTGTATTTAAATCCACTTCTTGATTGATACACGTTGTTCCGGGAAAACAGATTCCAGGGRAAAATGTCCTCCAGACAAGGCTAGATGGCGCAGTAGGTCAATGCGTTGAAATTTTAAGGTCCTCAAATTCCTGTAAATTTCCACAGCCTCATATGTTTATAGACATATTGGTGCATTGATTAATGTCAAAGAATCTCATTAGCTTTTGTGGCTTTTCTGAGTTGTTATTTTTCATTCTCATATAAGTAAAAGTCCATAGAGAAGAAGCTTCCAAGGTACTTTCTGGACTAAACAACATAAATACTTTCCTCATTTTTTGTACCTTGCCTTCCAAGCAGAAGTATAGTTGAGGGCAAACAAAGTCTGGCTGCTTCTAATTTGAGAAAATTAGAGTTTATTTCATTCTTACTGACCTCTTGAATACCGCAGTAGTGTGTTTATAGATGTTTTGTATACCAATAAACCACTGTCTCCAAATACTTACCAAACATTAAAGAAATCTTCAGTGTCAGCTGTTTCCTCTATGGAAAAGGAAATATTTTTTGAAAATACATTATTAGTGTGCCCTCAGTACTTCTTCTGTCTACCATGAGAAAGAAAGCTGAGTCTAGTAGTGAAAAATTTCTGGTTTGCTTTGAAAACCTCAGGAGAACTAGCYGGACAGTTTCGTGCAGCTACTAAGCTGCACTTAAGTGGAATATTTTTTTGTTGCCAAATAGGTTGTAGCAAACTGCCAGTTTCTCAGATAAAGAATATCGTTTACATAAAAAGTTCAAGATAAGTGTCCATCTCATGCATTGTTATTTGCAGGAGATAACTAAGTCATGATTAGTGAGTTATTTATATTATTTAGAAGAGTTCAGGAGAAGAGTTATTAATATTTGAGCAGCAGTATGTGGCRTTTTAAATAACCCCTATTATCAAAAAGGTTGAGGGTAACAGTCAGATGGTTAATGAACTGAGCATTTAGCGTCTGCTCCTTTGAGGTGTCAAGTGCCTTTGCAAGGCACTGAGTGCACTCAGATTACATTAAAATAATGAGGGAACTCACTTCCTTACAGGAGATTTGCAGCCATTGGCAGGATAAAGCTATTATCGTGCGGGCTGTAATGGATAGTAGGAAAAAGCCATTTCCTTCTTTAATTTTTATTTTATTTTATTTTATTTTTTTACGTGTGTGTAGCTTTCTACTCCTGAAATTGCTTGTGGAAGTTACAAATGCTCTGTAAACACCACTGTGAAAGCTGAGTGCCTGCAAGCAAAGTATCTTCTGTCTGCTCTGAGACACAGGGTAAGCACAAAAGCTGAAGACAGCAGAGGGAAATTGAAGAGAGCAAGAGGCCATGAAAACCTTTATGGGGTAGATTTTAAGTCTTTCCCTGCAATCTGTTTCTGCCGCATAGTGTGCATCTCCAGACGTCTCTGTGCSATGCGGCCACTCCTTTGTGTGCGGACGCATGGTGGGAGCTCTCTGCTGCCGGCCTCTGCCCCGAGATAGAAATGCAGTTGCTCAGCAGCCTAACTCGGCACAAATCCCAGGAATCAGCATTCGCAGCTCATATTCCTGACTTTTTCCAGGATAATCTGCTTGTCCTGTCATGTGGTTGAGGAAGGTGCTGGTTTGGATTCACTTTGTGAGGGTTTCTACTCTTAAAATAGCTGTGCCAGCTGCTTGTGGTATTTTCAAAGGTTACAACACTGATTTTGGAAGGTTTAGAGCAGAAGGAAAGTAACATCTGTATTCCACAGATGTGGAAAGTGACAGCAACTGAAAGAATCTGTAAAGATTTAAAGTGTGAACYAAAGTGATGCTGCTTTAGAACAGCAAATACCTTCTTCTTAAGCAGGAGCATTTCTCTTGAGGCAGTATCCATTCACTTCATACAGTGTAATCATAAGAGATACATGCAGAATTTTGCAGGACAATATACTCTGGAGGTTGAGTGACACCCTGGTGAAAGAGCCAGCAATAGCCAAGTATTTAAATTATTGAGGAAATTCTCTCCTGAAGCCTCCATCTCTTCTATGCCAGGTCCTACACAAATATTGGACAAAATAAATGTAAGTAGTGGAAGAAATTTGAAATAAAAGACAGCTGATGCTTATATGCAGAGAGGGAACCACAAAGAAGCAATATTTTTCATCTGATAAGTAGTGATAGAATTATATTATACTCCATCTATGGTTGAAATTATGATATTGAGAGTGAAGTTGCTCTGGGGAAGCAAACAGACAGCATGAGTTTCTCAAGCTGTTGAAGCATGGGATCCATTCTGAGTCTGTGTCCTGTCACCAGGGCTGGGGTGGAGCAGACTGCTGAATATTCTCAGCTCCTCTCTGTGGGAGAAAGTAGGACTGGGGTGGAACAGACTGCTGAATATTCTAGCTCCTCTCTGTGGGAGAAAGTAAGCCAGCAAGGGTTTCTGAAGCTGGCACCAGGAGATAATGCTAGAATCCAGCTTAGCCCCAAACCACAGAGAGAATTGTGGGTCTTCTAGGGAGCTACTGTCATCTTTTTAGGACAGTGTTCTTGCCCTACTCAGATCTCGGAGGGATATGGTGARTGCCTTGTGATTCCTGGCCTTCTGGGTTAAGGATCAGCAAGCGTGTCTGTGCTTGGGTTAGTTCATGAAATGCCTTGAAAGATAAGGAAGCGAAGTCAGAGAAGTGGTACTGAAAGGAAGATAAACAGTCAAAATGCTGGCAATAATATACTGGACAGATATGAGCAGGTCAATGTGAGAGTCTGTCCGAAATATCCTTCATTTTTRCCTCACAATTGTCAGACTAATAAAGAGTTAAGACTGAGCCAGTGGGAGAAGGAGGCCTTGCTGTTTCTATAAGTGTTGTTTGCAGAACACACCATGCTGAACTAGAGGGGCATTCCGCTCCTTTTCTGAACAAATGGATCTGGATTCCCTCCCTATCTCCTTGCCTGGCTGGTTTGAGCTCTGGGGCAGTCACCCATCTAAGAAAAAGACCCCCCTTGCCTGTCTTCCACCATCGTGACAGACAAGTGGAGATGTAAGCCTTTTCGCCACGGAACCAAGACAAGAGACTCCCGTGCAAGAAAACCCCTCTGACACAGTCTGCTAAAGACTGGGACCGAGCCCCCCCCAACCTGGAGGAGGAGGTGTGCAGTGGAGGGGGAAAAAGCTGCCCAGAACCAACGTAACTGTGAGCACTGGGCCATGAAAACAATGGTGTTTGCCTGTTGCTTGCCTTGGACGCTGTGTACCCCCAAATTTCTGTTCTCTCCCCTCCCTGGAGACCATTGTTTCGGTTCCCCTTCCCCCAACGAAAAAGAGTATAACTGGGGTGCAAATGAACTGTGCCTCTGAGATCTCCCCGGACGTGGACTGGTGAACCTCGATGGCTGGCCCATCGAAGGACAGAAGTAACATCATGTTGGGTAGCTATAACCCACTCCTTTCCTTCCTCCCTTTTTCCTGTCCTGTTCCCTTCTTTCCCTGATCCCCTTTACCAACGCAATACTGCTGTGGTTATTTCAATAAAACCATCTTTGTTGATTTTACTACTGCAAACCCCCTTGTACCGTGTCAGTCTTTTGCACCCAGAAATCACTCCTACAAACCATCCGTTCACTAGGACGGATCCTGACAGTCAATCTGGATAAGGCCAGGGTGGAAAGTTTCTTAGGTGCTGACATGAGACTCAGCAGTCTTTTTAGAGGAGTTTTAGCTAGCTGTGTAGATAGAAGAGCCTAAGCTGTAGAATGTCATGTGGGAATGATGCTCAGAATTTAGATCTAACCTGTCAGTAAAGACAAGGGAGTGTGCAGTCAATGATAATTCCTAGGTTATTGACTTGAGAGACTAAGTGATGTTATCTCAGAAAATGAGACTGAGGGATATGTAGTAGGTTTATGAGAAGGTTGAGTGCCATCAATTTACCAGCAAATGGTTTAAGGTTGGAAAAAAATATAAGTAATGTGGGGAAGTAAATATCAATAAAAAGAACTGGATAAATTATTTCTGGGAATAGTTTCTCCTGCTGAATAGGCCACACAGCAATCATGTTGGGTAAATAGGGCTTAGTTCATTCTGTATCTGTGCTAGGAATTGTTCTTTGTATTCTGTGGTACCTAGTAGCATCAAGACTATGCCAGGGAACTTTCTGAGAGTTTCCTACTGTGGTTTATAACTCAAAACTTACCTTTTAAACACCATGGTCATCATCAAGGCTTACTCACYGATGACACAATCATGTGTCATGCCCTTTTCTCACTTCCCCTCAACATCTTTCTCCTGTCCTTTGCTGTGCTATGTCATTTTCTGATCAATTAGAGCAATCCTTTGTGTATCCTTACTCATCCACAGTGAAGCAGTGAAACTTCTGTCTTTTGTCCCAGACACTGAATATTCTGCTAATTACCAGCTTATACCTTCACATGTTTAAAAATTTGCTCTTATTCTACACAGTCACAGAGAAGAAATTAAGAATTCACCTCAAATTCATGTAAATTCCTTTGAACATCTTTGCAAGTGATAGTTTCTGTATAACGAATATTTTTGTTGCTTACTCATGCTTTTGAGTCATTATCCAAGAATAAAAAAATAAAAACTTAATTTGATCAATCCACATAAAAGGAAAGTATTCCTTCAGCAAATTTGTGTTATCTACTGGTTTTGACCATAATGCTACCTCATCTGCTTTCTCACCAATTCTGTTCACCCAGAAAGTTTTCTGAAGGATGCATAAATCTGACATGAGAATACGTGAATAACAGCTTGATGGTACCAGTTTTTCTTTTTTGACCTCATCAAATGTCATCTTGTAGCAATACTAAACATCCTATGTGGGTAGAAGAGGAATGGTGAGAGACCAGTTATTTCTTTCTTGTGTAGCTGGTTGGCATTATTAATCTAGTGAATCTTTAGACATATTCTTTGAAGACTCTGTGGTTGCCCTGGGTTTGGTTAATTTTGACTCATAGGAAGAGATCAAAGGATCATGATAACTCTGTTGTGGTTGCCCAGAGCTGCACGTTTTCTTTGTGGTAATGTGCAGTAATGAAATGCCTTGAGAGATACCATGAGATTTGCTAAGTGGCTTACCTCATGGTGGATGTCTCACCTTGTAGTACTGAGAATGGAGTGTGGTTGTGTGAATGTTGGGTAAGGAGGAAACCATGGATGTAAGAAAGGAGAAAGCAAAGATGTTACAAGACCAGCAAACAGTGACAACATCATCTAGGGTATTAGAAGTAACAATGAAAAGGAGATACATTATATTCAGTAATTTTTTGATCTTCTGGATTATATTCAGACTTCAAAGTCAGTATGACCTAATGGGTTAAGACCTCTTAAATTTCACAGCTTTGTGTGATCTGTGCTTCACAGATTTGTATTTTGGCTATAGTTTTCTTTACTTGTCACAATCACCACTCACAATGTAAGTGGTGTTGTTTTTCCTGCATCATTTAAATCCCCTTCAGGTTAGCAGAGTGTGAATGAACCATTAAGTACTACCAGGGATATTCAGGCCCATCAAATCCTTTGGGAGTAAAAGGTGAATGGATCCTTTGAATGGTGAATATTACACCCCATGATGGTGTAATAGCTCCACCAGCATGTGGTATTTCCATCACGAAAGACCTTTCTTAGATACCTTTCATTCAGTTCCTCAAAATCTCCTGAAAATGTAGACTGTAGAATTTCATTATTTGGACAGTGATCTCGTCATTTTACATGTAGAAGCAGTACTACTACCACTTCTCTCTGTTTGAATTCTTCCTCCTTTACTGTTCTGTCACTGTATCACCGACATTTCTAGTGAGTTGCTTGCCTGCTTGGCTCCATGCCCTTTCCAAATTTGTTGTAGGATACTTTTGCCTCCTTTTGTTCATCTAAACCCACCTAAGTTTCTAGTATGAAGGAGTTCAGCTCACCCAAATGATTTGAGGCTGTTCTCTGCTTACCTTACTTTTCACTTGCCACACCCTTAGTTTTGTGTCGTCCAAAAAACTCACATTTATTTTCAAATTAAAATTACTTCTGAAAATGTGAGATAGCATAAAATCCTGGAAAACTGGCAAAAGCAGTTTGGTGCAATATTTTTTGAAATTATTAAAATTGTTTCTCTCCATCTGCAGGCAGCATTCAGCAGATGTCTTATAACAGAGGATGTATGCCTAACCGTTGTAACAGTTCTTTACTGAGTTGAATGCTTACCAAGTGTTTCATTATAATTGTCTAGATGAGCACTCCTTATGGACCTTCACTACCTTGTAGGGGATCGTATTAGTGCACTGACTCATATGCGTATTCGAGATTTCAGGATTTCCAGAGTCATTGATCTTTTCCACAATTCCTTTCCACAAGTCTTTCCCACAATTCCTACCAGTTACAGGGTGGTTTCATGTTTCAGTTACCTGGCGTTGCTGCTTTAGCATGTGAGCAATTAGGAATTTCCTTTATATGCTTTGTCATGTATATTCAGTTTCTTTCTTAAATACAGACTTTTATCTTGCACTGTACTTGATTCCTTTTTCCCATTCTTCATAACTCTGCCCTTCTTGGTGCTTAACAAATGTATCAGTTCCTACTGAAGTTTGGACTACAAGGACTTTCAAGAAGCACAGTGGAACAAGGCAGCCATGTTTGCATTTTACAGAAGACTTTTGGAACATTATAAAGCACAGGGAAGTCAGGATCTGCATGAAATTATAATCTCAAGTACAAACAAAAATGGCCCATGGTCAAACCTTACTAACAATAGCCTAATTGTACTATCTGAGATTAGAGATGCTACACTGAAAGAAACACTTTAATTTTTCTTGGTAGCACACAAACACAGAGATGCAGTGAGAAGACAAGCAGAGTTTTCCAATGGCCATATTGTGCTTTGACACAGAGTCCACTTGATAACAGGGAGTGAAAGTGATCTAGACATGGACAGCTTTCTTCAAGACAAAATAAAACTTATACAGAGAGCATCTTGATTGTGCAAATCAAGTAAGACATTAATTTGAACTTTAATAACCACAGCTCTGTCTCCACAAATCAGCACTGCAAGCACTTAGGAATCACAGGCTAAAGCGGGAACATTGGATCTGTTTATTTCCTAGAGCAGAGGTGAAGGAAGTTTAATGGGTCACCTGCAAGTCTTCTGAGAAATTAGAATGGTAAGGCCTGCCAGAAATGATTGAATTTTTCATCTGTAGTAAAATCCCCAGCTCAAATGTCAGGTCTCATCTTTATCAGTGTGTGCATGTGTGAGTGGAGGATGCTACAGGATATGACCGGTTCTCGACTGAAAACATTAAGAGAGAAGATAAGTGCTGCCAAAAGATTTTGCATGACATTTGTGTACACTGCAGTCTCATCAAAATTTGTCCAGTCTCAGCAGGAATTCTCAGCATTTGACCAAGATGTCTCGCAGTTGTATCCACATCTTTATTTCAGTGCGATAGGGATGGTGCAGCCACCTCTCACTTTTGTATTAGAAAAATGCAATGCAGTGCAGTCACACAAGAATAAAGAACAGACAGGAATGAATCCCTTGCCCTTTGCAGTAAGATTTCCTCAGTAATTCTCATATTTTGCACTTTCACAGAGGATTTGTGAATCCACATAAATTTAGAATTTCAGCTTTGTGAGAAAAGGCATTTGTACACATGAATTGCAGTTTCATATATAGGGCAGCAGTAGGCAGAATTTTTCCACAATTTTTCATTATRGGCTCCAGTCACAGGCAGATGGGAAAGCCAGAAATAGAAGGCCCACCTGCAGAAGTGAAAGACACATTTGCTGTCATCCATCTTGAGCACAAGAAATGGTTGCAGTCTCTCTTTATATTCTCAGATGATGCTGGATCAGAGGATAATTGGGATGGAACTTATGGAGGTGGAATTGGGAGAGGCTGCTGAAGTTCTCAAAGTTGTGTGTGGCATAGACCCAGTTTTGTCCTGTGTTTAAATGGTCCCATCTTTATGCTTGGAACTTGGCTTTGAAAATGTTGATTTTTGTAAAGATTGTTTCTCTTTGTTGTAGTACCTGGAGCTGTCTTCTTGGAGCACTTGCAGGAGAGGTGGATGTAATGTTAGGACTTGTGTGTCAGATCTGAAGTTGCAGTGGGGCAAAGTCTTCTCACAACCCAGTTCTGATGGCAGCTTTATAATTACTGATCTTGCTTTTCTTCCTAAGCACGCTGTGCAGTCACAAAGATGCAGGATTTCTTGCATAAACATCACACCATTGCCATCTCTTCTGAGACTGAACTAAGAAAGGAGGTTTTTAATTATGAGTCAATGCCTCGATTCAAGAAATGTAGCCTGCCTTTTGAAGTGCCCCTTATTGTAACCACAAGCTGTCTTTAGAATGGCAAATCTCAGGACCATAAACTTAGCTGACATGCCTGTGATCTGCTTCTGTTTAATTAGTCACAAAATCCTTCTGCTAGCCACTCACTCCACTTGCCGTCTATAGAAATTATTTATGATGTTATGAACCACTTAAAATCTGTTTTAAAAAGTAGTTCTGAGATTTTTATATTAAAAGGAAAGTCTTTTGAGCCTTGGACACTACACTAGCAGGAGTAAACTTCCTGTGTTTACACTAGTACTCATGAGCCCATCATAAGTGAGCACTCCTGAAGGGCAGCATGTGGGCACTCAGGTAGGAGACTCAGGACTAGAAAACAGGACTTTAATGACTGAAGTGGAAACATACTGGCACCAAGAATTTTGTTTTCTTTCTTTTTTTCTCTTTTTTTTTTCTTGTGAAAGAAATGGAAGGAGCTTATAGGAATTTTTTCATTTTTTGAAGAAGGCAAAATGTAGGCTAATTTCTAAATTATATTGCCAGCATTCACTTTTTTAAATGTTTTCTGTAAAAAAAATGGATTTGAAGTTTATTTCTAATTTTAGAGTATTAGGTAGACTAATTAGGGAGATTTTTCCTGTATAACATGTAAGACTGGCGTGGTACGTAGAGTCATCGTAGAGTCATGTAACTTCCACATCCTGGTGCAAAAATACACAAAAGGCTCTCCTGTGTATTTTCCATTTTTCCCAGAAACAGGAGGGGGTTTTGTATCTTTATTCTAAAAGCACTTCTTTCACACTTTTTGGGGGGTTTGGTCATAGAGATCTAAGATTTCTTTGGTAGTCTGCATTACTTAAACTTTCCATTTCCCTAGGTCTTAATAAATATATATAATATATAAAAAGTAATAAAATAATGCAATTGAGTATGCAGCATGAATCTGTGGTGTAATTATGCTGTTTATTAACCAAATAATTCTATTTTTTAATGTATCTTTATATGCTGACTGCTATGCACAATACCTTTCTGATATTTAAATAAGCAAATGTGGTCTAATTTACATCATCCTTTTGCTGGTATTTTGATTTCCTTCTCGCTGTGTTTTCTTATGGACAGAGGGAGTAATCAGTGTTGTATGTAAGGACTGAGTGGTTTTGGATTTGCTTCAATTTTGATTTGGAGATATGGCTTGTCTTTCTTACATGATTCTGAGCAAGTTGATTTACTCTCTCAGTTTAGTCTTTGTAGATAAGACGTTTTTGGAACATAGTCCTTACCTACAAAATCTCTGTATTTATGTCTACGTGACCTGTTTCTTGGAAAATAACACTGATGCCATGTATGAAAAGCATTGATGGTAGGTTTTGTGGCAACACCTGACATTTAGTTTCCAGCTGATGAATGTGTCTGTAAGCTCTGTTTTGTCAGTAGTGCTTCACTGGCCATCTGTGTTAGGGATGTGCAGACTTGTGTTCTTCTCAGCATGAGATATGTTTATTTTGTCCTGATAAATAGCCTCCTGCTCATTATTATTAGAAATTTCCAAGTTAATTTTCTATTTATACCTGAGAACCTTTACTACATTTGATCAGCCACGATGTTGAAGAAGAAACCTCCTAAATGTCAAAATTTCGCCATTTGTTTTTTAGGCATTGAAGTCACTGGACAAGAGATCAAATTACTTAGTACAGGTTGCAAGGAAAGTTATTGATTGATCTGAAGTCCTCACACTTTACCTTTTCCTGGGCCTCTTCTCTGACCAGCAGTCAAGTTCTCTCTCTTGTGTAGTAAAACATGTTTATTTGGAAAGGCATGTCATCATTAAGCTCTGAATGTTTAAGTCTCTTCCAGTATTAGATTAAAGAATAATGACTTTTATACCAGAGATTAACTTGTTTTGATGACAGAGCAGAAATGCCCATTCCAGCAGCTCAACTGTGTCACAAGGATAAACTCACTGATGGAGCCCCCTTTGCTGTGGCCTTGCCAGTTCACTCTTGAACAAGAAGCACCATTCAGTTTACTGTTAACTGAAGCTGCTCAGACTGTGCCATAGTTCTGGTTTTTCTCAATATGTTAGGTAAAGGATTTTTTTTCCCCTATTTATTGACATAATTAGAAAAAAAATTTTTGGGCACACCTTTAAATGGCTACAAATTTTCTGTGGAACTGCAAAAACATTCTAATCTTCCAAAGAGAGAACTAGGAGGTTCAAAGGTGTTCAAAGGTTTTTGAAAAATCTATTGCAACACTCAGAGCATCTAAATAATTTTGTGAAAATAAAGTTTATACAAGTATACTGACAAAAGAGGTTTCACAGTCACTCTGATAGTGGTCCTGAATCTCTCAGTTTGGATTCAAGGATTTCAAGGAACCATCACATTCTTCAGGATTAGCACACAAGGCTCAAGCAGAGGACAAAGAGTCAAAGAAACTCAGAGGCAGCAGCATAGATCCTAATACTGCCTAATCCTATCTTCTGCTTCTTTTGTAAGGCAGTCTTTGGGACAAGTCCGAATTGAAGGAAAATMAATATGAGAAGATTGTTCAAAGAAAAAAGCCAAAATGTGGCATAATTGAAATTGGAGTTGACAGCAAGTGAGTTTATTCTTTGCATTCTAATAAGAAAGCATAGAGAGGAGAGGAGGCCTGAAAAATGTACAAGGACTGGAAGCAGGAGTGCAGTCAGTGGTAGGTAAGAGGTGAGAAAATAGTGCCAAAGAAGGAGCCATTCAAATTTGAAGAGATTAAGAATGCTTGTGATTCCAAAAATAAAAAYAAATATTTTAATGTTGAGTGACCCAAAAGCCAAATCTTGTTGCTTGCTTCTGAAGGCAGTGGGAATGGGASTATTCAAATGTCTGTCAATAACTGTTGAAAAAGGAGATTTAAAACATACTCTCGTCTTCCCTTATAGCATTTCTTTACAAGAATAGATTTGCATTTTTTTATATTTCTATAATATATTCCAATAATTTCAAATAATTTATATTATTATTATGTTTTTATATTTCTATGAAGAAATATATTTCTTTATAGAAGAGATTTGTGTTTACCTCCTAAGCACATTTCCTTTTCCCTGAATACTTTCCTTCTAATGCAGCCTTATTTTTCTGCTGAAATGAAGCACAAACACTACTTTTAGAAAGGAGTAATAAATACCTAAACAACCTTTTTTTTTTTTTTTTTTTTTTTTTTTTTGGATGCTGGAACAATTTATTTGCTTTTGTTCTTGAGACTGAGATTGTCATCTGACCAGATATAGGTACTTGCTTAGTGTTGGTGCTGTCAACATTCAGAAACAGAGACAATGGCTTGGCTAAAATCCAGCTGTCATTAGAAAACTCTTTCTAAAAAGAGCTCTGTGGGATTTTAATTCCATCTGTCCTTCATCATGACTTCAAACATACCAGTATTTCTAAAAGCCAACTAAGTTCCTTTTAGGTCAGTCATGCTCTCTAGGGACCAAAGTAAAAAAGAAAAGCTTTAGCTGACAGCTTTATCAATGATATATGAGGGAAAACAGAATTCAGTGTTGTTTTTTATAGCTGCATTAGTTATGCRTTGCTGGCAATTAAATATTTTCAGCAGTAAAATAAGAACACAGCTATGGGTGATTTCTTCTCCCTTGAAAAGCTTTCCCATACTGGTGAACTGCAAACTGTGCATATTGAAAAGGGAGCTGGTGGAAGAAATGCATGAGACAGAATGGGGCAGGACAGGGTGAGACAGGATGGGATRGAGTGGGATGGGTTGGGATGGGATGGGATAGTCAAAATCTTGGCAGAATCTTAACAGAGCTAAAAACACTGCCTCATACCAGGAACAGATCTCTCTGTTAGGTAGTTAGAAAGTGATGATAGGGATAGATGGTAAAACTTCCACTGGTTTCCTTGGGAAAGGGGAAGAAGTATACTTTGAGAAATGACTGTTTAAGGGGGGTGTATCTTATCCAGGACCTGGGAGCCATGTGCTTGTRCCATACATATACAGCCAAGAACTGGGGTAAAAAAGGGAGATTTCCAAATATGTTTTTGCCTAAGATTGGTGAAGTCCCTGACACTGGCTCTTAGTTACAGGCTACTCTGTAAATAGGACATCCATTACTTTCAGAGGATATTAATTGAATGTCRGTAAACCAGCCACCCTTCAGACCTTCAGAAGCTCAGCCAATGTGCAGTGAATCAAAGCTACTTAGAACAGCCAATCCTACTGATATTCTCTGAAGATGGTGTATTTTGAATTGAAGAGTATTGAATAAGATATAACATGCCAAGCTAAACAAGAGAATATGATCTAGAAGATACAATAACTTAGTTCTAGTACCAAAGCTAGTCTGGAAGTAATAGTGAGTAGCATTTTACTTTTGCAGTTAGTACAATGCCTCATCATTTAGTTTTGGCATCTGGAAGTGAAAGATTTCCTGTCCACAAACATAAAAATTCCCTTTAATTGTGTCAAATTTATTAAAGTGTTGAAGAAAATGATCCTTTTCTTGGTCTTTTGTTCAAATCTGTGGCTGGAGGATTGAGATAGTGGCAACAGTCTAAAAGTTGTGAATGAGAGCAAATGTGATACAGCCTTTTGGGCACAGCCAACTAGTGGTTTATACTTTAGACTGGGCTTTCACAAGGGGATAATATTTCAATTTAAGCTTTCAGTGTAAAATTACACTATTGTTCATTCTCAGGATTGATTGAGCATTTGAGGATAAGTATTATACAGTAGCCTTCAGGAAAAAAAAAATAAACCAAACAAAAAAACCAATCCAAAACCCAATCTGGTAAATGTGGGGGAGCTTTACTAGATTTTCTCAAGAAGACCAGAGAGAGAAGGGAAGGGAGGGTTGTAGCTATGGGACCTGCTGAAATCCCTCAGCTGTTTCTGAGCTAATCATGACTGGCTTTGAAGGAACTAATTCAGTGCAGAAATGTAATTTACTTTCCCATCTGGTTAGGGAAGGTGGACTTCAGGCTTTAAACATAGGATCAAAAGTTTTCTTGAAATCTCTGTGTGATATTTTAAGATTTGAGGACCTTTGAAGGTACTTGTCTTTCTACTGAAGATACTTGTCTTTCTACAAGTTTAATAAAATCCATATCCTCCATAAATGGGAGGTGTTTATGCCATCAATGAGGATGTTACAGCATCACAACATTTTTTCCAATTTGCTACAGAGGTATATTTTATGTATTGAGCTACTACTTGGCACGCACATGGGATTTTTGTAGGCTTTCAATAGTTCCATAGTCCTGTTAAGCATATTGAAGAAATATYCGTGTGAATTATTTCTGACGTCTGACTTTCTGAGCAGAACTGCAGAGTTCTGTACCAGCCTGGCTATATCAATCACTGAAGCTAAAAAATAACATTAAGAGTCTATATTTAATGTTGCTCTAGAGCTGAATGGTGCTTTTCTTTTGGTATGATGTCTTAGAAATGCTTTCTGTCTTCTCACATAATGTTTCTTGAGATTGAGTCCATTCTTGTGMTATTCTGCCAGGAAGAAAAACACGTATTCAAGATCATGACTGCCATCCTTGAGCAAGTAGTGGGAAAATTAAGAACTGCCTGCTGTATGACATGACTAGGTTTATGAACTTGAAGGTGCACAAGTCCATGATGACATACATCCATGGGTCCTGGGGAAGTTATTAAGGAGTCAGCCATCATATCTGAGAAGTTGKGGCAGTCCAGTCAAACATTGGATAATGCCTTATTTTTAAAAAGGGAAACAAGTAACACCCATGGAACTACAAGCCAGTCAGTCTTACCAGGGGCTGGTAAGACCATGGAGGAGATTCTCCTGAAAACTGTGCTAAGGCAAATGGAAAACAAAGAGGTGATTGTCGACAGCCAGTCACCGTGTTAACGTGGCTTCAGTAAGGGCAAAATGTGCCTGACAAATTTGGTCAGGGTTTGCAGCAGTGGTGGATAAGRCAGGGTAAGAGACATCCTCTRCCTGGACTTGTGCAAAGCATTTGACACTGTCTGGCACAACATCCCTGTGTCTAAGCTGGAGAGACATGGATTTGATGGATGGGCCACTTGGTAAAAAATTGGCTGGATGGTAACTCAAAGAGTTACAGTCAACAGCTCAATATCYAAGTGGAGACTGGTGGTGTCCCTTAGGGATCAGTGTTGGGACACTATTTAACAAATTTGCCAGGCACGTGGACTGTGGGATCGAGGGCACCCTCAGCAAGTTCACTGATGACACTGAGCTAGGGGGTGTGGTAACTACACTGGAGGGGAGGGATTCTGTCCAAAGGGACCTGGACAGTCTCGAGGGGTGGATCTGTACAAAGTTCAGCACAGCCAGTTTCTAGGTCCTGCATCTGGGTTGGCACAATTCCAAGCAGAAATACAGTCTKGGTGGAGAATGGATTGAGATTAGCCCTGGGGAGAAGGTACAGGGGGTGTTTGTGGAAAAAAAGCCTCAATATGACTCAGCCACACRCACTTGCAGYCCAGAAAGCCAATTGTATCCTGGGCTGCATCCAGAGCAGTGTGGCCGGCAGGTTGAGACAGGGGATTCTCTCCCTCTAGTCTGCTCTGGTGAGACCTACCTGGAGCCCTGCATCCATCTGTGGGGTCCACAGCATGAAGAAGSCCATGGACCTTCCAGAGCAAGTCCAGAGGAGGCCATAAAGATGATCAGGGGGCTGAAGCACCTCTCCTGTGAGGAAAGGCAGAGACCATTGGGGTCGTTCATCCTGGAGAACAAAGGCTCACAGGAAACCTCACAGCACCTTCCAGTACCTGACTACCCCTACCAGAAGGGTCACAACAGAGCTGGAGAGGGACTTTTTGCAAGGGAGTGTAGTGACAGGACAAGGAGTAATGGTTTTAAACTGAAGGAGAATAGGTTTACATTAGGCGTTAGGAAGAAATTCTTAATTGTGAGCATGGTGAGGAAGTGGAACAGGTTGCCAAGAGAAGTTGTGGACTTCACAAACCTTGAGGTACTCAAGATCAGGTTGGATGGGGCTCTAAATAATCTAGTCTAGTGGAAGATTCCCTTTCCATGCTGGAAATGTTGGGATAACATGGTCTTTAAGATTCCTTYCAACCCAGGCCATTCTGTGATTCTCTATTTCTATGATTTTATAATCTGAGTTGGTTGAACACCAAGAGTTTGCCATGCAGCTTACCTTTCAAAAACCCTAAGATTTCAGCTTATSATTTAAGTTGCTGGGATAAATACCAATTCTCTGTCTCTATTTTCCAGACTTTTAAAAATCCATTTTTCACTGTCATGACTAACAGTAACGCTTCTCTTGACATAGTGAAATGACACCGCCTGAATTTCTCTGTAAATGTTTGATGAGAGAAGGAGGGCTTTTAATTTGCCAAACGGTAGTTTCATAATGCAGAGTTTAGAGATAAATACCACTTCCATCTTTCAAACATCTGAAGTATAATTAGACAAATCTTAAGTACTTTTGAGCACTCTGTTCCAGGATGACAGCCCTGATCCCATGTTAGAGCGCAACTAATGCAAGCCTCTACACAGTGCCTTTGAAAAGTGGAAGAGGTTGGCAGAAACATCAAATAATGATACTTATCTCTTGGAGCACTTTTTGGCTGTAGATAACCAGGAGTTCTCCAAGTACTGTTGCAGCATACTGAACTACAGATGATAAGCACAGGTACTCCCTCCTTTTCTCACTGCTCTGGCACTAACATCAACTGGCTCACCCCAGAAAATTTGCCACATTGAGGAAACAAAGCTCCTCCTTGTTGGATGTCAGATGGCTTTATCTAAAGGACTTTCTTCTTTTTAGAAAAGTTTGGAGCTCATAATGCCTCGCTCCAGGGAGACACACAGATCAGACACTGTTCTGTGTTCTCTTGAATTTTGCTTTACACCCTAGCAGAGGATAAGAGGAAAAACACAGACCAGCTAATGCTAGGAATGCTAGCCTGCATACAGATTCGGGGAAGAGCTATAATTAAATCCATGTCCTCCTACATTGCATGTAGGCACTTGCATAGCTTTTATCCCTAAAGGCCTCTCTGTGTGCCAGAGAATGCCTAGGAGCAGTTGAAGGCTTCTGACAACTCCTGCAGAGAGATATTTCACAGTTCCAAGTCCTATCAGCTGCTAACACAGGTTTCACTTCCTTGTCCTCATGTTCGCCATAAATCATGTTCCTTGCTTTTTTTCTRCACAGGAGGTAAAGACGAAAGAGTTGATTCTCAGACGTTTAAAGATCCTTTTTCTGTAGTTTTTGAGAAGTAAAAGAGCATCAAGCTACATGGTGAAAATAAAAGCAAACCCTGAAATATTTCCATGTGTTGTTRTTATTATTGTTGTTTGCTCATTATCTATTATTATTTTAGAAGTAAATATGTACATTAGAATACAACAGGTTCTAGCACTAGTTTTCAACTCTGCTTGATTCCTGATCTATTTCTGACTCCTGCTTTTTTTCCCAAATGGAATGTACTTAAGCAACAAAGCCATGTCCCCACTCGAACATTAAATTTAGCACTTTTGACCATAACCAAAAGAATCAGAGCATGCTTRGAACACCAGTAGCAAATTCTGTCTTGCCCTTAAACATCTTCAGAAAGCTTCAGAAGTTTCAGAGAATGAAASAGTTTTTCAAAATTGCTTCAATTTGATTAGTATATTCCTCCCTCCAAAGGCATGAACCTTCAGGCGTCCCAAACACACAGAATTGCTCTCAAGAAAGGTTGGCAGAGCTGTCACTTAGGGAAGCTAGGGCAAGGTTTGCCTACAAGACATCTAGAGTCTTGCAATACCATTTCTTTTTTTCTGGGAAAATCCAGGCACACAGGTTATTGCTCTTTCTGGAAAAGATSAGAACCACCCATAAAACCATGGGTATTTTCTGCTGTACAGAAACCTTACAAAATAGAGTTAATATGTTTAATATGGTGCAGCCACCCTATAGGAGCATCCTCATTTGTTTTTAGGATAACTAGAATTTTATACAAGTTTGTTCTGCATCTGGGCTAACTGAAAACCGAGACAGAGGGGCCAAGTGACATCACCTTTAGAAAAAGAAAAATATTTTCTGAAAACTTTAAAGTAATAATTTGCTTAGAAATTCCAAGACAAAGGAAGCGAAAGTAATAAGTAAGTGAGCATTTTAAGAGAGAACAGATCTTGTGGGAAAGTCTCCTGGGGAAGAATTGTTCCAGCCACTGTGAGTGAAAGCAAACACTGTTTTAATGTTTAATAACATGTTTTTTTCCTTTCGCCTGGCTTTCCTCTAGAAAATGTTCCAATGCAACTGAGTGGTAAGGAAAAGAAACTGGCTGTCTTGGAGCAGTTGTATTAGGCTTTGTATAGCAGATATGTACTGGATCGTGCAAGTGCACAAGCAAGGTCTCACCTGTGCACAAGCAAGGTCTCACCTCACAGAGATGAAAATACTTTCAACCTACCTACTCTTACAGCAATCTCAAAGTCATCCACCACTGCGGTCAGGAGTAGCTTTTCCATTTTCCAGATACACAGACASCCTAAATTACATTAATCAGAAGGTGGTGTTTGAAATGTACGTCCCCTACGTGTCTGCAGCCTGGTTCTACTTTTGTACAGTTTCTACCAATTTGTTCCATTAGAGCAGCCAAAAGGCTAAACTCAGCATCCTCCACRAAACCATTACTTTTGTTATAATGCAGCACTACCTGTGTTTCCTCTTCATAAATCTGTGTTTCTCTTACKCCTCTTCCACCCTTTAAAGCTCATTTCATGTCTAGCTAGAACTACCCAGCACTCCTAGCAGTGGTCAGCTCTGGTCTCTCTCCATGAAGAAAATGTCAGTGTGCTAGGATGGGAAACAACAAGGATTTCAGGAAAAGCTGCTGTACTTGTCAGACCACAATAGGGAGGTTCCACTCTTCTCCTAGAGAGCTGGAAAGATGCCAGGGAGAAATTATATAAAACCCAGGTGCTTTGATCAGGCTTTCCAYCTGAGTGCTGCTGAGTGATTTTGCACAAACAGTGTAAGAGGTCAGGCACCTGTCAAGCCCGCAAAGGGCTTCAGCTATAACTCTGAATGCTATTAGATGTCTATACAAAGGGCCATGGAAATTCCCAATAGGAGATGTGTGTGGCATGGCTGCTCTATGTGCTGCTCAGATGTATTGGGAAGAGGATTAAGAAGTTTATGATGACATCCAACAGATGATTAAAACAAACTGGCAAGCTGAGGATGAGGAATCAGCAACACAGGAGCATGGTTTTAACCTAATGATTTGTTGCCTCCACTGGGCAGCCTGCCTAACTTTGGTATATCTGAGTTGCATCATTTCAGGGAATAATGTCCTTGAGTGATTAGTACTGCAGAAAAGTTACAGGTCACAAGGTCTGAAACATGACCTGTTTGGAAAGATGGAAGAAAAGGCAGTTGTTTAGTCTGGAGGAGTAAAGACTGTGGGAAAGAGTGGTACAGCTTCAAATTTGCAGGAAAAAAAGGAAAGGAATACAATGTTGCAGAGAAGACAGGAAGAAGTGGGTATGAGTTACAACAACAGAGACAATGYGGTAGAAGCATTTGGTAATCTGTCTCTGGCTTAAGTTGCCTAAGATAGCATTGAAGCCTCATCAATTAAACTAAATATGAATTAGACAAGAATCACCAAGTGACATGGATACTGTAGATAGGCCGGGAGAAGACCTAGATGGACTCATGCTTTATTCTGGCAGCRAT
Source organism: Cardinalis cardinalis (assembly GCA_014549065.1). Classification (NCBI taxonomy): domain Eukaryota; kingdom Metazoa; phylum Chordata; class Aves; order Passeriformes; family Cardinalidae; genus Cardinalis; species Cardinalis cardinalis. Next base: position 1,173,014 of record JACDOX010000132.1, read on the forward strand.
TTCAGTAATTTTTGTGGTACATCTACATACGGAAAATACACACAAGGCCGTGTATTTTAGTACCTATTTATGAAGSACCTCTCCTAATCTTTAGGGCTGCTTGATTTTAGAGATTTGCACTGAACATTTTGCACAGAATGATGGGGCTTTTTCTCTTTCAACCCTTTTCAGCATCCCATATTTGAGGAGGATTGTGGCAGAGTTTTGCAATTTTAGCACTCATGCGATAGAAGCAGCTTACTGTTTTGTTTCCTTCCTCACGTTTGCATCTCTTGAGTCTGTTTTGCTRGCATTTATTACCAAGAGATTCAAAGCAGAGAAGCTAGTCAGAAGAAACCCTGTAAAACATTGACAACTGTTTATCACACTGTATCACTAACTGCAGTTTGTAAGGTTTYTCCTGATTCTCAGACTGTATGTGATAAACAAACATACAACTACTRTGATCAGGGCTGGTCTAAGCCCAGCCAAGGGTAGCTGGAACAAATGTCTAGAGATTCACAGGGAGCAGAGCAATCAGGGAAGCAAGGAGCTGTCTAATTCTGTAGTAAAGCAACATAAGAAGCGCACAGAACTGACAGCTTGCTTATCACTACTTGTTAGTGTTTTGGTAAGAAGAAGTAGGTCTCTTAGCTGTTCACTGCAGTCTTTTCCTGCACAATCTATTTTCCTTCTGATCTGATGATTCACGTTTATGAAACTTTTTTAGATCAATGGAATGACTTGCTGCTTAAGACGACGGCTGTCTGCCAGCTCCGATGGGGGAAATGCTTGAACGCGCACAACCAGATGGTGCTTGCTTGCTWTGCTTAGATTGTGCAGAAATGTAGGCAGCAATAAAGGGTGTAAATACAATGCAGTGCCGCTCAGAGACACTGGACTGGGACCCAAATAACCATATTTCTATGTCACTACATTGTGTTCAGACTTAGCTCAAGTGTTCCTACATTTTCCTGTGAATGGTATTTCTATTAGTTTGTGATTTGGCCAAAGCTTGAAAGATCTTCATGCAAGCAACACAAGGTCTAACATTCTCAGATTGTCCCTTTATCATATTGCAAGACTTAGTCTAAATCTTGAGGGTTTTGAAATAAATTTTARAATCTGATACAATCTGTTTTCTCCTTATTTTGCTTTCAGGAATGGAGGTGGCATTTTGCCAAAACTAGGAACAAACTAGAATGTTGTAGCAATGCTCCTTAATGGTAAACTTTTGACAAAAGAAAAAGAAGGTATATGATAACATAAATTAAACAATTTTATTTTGCTAATATTCTTGCTTATCAGTCAGTATCATTTAAGATCTTTGCTTCAAAGAGAAAGGACAATGATAAATCAATTGGTTTCTAGTTCTTGGAAACATTGACAACTTTTAACTTGAAGTTTATATCTTGCTCTGATGAAAAGTCATGTTTGAACATGGTATGACTTTTGCATTTCTTATAACAGCCAGGTAACCAATGTTATTAGTAACAAAGTATTTAGAAATGTTATTCTTGTTCTGGGCTGACAAGTGGCTTGTACTGTGTTATCAGTTGGCTCTCTGCTGCATACCTTCTTAGGGAAGTAAATTGCTGGCACACTTGGAGACCTCTGGTTAAGATAATCTGGGGACAAGAGCAAGGAAACTGGAGGTGTTGGAGATAGTTAGGCATGATATTTGGCAAATGCCTGTCTATACTCTTTGGGGTTATAGCCTTTGATTTTTATTCCTCTCTAAACACTAGCCCTGTTAAGAATTTTAGGTGAAARGTTCAAGGAAAAGGTTAAGGGCAATTCCTTTTACCTTTTTTTACAGCTGGTAGTTCTAAAACATAAAGAACCTCTATGACAGTGTTTATCAGAGAGAGSAGAGAATGAGAAAAAGTAAATCAAAAGGACAATGACATTTCTTTCTAGACTCTTAAAATTCACAAAAGCATTTTAAGATGCCTTCAATGCATGACTACATTTTAAAAAATACAGAAGATCTTGAGGCTAAATTGCCAAAATATTTTTTAAAACCTAGCCATAATTTCTTCCATTTTTGGTGTATTCTGCAGAATGTACTCTGGTGTACTCTGCTATCCAGTCTCATCACAGACACATTCTCTTGTCTGTCTCCCAGCTACAGAAATACACACGTGTTTTATACAATAGATTCTAACAGGGATGAACTTAGCACAGTGGCTTCTCTCCTGCTCCACATACAAGATGCAGCTGGTTGGTCTGATTTTTTACTCCTTTAATCAAAGCACTCAGCACATGTGGCCCTGAGCGGGGTAATGACTGTTCTGCCGTGCTGTAGCCAAGGCAAGAAAGGACAATTAATCTGTACCTCATATCATGTCCTTTGAAATATAAGAGCCTTGCCAGAGGCACACTGAYGAGCTGCAGCCAGGCTCTGCTCCCCTGTGCCATGTGTGGACCCTGTTTTTCAAGGAAATACTCCCCATCGTGTGCCCTGGCATGCCTCCATCTGTCAATAGCAAAGAGAAAGTCAYCTGCGAGGCCTCCAAATGTCTTGTGGTGGCTTTCTCAAACACAGAGTGCTTCCTTTCTTCTTTCAGAGAGTTTGCAATAAGACCAGTCTCTGACTTTTTCCAAAGTAAATTTTACATTGATATAAGTTCCCATATTATGTATGAGCTTCATGGGCCGTGTCAGCCACAGGTTTTACTTATTATATATACAGTCCTATGTTATGCAGCTAAAAAGCTACAGCTACCCAGGAAGAATAAAAAAACTCAGCTTGCTCTGATATAGATTGCCTCATGCCTGTGCTGGCAAAATTATAATAAGTTGATAATAGTCTATCACTTTGGGTAGATCTCATGGTTTGGGTTTTTTTTAAGTTACATTATTTTAAAATATATCAAGTGGAAAAAAGGTAAACTATCTCTGCATAAAAATAAATGCATGTATTATTAAACACTGAAAGATAATTTTATGCACATTTTGCTGTGCCCCAGTACCAAGTAAATAGCATAAAATCATTGCATGAGTGTATGCAAATGAAAAACTATGACAGGTAATTTCTGTCATGTGTTTTGCCTTTGGGTAGGGATTGTCTGTTAAAAAGGTATGATTTTCTAAAACTGAGTCATCTGTATGCAAAACAGCTAGAAATAATATTTTAATGTAGGCTTTAAGATTACAACATTCATATAATTAAAAACCTTTTTTTTTCCTTGGAGGCCAGTGTTTACAAACACAATAAAATCCTTATAACGTGCTTGATAGTTAAGACTACACTTAAATTTGATATTGATTAGGTGGAATTAGGAGCCAAGGTTTCCCAAGACAGAGAATCTCTTTGCCATTCTTCTACCCAAACCCAACATGATGGACAAGATGAAGAGTATCTTTTCTCCTTCCTCCTCCTCTCCTGAAGGTCACATCACTACTCCAGTCACTTAATGAGAACTGTCGTGCTGACAAGCCTGCTGAGCTCTGACAAAACCTCCTGCCCAGTGTCCTGTCTCTGACAGGGAGCAGTAACAGATACCTAGCAAGAACTTGAACAGCGAGACCTGCTGCTMGGTTCCCTGTCCTAGTTGTTGGTCTTTGGCAGCTTAATGCTTTCCTGAGTCTGTGGCTGCATCTGGGCAGTGCCTGACAGCCACTGACAGATGCACAGCTGTAATATTCTTGTCTTTTCTTCAGCCCTGTAAGGATTGCAATTTACTATAACTTCCTGTGCACTCCTCTGGGAGAAGCAGGTGAAGTAACAGAGAGGACATCTGCCTTTGGTGGCCAAAAAAGAGTCATTCAATGCCCTCTTTTCTTGGAGGGCACCTGAATGTGCCTGACAGGAGCAGGACAGAAAGGTGGGCAGAGAGCCCTTTGCACAGTATGGAGTGGAACAGGCAGAAAGGARTCACTAAAGTCATGTTTCTGTTTCTAAGTGGGACAGACAGGAGAGGAGCTTAGCTGCTGGCACAGTTTTGGCCTGTATCAGCCAGCACYCTCTGAAATACTGCAGGCAATATGGTGCAGGCAATAGCATGCCAGGCTATTCCCGGGCTATTCCCAATAGGCATTCATATGTAGAATCCCTAGCCTTGAACACAGTCCTTTTTCTATTCTTAGACAACTTGAACTGAGAAAAAAAAAAAAAAAAAAACACCAAAAAAGAAAAATAAAATTTAGAGCTGCTGCATAATCACCACATGGAACACAAAGGAGACCCAGAGCCAGCTCTGTGTAGTGTGAACCCTGCCATTTGGCACAGGGTATGGGAACAGTCCCTGCCCTTGTGTCACTAAGCAGAATAAATGGATCCAGAGAGCCTGGGAAGCTGACGAGAAAAATCAGCAAGCATACCCCAACCAGAACTCAGAGATGGTAGAAAGAGGGGGTTTTTAATGAACCTGAGTAGCTGCATGGAACTGGTTGTGTGTCAGAAACCCTACACTGGTGGAGTGAAAGTCTGAATCCAACACCAAGATAATTAGGATGCTTCTAAACCTTGTTAATATCTAATCTGTCTCGGTATGATCTTTTCTACTTTAGAACATGYTTATACCCATAGTTTATCATTAACATCCCAAAAATGTTAAAGCTTAGCCAGGCTCAAACTAAGGAAGCCTTCACAGAGTCATCCTGAGGCCTCCACTCAGCCTGTGCTCTGACACRCTCACTAGAGCACTGGATAGAGCTGTACCTTTCAGCTGTTCTGAAAAGGATACCTTGCTCCACAGAATAAACTATCAGTAAAATTTCACTCATTCTTCTCTGTGTGAGTTGTCTTCTATACTACTTCCTTGTAAACTACTTCCAATAAACTTCTATTTCCATTAAACTCCTATAGTAGGTTACTCAGGAATAAGGCCTGAGTCACGCAACATGGGTAATGTAGTAACTTTTAAGTAACTGTTGATAACTGTTCTTAATAAGTAACTTTTCCTTAATTGGAGCTATAATGGCAAAAAAATTTCTCCTCAAAAGAAAGCTGGTCTTCCAGAGTATCTCTCATCATCATCCTGATTCAAGCAAGTCCTGGCAAGCTGTGATAAGCACCAGACAACTCAGTTTTGCACACAGAATTTAACTCCATCATTTCAGACTCTCCCTACTGGCTAGAACAAGCCACATGTGTTTAAACACATGTCGGTTCTTTCACTTCCCTGTCTTCAAAAATCTGAATTTTTTTTTCTGAAAATGGAAATGTTAACTCTCTGCACACATAAATTCCTGTAACCATATCATCTGTCATTGAAATGGTGCATCTTGCAGGATAATTTGTCTCATAAAAGTTGATTTCTCATCTCTTTAAAAATAAATATTCAATCAGAAAGAAGAACAAGAAATACATAAGCATTTAAAATGAGAAGATGTGTTTGCTGAAAGCACTGCATATCATACATACATATAACAAATATTCACACTTTCTCATTYATCTTCTCAGTGGCCATTTCATTCCTACAAAAGAGAGAAGACAGCCAGGACAAAGATAGATAGATAATCTGAGAAAAACAAGAAATATTGAAGGTGCAAAATATATTCACCCTGTAAATGGCATCGGATGCCTCTTTCTCTAAATCCATAACCCTTTGTCCTTTGTCAGTGCTTTCCAACATGTCATCAATTTGTTGTGGAGAATGAAATGGAATGCTAACTTGGGAGCATTTTTTCCCACTGGCATCTTCTGGTGCCAGTAAATCACTCACTCCCTGAGTTGTCACAGCACACATGTCAACATATTGAACTTAGCTAGACAAACTGGGGCCTAATTTGAAGCATTCAGCTGAGCTCTTATTCCACATGTGGAATATTCATAGTGAGAACATTACTAGAATTCATGAGCATTAAGAAAAGAAGCAAAATCAATCCCTTGAGTAAAAAAAATGAAAGGAATTGGCTCATTTCCTGGTTCAGAATGGTTAACAACATGCAAATTATTTTTTTCTGCTGCAAATGGCATTTGCTATCATGTAGGTCAAAACTGACAATAATAGTATATGCTCAAGAAAAAAGAATTTAGGTGTTCAGAGCCTATAATGCAGTGAAATCACTGTTTTCACTCTCTTCCTCAATGCGCCTAGAGAAGCATAAAGCCATTCTTCACAGAGTGCATTAGCAACCWGATGCACAGGGACTTTACACCATTATACCAATTAAGCTTAATAAAAGTTCTACAGCTGAATTCCCTCATGCCTTCAGCTGAAAATGTACTTATAATGGTGTTTGGACTAATTTCCCTCCAAGAGTTTTTCTCTGTAGGTTTTTTACCTTTTATGTCTTTAAAAATTGCAGCACAATTTGCATATTTTGCAGTCACTGTGTCCGTGTTTCTTAATCATGTGGTTTTCTTCCTTAATTGAATTTCAGTGGAATTGCTCTGCATGCTGTGAAGGATAGGGCAGAAAGTGTTGACATACAGCATTAATCTCCACAACCACCACCACCTGCCAAATTGGATCCTGACTTTGTTCATTTGTGGAAGGTTCTATTAATTTACTTACTGCCTTCACTTTTTTCTGACCATGTTTTGCATTTTTTTTTTCTCTAAGTGCTTTTCTCCTCCCTCCTTTCTACCTGCTATCTTGATTTTCTTCTCAACTGCATAATCAACACAGTATTTTCTCATTATATATTAATGGCCTGCGTGTTTCCAAAGCTTTTATCAGATCTGTTTAATGGGAAAAAAAMCCAACCAAACAAAAACAAACAAAAACAAACATGTGGGGAAGAGAAATCACAGGTCTTCAAAATAGATCTCTTACTTTTTATCAGTGACACCCACCTTATTCATTTAATCATTTACATCAGATTACATGCCATTCTGGACAAGTTCTGCCTTCTAGTAAGTTTCATTGTGTACCAGAGAACTTCAGGACATTTTTCTGTTTTTACAATGCAGATGTTGAGATTGTATTTTGACAAAATGTATTAAAGAGAAATGTGCAAGCATTTATTAAAAAAAAAACACACTAGTTTTGTGCTTGATCTTACATACACTCATTCTAGTAGGGGAAGAACTCATAAAATCTGTCTCTGTCTTTTGTGTCAAGGAGTAGCAAGAGCAGACAACTTTTCAAGGTAAGCAAAACCAAGACACGCCAACCACAACAGCTGGGCAGAATGTTCCATCAACAGCTCTGCACCTGGGGAAGAGGTGAGGCACTCCAGGAACCATCCAGGGAGTCTTGTCAGGAGCAGCAGGAGATGGGGTGAGGCAAAGGACTTAACTAGGCTGTGGCATTGTCCCAGGAGTCCTTTAGGAGGTAGGGCTGAAGGCAGGTGTGCTAACAACACAGCTCAGCCAGGGAATGAGAGGCCTGGGTCTGAACCTACAGAGTTCCTCCATGTGGGCCAAGGTGGAGTCCCAGATGATGCTGGTCAGAGCTTTGAAGATCTATGGGTGTACTCACAGCTCACCATGGGGTCTTCCATGAATTTCTTAGGGTCAGGTTTTTCATCTGTGTCATCTAATTCCTACCTACTTAATAATTAAAATTTAGTGAGCTCTTTAACTGTCTTCAGAAACTTGGCTGCAAATGCAGAAGATAGTCAGCTGTTAGGCACCTAAGAAGCTTTCAAACACATTCCTGAGATSAGTGAGGCCATTTAGCTGGTAAACAAGTGTTTGCATTGCATTTTAGTTTTAATCTCTCTGTCTCTTAGCTTTGCTGTCTTCAAGATGGCATTCTAATGAGGATTAATTAGCCCAAACCCATATTGCATGGAAAGTGCAAAAAATTCTTCAAACTGCCAACAGTTATGCTAGGAGTCATTTTATATGCTAATCCTAACATCAGAATTGATCTTTACACCATATAAACTTTAAAAGAGATCTAGTAGTAGCCATTCAGAATTTCTCCATGTGCTTTGCTTTAATCAGTTTTTCCCCATTAACAGGCATATGAAACATCAAAACCAGAAAAGTTTCCTTATGTTGTTTCAGTAGGTGAGACAGAGGAGCAGTGGCAAGGAAGCATGAATATCAGATATGTGAAACTTGATAACAGATCTGTAGTTTTTTGAGATAAAACTCCTGAGCCCCACTGTGCCTCATGAACCACCTCGTGATAGCCAAAGCAGAGCACGTGAGAGCACAAATAGAAGATGGGACTGAGTTCAGGTGGACTGTACTTTGTAATGGATAGGGACTGTTCCTCAATGTCCATGTGAGAGATTGCTTTGAAATACTGATCTTGCAATTCCAAATGCCTTTATCCTATTTGACTGAAGAATTGCAGYTGAGCCATTTGGCAGGGTGTGGAGGCTTCTGAGGGAGAAGGAGACTGTCATACTTTGARAGTAAAAACGGCAAGGAATATAGAACAACTTCTGATGCATTCCTTGAATGCATATCTAGGGAATATTATCCACATATTTCTCATTTTCAAGGTTCATTTTGGATTTTTAACAGTTCAGCTGTGTGACTGTATAGGCTGATTACTAATTTTGTAGTCATGCTATCTTTGGAAGGTGACCCATTACTAGCTGATTGCTATAGAACTGTGTTAGGCCAAATTTATTCTGACATGACTGCTTTGCTCATAGCAGCCACAGAGGTCTGTGAGATTTTCAGACAGCAATTCACATCTCAATGCTCAACAATTTCTATTTCAGGTCCCTGTATCCAGGCTTGGCTTAACACTGCATTACTCCACATTTGTGCTGGTAGAACTACTTTAGACAAGTTGGTGTAAGCTGGAAGAACACAATGATAAAATAGGCTTCCTATTCTTATTTTCAGGACAGTAAGGCTACCTCCCTATGATAAGGATGAATAGAAGCATCCTGTTCCAAATTACTTCCCCAGCATGTGTTTTTCCCTTGTTGTTTTGGATCTTTGAAGCTTTTAAATATTTGCTGCATGTTTCTGAGCACCCCTATTGGATTAGCCTGTTTTGGTTTTTCCCACAGAAAACTGACATTAAGTGCTTCTTTTCCCAGCAATAATAATCTCATTTACTATAAATTGTTATATCTGGAATACCTTGGAGATGCCCTAATGCTTTTACATAATGAAAGGACCATTTATTTCCAAATATTGCAAAGCCTGTTTTCAATTTTTTTCCTCATTTTTCAGTGGAAATAATTGAATTTGATGGGGAAATAATTGCTTTTACAAAAGAAATCAGTTATACAAGGTATCACTTATGTGCAGCCAGAGAAACAAGGAAATGTTTATTTCCTAAACATGCAAAATAAATAGGAATTTTCTATAGATAAATAAAGTAAAAAGTACACAAAACAAATGAACTATGCATTAGGTWTAGTTTTTCCTTGACATTTACATTAAAGTGTACAGGTGTTTGCAGGAAAGAGATGTCTGATAATAAGACAAGTTTTCAAAATTTAGCTTGCACCAACATGACTGTATATTTAGGCAAGTTTGGCAAAGGGAGGAAACTTCAAAACTCAATTACAGAGGGAAAGTGAGGTAATGATACAGGTTATTTGCATAATTTTTTACATAAACCAAGCAATAGARCAGTCAGGTAGGGCTGTTCAGTATATACTGGAAAGTATATACTGAACCACAGCAGCATAAAAGCAAGGGAAAACATTTTTTGTTCCTTCAAATTTACGGAATATATTCCAGATGCGGAATTATTCTGTGACCATCTGAATAGCCCCAGTGCATCTTCTGGAGAAGAAAACCAGCTGGCCCAGTCCAGTTCCATGGCTCCCACCGAGCAGCTGGGATCTGCTTTGGCAGCTCGTGCCACGGTGTGATTTCCAGAGTGTGACTCTAAATCAGCAATCCTCTCAAGCTGCAGAGATGACAGCTGGGAGGTTAAAAGGGTTTCACACTGTCCCATGAGCATTCTTAAATCCAGATCAAGTGTAGAAGAGGTGCATATGTTGCTTCTTCAGAAAGACCCTGTGGGCAGTGGCTCTGGGATGGGAATCTGCAYGCCCACCTAAAGGACCAGCAGCAGGGAGGCAGTGGATCTTGCTAAAAGGGTGGATTGTGTAGTGTGGAGAGCCTGAACAGGGTGTGGGCCAGGGATGTTAATGTTTTTATACAAATGCCACAGATTTTTTTTCTGATTATTTATCATATTTGTAGCTGCCTTCAGTTCAAGGCTCAGACCTAGACAGATTTGAGACATGGTCTGCTGCAAAKCACCTGACCTTCAACACATCCAAGTGCCAGATTCTGCACCTGGATCCGGGTAATCTCGAAGACAAACACATGTTACATGGGGGAAGGATTGAGAACAACCCTGCCAAGAGGAACTTTGGGGATAAGAAGCTACACCTGAGCCAGGTGCACTCACAGCCCGAAAGCAAACTGTACAGTGGGCATCCAGAGCCCTGTGGGCAGCAGCTGTTGGAGGGGATTCTGCGCCTCTGCTCTGCTCTGCTCTGCTCTGCTCTGCTCTGCTCTGCTCTGCTCTGGTGAGACCCACCTGCAGCACTGCATCCAGCTCTGGGCTCCCCAGTGCAGAAAGAATGTGGACCTCTTGTAGTTGGCCCAGAGGAAGCCAAGAAGATGATCAGAGGACTGGAGCACCTCTCCTTGAAGACAGGCTGAGAGAGCTGGAGTTGTTCAGCCTGGGGAAGAAAGGGCTCTGGGAAGGCCTTATAGCACCTTCCAGCACCTGAAGGGAGCCTATAAGAAAGTTGGAGAGGGACTTTTTAGAAGGATATGTAGTGATAGGACAAGATGGAATGGCCTTAAGCTGAGAGAAGCCAGGTTTATGTTAATTATTAGGAAGAAATTCTTTACTGAGAGTGATGAGGCTCTGGAACAGGCTGCCCAGAGAAGTTTGTGGATGCCTCCTGTCCGGAACTGTTCAAGGCCAGGATGAGTGCTAGAGCTTTGGGCAGCATGGTCTAGTGAGAGGTGTCCCTGCCCATGGCAGGGGGGCTAGAACTGTATAGTCTCTAAGACTTCTTCCAATCTAAACCATTCTGTAATTATGTGATTGCATACCAAGTAGATACCTGTGATTTGATACCTAGGTGAGAGCATGGTAAATGTGTGTAGGTTCATACAGGAGTCAATTCTTTGTTTGAACTGTTATTGGTACTGTTCAGCAAATGCAGTTTATCCCCAGCTGACAGGAATGACAAGTCACCACAAAGACAAATCGGTGGATTTGATATTCTGGGCATGCAGCCCTCTTTTTGGGCCATTCCTAATTGAAAGACACTGTCCCACTGGTGATTGTCAGACCTCTTCCTATGTGAGGGGCTAGCAAAATTGAAGCCAGAGTTATAAATCAATGTTTATCCCATGAGTCATGGGACATGTTGGAAAACATGCATGACTATCAAAAAACTGTTTTTACTTAATTGGCAGTAGGGCTTGAAGAATAATTGATAAAATGCTCAGATTTCCAGGCTGTATTGATTTTGCTTTGATTGATCTACCTTCCCAWCAGTTTGATGATTAGGTTTTTTTCCGGTGAACCTCCAATCACTTGATTTTTATGGAAGTAGTTGCTGGCATTTACATTTCTTCTTGTTCTCATCTATCACTATCCTTTGATATGACTATTTTTTAAACAATTATGTGTGTATTAAGAGTGCTGTGTTAATGCTGCAAAGATAAACATCCCATATGAATCATAAATAATTATTGGTATAGTTTGCAAGCACGTAAATAGCAGTGGAGATGCTCTAGGAACCTGCAGGACACAAGAAATAGACTCTCTTCTGCTCACWCAGCAGCAGATACTGCAGTTGCAGTATCCATTGCTTTTTACTTAGTGGAGTGCTGTCAAAATAGTGTGCACATCATTSCATCCAATATATGCGCTCCATGGAAGATACAATTAAGAGGAGGAGCCACATTGATTTTTCTGGTAAGAATTCTACTTTTTTTATTCTTAGCTCTGAGAAAGCCAAGTTATTAGCTATCAGTAGAGGTTGCAGGATGTTTGAACTCTGCTTTTTAGTGCCAAGAAAGTGAGATTAATGGGAGTTCTAGTATATCTCTTCTGACAAAAAGCCCATTTTCATTTTTGCTTTTAAAGGAAAGTGCCATATTTCCCATAATTTGCAAGACAGCCATCAGCTACATATAAGGAAAAGAATATAAATTCAGCCTCCCTGCTGAGCTATGGCATCCTGGTTGTCACACTTACTGGCAAAAGAGCATTCAAAAACACTGCATTGCTGTGTTTGTTGAGCAGTAAGTGAAGACTTCACCGTACTAGGACTTCATAACACCCACTCCACCCTCCATTTAACCTACATGTTGACTTTGAATTCCTCTCCTGGGCTTCTGTCTTGCATGTCTTTCCTCTGCTGCAGATAGTTTCACAGAAATCTGTGTTGAAACAAGGTCAGCCTCTGTGTCCTTGGTCAAACAGTTCTTCCTGAGTGAAGCTTGCCTTTGGGAGCTTGGGCTGTGGGCAGTGAAACACTGCAGAAACCATTCTGTGTCTCCAGCGGTTTGTGTGCACAGACCTGTCACACTGTCTTGTATTTGCCCTGAAGGCTTGTCTGGCACCTTTTGATTGATTGTGCAATGATTCACTTGATTCACTTCCTCTATTTCTTTTCCCAGTCCACACTTACCAGCAGTGACAAGAGACTGCACACAAAGTCTTTTAGCCTGTGAGTTTTCTGTAAGGTTTTCTGCATAATTCCTAGAGTCCTGTATTTCATAGAATCATAGAAGATCTCAAGTGGGGAGGCACCTATAAGGATCAYGGAGTCCAACTCCCTGATCCTCACAGGACAACATAAAAGTAAATCATGTCACTGAGAGCATTGTCCAGATGCTTTCTCATGCACTGTAGGGGAGTTCTCAATAACTAGTGTATTGCAAGCCATTCTTGGACTGCCACACCTAGGAACTGAAAAGGTGGAATGAAAAGGAAGATATTTGTTAGGAAGTGGATGAAGTTTCTTCTGGCTAATTAAGGTGTCTTGGTGTGCACTCATTGCCCCGAGAGCCCTCCAGGGATATTACAGTAATAGTGGTGAGTGCTGCCAGGAGAAAGAGCCATTTGAGACTGTTGTGGCACTGAAGGCAGAGGGTTGGGAAGAGGGAAAGTGATGTGTTTGGAATGTGCTGTGGAAAGCAGGCAGTAGGAGCACGGGGGAGATCTGGATGGAAGACATAACCTCGAGCTGAGAGCCTGCCATTTTTACTGGCTCAACTTCTAGTGATAAAAAAAAATTGGTGAAATACTAAATGAAACACCACCATAAAGTTTTTGGCTGTTTCATACAGTACATCTCATTTGCCTAACTTTGRTCAGAAAAAGTTATTCCTAGAGGATAATCTAGAGGTTGCTGCAGAAATACACAGAGTCTAGTAGGATGATCAAGATCTAAAGTAAACAGTTCCTAATTTTTGTTTCACTGAGAGCACAATGTACAAGTTTTGTTATTTCCATACATGTTTTCCACAGTCACTTCTTGAACTAATTTTAGTCCCTTAAAACAATGGGAGGAAAATTRTACATGGCAGAATATTGTAGATTAGGCAGTAGGGAAGATTTTGCAGCCTATCCAGATTCTGAGTCACAAATGAGATATTCAAATTTGCSATTCTTCAGAACCCCCTTTGCTGTTTGAGTACAGCTTCCCTGACATTGCCTGAGTCTGAAATTTTGTTCTCTCAYACAACACTGTTATTTTTACCACTTAATAAATTGCCATGGCTTAGTATATTTATGTGATCTGCTTAACTTTTYGATGTGTTGCACTAAAGCATCTCTYACTGCATCTCTTAGGGCAGTCATCCTTACTCTGAAAGTGGCCTCAGATTAGCCCAGCTTTTGGGCTATTTTAACTTTCCTGTTATAATTGAATAGATATAACTCAGGCTCTTCGGGCCTTATTTATAGTAGTTATAGTGGTGCACTTCCTTCCTGAGGGAAAAGATATGAACACTGGAAAAAGAGTTGTTTTGCTGTTACTGCCCTTACCAGTTCCTGGAATTCAATGGCTATTCACTTTTAGGCTGGTATGACCATGGCTTCAGACCTTGGGTGAACCTCAGTGAAAGGGACCTAGGCTGATTCAAACTACCTTGCTTCTCATGCAGGCAGAGTATTCACAGATGGCTGCTGCTATCCTGCAGAAACTTGTTTTGTCTATCTAGGGACTCCTCTGCAGTGTCTGCCAGCACAGTTGTCAGAGAGGTGTGTGATGTTTTTTTCCCCACGCTCTTAACCAGTGTCTCTCTGCCAGTAAAACTTCTAAGTTTAGGCAGGCTGTAGTGTGAATGCAGCTGTATCAGTAAAGCTCATTTCTGTATTAGAGGAGAACAGTGTTGTACCATTGTAAGGAACTTTATCATCACACTTATATTAGGGGCAATATCAGCATAAGCACYTTGGCACAAGTGAGAATTAGGCCATTTATCTATTGCACACCCCACTGCTGATGAAAGGGCTCAGTTACAATCATCTCTGAACCTCTTAGGAAAAACTGAAGGATTTGCTGACTGAGACAAGTTAATATATTGCTGGYGAGATTCACAATGCCATGCAGTTCTAGTGGTGAAAAAAAGCACAGGAGCTAAAAAAAAATCTAACAGTTGCCATAGCCCCCTGATGGGCCACTGCACGTTTCCTGGCTGGTGGCATCACCCTTGTTTGAAGAGTTCATTGGGCTGGCCAAGTTTTTTAGTCTTAATCATTCATGCAGTTCTTAATAAGATGTGATTCTGTAACCACCTCAAAGGGGCTTTTTTAGCTGAAGACAAGGCTGCGCCTAGATTTCATGCATTTTATTTTCAATAAGATTATTCAAGAGGAAAGAAAGACTCAGTTGAAAAAACACTGGAGTGRAAAAAGAGCTTGACAGAATGAAGAGAACTGCATTAAAATTTTACTAGCTTTTTGACAGTTATTTCCCTGTGGTGTCTGGCTTTGTAACCCGAGTATCTTTTCATTTTATGTCCCTTACCTGTTGTTGAGGGACATGTTAYGTTTATGTTTTTTATGAAGACTGTGAGGATTGCAGAGTATTTTACTAGTCATTCTGTCTACACTGCAGTTGAGTGGGAGCTGTTTTCTCCATTTTCTGGGGAATTCCAGAATTGCCATTTCAAAATGGTTTACATCACAAAATGGGTCAGACAAACAGGCAAATATCTGCCAGGAACCAGAATTGTCCAAGATTTATCCTTTACCAGAGAGCTTTAAGCCCTTGTGTTTGAAGAGTCTTCTGGCCAGTACATAACTTTGTGCTTAGTGGTTTCAGTAAGATGTGGAGAAGCTGAAGGAGGCAATATCTGTGTCTRCCACTGCTCACATGAGAGGATCTATAGGAGGAAGGTGCTTACAGCAGTAAGCTGTACCCTCAGAACAAGATTTCTAAGCCTTTCCTAGTACTYAATGTGTAGGCTCTAGAGCTGATGGTTCTGCCACACCTTGCCCTCCCCTGTCTGTACACAAAATATTGCAATACTACCATTTAATAATATTGTGAGGAATCATCTATTCCTTTGACATAAATGCTTTGCAACATGCCAGTGAGAGYCCTGAACAAATGTTTTAAAACAATTGACTCTTGTCTTTCTCAAGCAGTAGTAAACTGGTTTGGATGGGCAGTAGCAGGGCTTAAAGGCAAAGACTGCCATTTATCTGAACCAGCAAAACTTCTGCCATAATCTAGGATGAAGCCAGACACAACCCTGAACTGAAACAGGGGAAGGCCAAGAAAGCATTTTCTTGCCTTGACTTACTGACTGTGGAAGTGCACTGCAGGCTCCCACCTCAGCACCCCACCACAGGCTGTGAGGTGGCCAGGCAGGGTCGTGCTGCTCTCACAGAAATAACATAAAGCAAATCTTCCAGCAGAGTTACAGCAAAGTGAGCACCTAAAATGGATTCACTAGTGTTTCAGTTGTGTTGTTAGCTGATTTGGATTACTTTTAAAATAAAAATATAACTGTCTAGTTCTCCTTCTTATGTGGACCAAAGCCAAATTATGAAGTCTTCATGAATTTTTTTCTCAGAACAGGAATGCTGTCCATCATGTACAACAAMCTAGGCAGGTTGTCTCTGGGTGTCTCTTCTCAAGAGTTCAAAACACTCTTGCCCTGTATTACATTTGCTATGAAACAAAGCCAGAGACCCTCCAGAATCTCTAGGATCTTTCTAGGCTTCGGTAGATGCATGCAGGAACAGGATACCCCTTGTCTGTGGACTATCCTTGGCACTCAGCTGGGTTTCAGCTCAAGCACATGCTGATAGTCCATCAGTAAGAAAAGACAGGCAATAAAACACTGAGAGCAATCTTCCACATCCCCCTTTTCCTCCTTCAGGTCTTTGCATACAGGGTTCTTTTTGGCTGGAGCAGAATTTTAGAGGTCATGTTGTTTCAGACCTTTGAACCCCAGTGTTCTGTATGTCCTTTGAAACATTCTGTTCTTACACACAGCTTCCAGCCTCTTTACATCAGCACATTTGGTGTAGGAATCTGCTCTTTGGTTGTTAGCAAATATGACCTGTCCAACTTTCAGGATGAGTGTTGTTTAATCTTGAGTTCTCCAGTCAGCTTTTCTACTTTTTTCTAGACCAATTTCTCAGGGGATAAAGTGCAAAACACTAGTTTCTGTAAATGCCTGGACTTGGTTGGAGGAATTTGGGAAAATTCAGGGGATTTGAATATAAAGGATACAGTGTGTTTTCTGCTTTTGATTTTTTTTCTGCCTCTACATTCATCTATAATTTGTGGCATCACAGTTAAATCATGTTATGCCACTGACATTTTTGTATGGTGTAATCATTCCTGATTGCTGTCTCTGCCCTTTGCTAGCTGGTTTCTCTCTACAGTACAGCTCTCTTGAGAAACCACAGAAAAGAAAAAGCAAAAGAAAAAAAGAAAAAAGAAAAAAGAAAAAGGAAAAGGAAAAGAAGAAAAAAGAAAAGAAAAGAAAAGAAAAGAAAAGAAAAGAAAAGAAAAGAAAAGAAAAGAAAAGAAAAGAAAAGAAAAG
>JACDOX010000132.1:1189963-1460484 GCA_014549065.1 Cardinalis cardinalis
TCCAAATGTTTGAGTAAATTGGTCTCTCAACTAAAATAAATCAACATGAAATGCTGAGATAAGTTTTGTGTCACCTTGACATCTTTTTTACTGGTTTCTTTCAAATCAATAGAAACTTGCTCTCATCAGCAAGTCTTAAGAAGCATTGGTTTCTGGAAGGGACTCGGTTTACATTCTAGCAAGGCTTTGCCTCACCATGAAGGAAATAAAGGCCTGATTCACATGAAATCTGCCCTGTTTCTGCACTGGACCATGTGTACCTCCTGAGCTCCTGGCAGTGGCCTGGCACACATGCCTTGGTGTCTCYAGTTGCTCTCAGTGTGCTGAGGTGGGCTGGTGATGAAGGAGACTGCCCGCCCCAACAGACAGGACATTCTGACACTCCTGCCCTATGGCTGGCCTCAAACAGTGCAGCAAAGAAAATGCTTTCTGAACAAAACACAGCTCATAGGGAAAATGAAAGGCTGTGCTGTGGCCTGGCTCTGTGAGTGTCAGTTGAGCCTAGCTGGCTTGGAAACATTCCTCTGCTSTGGCCATATGCTCCACTGCACTGCTCTCCCTACCCAGATACCTGCATCTTCAGGGTCAGGAAATCACTAGACAGTCCCAGAGCCAACAGTCTTTGTCATTTTGCAGGCATTGCTTAGGAGATGCACTCCGTGTTGCAGTAGGATTTTTGAAAGGTGTAGTGACAGTTTTTAACTCCAGGTGAGTTTTAATCATTAGTGCAGCACATATATCTTGAGAACAAAATACAATGTATGACATCTTTTTCATCCAGATTCTACAAAATGGCAAACTATGCGTTAAGACCTTTTCAATTGTACTTTTAAACAAACACATTCTGGCCTGTCAGCTTGGTGATACTAACTTCAGCTGAATACCTGCTCAATTCTTTCTGACACAACCATCTCTTCATTCTCGGCTGACTTAATCCAATAAGTCATTAGCTGTTGCATTTGTGAGACAGGACTGTGAGCAGTGGAGGGAATTCACTGACAGCTTACTGTTGGTAGCTTACAGCACTGGCTATAGCAACAATCTCATGTAACTCATTAGTACAGAAAATGGGAACCAAAGTTGCTGAAGTTCACTATTACAGAGCATTTCTCAGTGGCACGAAAAGTTTTCATATGTTTATAAGCCAGAATCATTACACAACTCTTCCCTTTGGATGATTTGTTTAATGAGAAAACCTCCTCATGAGATTATTTCAAGATTTAGGATTGTTTTGGTTTGGTTAGGATTTCTTTACTATGGATGTTCTATAGTCAAAAAGTTTAGCTTTTTCTCATTTTTAGCTACACTAAGTAGTTGCAAATTGCAACATCTTGCATTATTTCTCAACTCTAATAACTGTACTATCAGGTAATATAAATAACAAGTCTTTCAAAGAATGTTTTACCTGTATCAACTTCATGAACTTGAAAAATCTGATCTTCAKTATCTCTGTGCATTAGTTCTGATTTGTAAAAACAACAAGATCTAATTGGCCTCTGTATTTTTTTTTTTTATTAATAGAACTCAGATGTGAATAGGACTACAGTAATTACTTGAGTAAAATCTGGTGTTTTGCAGATGACTGATTGATGTATGGGCCTCTGACATTTGGAGACCATGAGGAATTTATTTTGATTCATACAGTTAAGGATAATTTTTTCCTTGCAGTTGAGCTATTCCTTATTTTTCAGAAAACACATCAATGTAAAGACCTTATGTGTGAAATTTGATTTACATCATTCCAGATTTAATGTTCAGTGTTTGCATAGGTTCACTCTGCAGTAAACAGAGAAACAGGCATTGAAGGCTGACATTTCTGAGAATGATGGGCTCTGTCATCTCAAGAGCCATCTGTCTCTCCCCACTGACTCTAGAGGGGACCTAGACAATTAGTTGAGGACAGTTTATCATAAGCAATTCTGTTAAGAGGCACTCCAAGTGCTAGTGTGGAGATGTGCCATCAGCACTCTACTATTGCTTAAATATCATATTTTAAGTTTTTCTAAGAATAGCTTCCCACAACAAACACTTGCCCAGACCCCTGATATATTAAACTGTGACTTAGGTAAATAAGAACGCTCCTCTTTATGGTACATCCTAAGACAATGACCCTGTGCAGTTTCTCCCTTTCACAAACTTAGGTCAACTTCTTTTAATCTCCTTTAATAATCCTGGTTTTGTAGTTTGTGTATCATCTGTGCTGACAGGGAAACAACCAGAAAATGATCCTGCAAAAGGACCCTCAAAGCTTGCTTCGGCTTTGTCCTTTTCCTGGGTTAATGGCGTCTTCTTCCTTCCTTCCTTCCCATTCCTAACAGAAATTTTCATAGCCTATTCTTTAAGTCCTCCGAAGACGGAGATTTCAGCCTTGAATTCACCTAGCTGTGCTATATCTTCACTGTTCTTCTTAGAAGAAAGTTTTCCTATAGATTTAAACTTCATTATTGTGGCTGCACTTTGGAGTCCATTGTTACTGCCTTTGTAGTCTTCCAGTCCTGGGATATGGAACAGTAGTGGTTAACTTAGCACAGGATAAACCTTACTTCCCCCCCCTTCTCTTGTTTCACAGAAATTCAAAAAGTCATGAGTATTTTCTCTTTTTAGCATTTTTGTTTGGAGTTTTTAATCTCTATGCAGAGTATGTGTTACCTGACAATAAGTTACCTGTCTGCCTGCCTATGCACCACTAACATAATTCTTTGTTAGTCTTACACTGGAGAATCTGGGATGTACACAGGTGAAACAGTCCTCCTAACTTTGGGATGGACAAARCATTACTAGTGGTTCTTCATAAGGAAAGGCATGATGGAAAAGTAGCCACCAGACTAGAGAACTATATAAATAAAAGTCAGGGCTGTGGAAAAAACCATTCTGCTCATGGGTTCAAGTCTGATTTCTCCAGAAAAGGCTGTCAGACTGTAGCAGCTGACAGGCTATTGTTCTTTACAGATACAGAATCTGCTGAGACAGGAAGGTGCAGAGATGGATAGCTAAGTTTTAACTTGCATGCAAAGCACTGCCAGGACAAACAAGCTTTCTGGATCATTTCCTAACAAGAAATCAGGGATTTTACTTCAGGGATGTATTAACAAGAGAAGGCTGCTGAACTAACGATCTGCATGTCATACACAATGCCGCAAACYTCCAGAGTTGAAACAATGCAATGAAAATTATGGTCCTATTCAGCTGGAAAAATGCTTGACTACAGCCAGCTAAGGTGCACTTACACTATTTGGCTTAACATTCTGCAGTTSTGTGTGGTATAAGTGGAAGTGAAATGTTTTATAGGGGTTTAGGTCAGTATTCCTTCTACTGTGCTCCTTCTGACTGGTGTAGCAGCTACAGCTGGATATAGAAAAATATAGTAGCTCCTCAAGTCCAAAATTTACCTTGTGAAAAACTATCTTATTATGGTTATAAATCTGCAAGTTCTCCTAGTCCTTTAACCTTCAGCCTTCATATATACTGGCATAGGACAGGGTTTTCCAGAACAACCCATACAGACAGTGCCTGTGTCATACAAACACATAAACAAAGAAGCTGGTACTTTGTATAACTGGAAGCATCTTGAAGCTAAGTCTATATGAATAAACATGGAATCTTTGTGACAATTCCCAAGGAAGACCCTGCATTCTTGAACTCTTGATTGAGTTTAACTCTGAATGAGAGTCTGAAATGAGAGAGCTGATTGTAAACAATACTGTGAAATATTGGGTTGTTTATCTGGACACTCAAACCAGACACGCTAGAAAGAACACAGAAGCGTTTACAAAGTTGTATACACACAAAACCTGCTCTCAAATTCTTTGAAGTTCAGAGATAAAACAATCTTTTACAGCTTTTTTTGGGTATTATTCTGAGTCTTCATTTTCTTCTCTATCCTTGCTTCAGTGTTACTTGTGGTTCTCCTGTCATGGAGAGTCTGTGTTTCATTATCAAGATCATGGCTGGATACCATCATAAACCCCTTCTTAAGAGCCTGCAGGAAAAAACAGACCATGCAGTAGCTAACCAGACCTCTCTATTTCTGAAACAGTTTTTRACTGAAGCTTGCATCCAAATATTCACTGGTTGGAGAGGATTCTTGTGTGACAGATGGCTGATTAACCATGAACATCAGATAGCTCAATCCATCAAAAACAGTGGTATGGTTATAAGGGCATGGAGAAAAAATGTTTTCTTTTGCCACTGAAAATGAATTTTTTTCCAATAATGTCAGTATGAGAGTGAATGAAGGCTGAGCAGGAGGCAGGAATGAGCCAAGCTGAAGTACAAAAATAGTTAAGGAAAAATCAGGTCACRTTTTTATTACTTTAAAATTACACTATATTTTCCTTATATAAATAAACTCACAAAACAAATATTTAAAATATTATATGTGGTTTATATTAAAAAATCATACTATCAGATGATGAATTTAGGAGGAACTGACTCCTCATGCATACAGGATCAGTAGTTACAGACTGAATCACTCAGTTCATCTTCCAGACTGTGGCTACTGAGACAGGATCTTGTCAGTGCCCCCTGTGTACCCACACACCTTAACTGCATTGGCCAGCCTCACCTGGGTCTCCACACACACTCTGCCCCTGCAGCCAGGCGCCTCTTTTCAGCTCCTGTCAGGGATTTAGTCCCTGCTGAAATTATGTTATGGGAATACTGATCAGTATTCACTCAGCCACAGCCCAGAACAGCAGTGGATCCCACTGATGATCCTGGTCTGCAGGAATGACTCCCTTGCTTGTTCTCAGACCTGTCTCATTACACTGGGCCTGCTCCATTATTGTTGAGCTGTGTCTTCCCCTGGGATGCCCTCATCAAATCTCATCCTGGTCCTGATCTGTGGATTTACTTTGTGCCTTACCATCAGATCTTACATACTACCATGAATTCACCTGATAATCCGGATCCCTTGCTGACTCTGGCTGTCATCTCTGAGCTCATGCTGCTCATCTTCCTTGGCCAGGCTGGGGTTTGGGCTTTGCCCTGCTAGTCTTGTATTGCGCTCAACTCCTGGCTCCTCTTCCCTTCAGGAACAGCCAGTCCTCACTGTACCCTGAAAGGTCTATCCAAAGCACTGTTACCACTGTTTTTCCAAATGACTCTGTTCCAATTACAGGAGCACTCAAACTATCTATGCCACATTTCAAAGACATTATTTCAATCTCATTTCTGCGTAAAATACTGCATAGACTTATTGAAGAATATTTTCATGATTGGTAATGAACAAAAGGGCTCTAATACAGAATAATTCTGTATTCCTATTAGCTCATATGGGACTAAAAGCAGTGCATCCTAACTCTTGGCTTGAATATGCTGCTATTTTGCAAAGATTACTACATTTTCTTTTTTTTTTTTCCCTCCAAATATATAACTCTATGCGTGGCAGTAATGCAGCCCCATTGTTTTGGTCAGAGTCCTAGAGCTTTATTATTTCCTACATCTATGCTAGTAGGCCCAAGTTGCTAATGAGAAGGAGGCAATTAAACTGACAGCTGTCTACTGGGATGTAGTGGAGCAAATAACTGTCTGTACTTGAAAAAGAAATTATGCTACAGATACATGACAACATAGCCAATCTCTTTGTACAGGGGGAATAAAACTGTCTGTTCCCTGAAATARTGTCTGACTGTATTGGGAACACTCAGGTATGACTCTGAAAGCTGTGGCTTCAGCAAGCAAAAAGGGATCACAAAATAAATAAAGAAATGAAAATACACACATTCCCACACACTCAAGCAGAACAGGGAAAATAGAAAGGATAAACACAGAGTTGAGTTTATTTACTTTGTTGCGAATGAAAGTCAGTGTCATTGCTAAGAACAACAAGGGCCCTGGATTGTTTTTCAAATAGGTGAGGCAGTCTTTTGGTTAGAACCAGAAGAGAAGCAGTTTGAGTCAAAGTGCCGCAAGAAATAAGCCAGACTTTCAGAGTGCCCAAGTCTCACTTCAGTTTGAAGCCTTAATTAAATTGTCATTTTAGGGTCATTACGAGGCTTCTAAATTTAAGTACTCAGGACTGGGAGTTATCCAAAGCCATTCAGGTCAATAGCAGCTCCAGGACTTCAGCAAGCTTGAGATCAGGTCCTTAATGGGAGTATTTAGCTGCTATGGACATCCACAGAATAAATATGTAATATATATGTAACGCATGCATTCCTACAAAATAAAGCCATATATTACATACAGCATTTCCTTCCTTCCTAGCATTAATAAAGAGAGTTAAGCATGCCATTTTTCTTTTTTTTTCCTCCTAAGGCAACCTATTTCAAATACGAACAATCACGTTTTTKCAAGTTAAAGATTACACAGTGAGTTATTAACTTTAAACACCCTTCATTCCTGAAAGCTATGTGGTAGAGACATTTTAGGTTTGGGCAACTCCTCTTACATAAGAGAGTTTTTCTGCCAAGTTATTACCTCAGACACTTTTTGTGTTGTAGGTGAATATTTACATAGAGATTTCTCCTCCTCACACAAGGCTACCGGAGAGCCTGGATATCCAGAATATGGCAAAAGCAGAAATAAGGCAGAATTGGGCTTGAAGAAACTGAAGAAAAACATGTCCAAAAAGAATAGACAAAATGAAACCAAATGCTGACTTGTAATTCTGTCTTCTGTGAAGTTTTCCTCCCTCCTACTTCTTCCAGCATAAGCAGAGTTCTCTTGACACCTTGCAGAAACTTAGGAGCACCTGGCTGGCTCTCAAGGGTAAGTCTCAACTTGTCTATGAGTTCACTAGAAAAACACTAGCATGTTGTTCTTCTTCYACCTGATATTTATTTTCAGTTTGCCTACAAAGGCTCTGGTCAGTGCAGTTTCTGCTTCTCAGAAATTACACCAAATGAATGCTGATATGCTTGGCTTGCAACTTAAAGTGCCAAGTTAAGCAGCTGTCCTGAAAGTCTTGGGGTCCCTTGGGTGCCTGAGGTTTCTGTGTCCTTACAAAAAGAATAGAGAAGACGACAAAAATACATCCTCCTTTATTTTTTTCTTTTCACTGGTTTGTTGGTCTGGGGACAGCATGTACTAGTTAACAAGTTCTGCCCTTTGCTTTTGTTATCCTAAATTGGTACTCTTTGGGCAACTAGACRGCTCTGTTGTTAGGCTCCCTTTTAATGTGTATTTTGATTAGGGCCAGCCTAAAAAGGCTGCTGTGGGTGTCTGGCTGGAGCCATACCATAGGGCTCAGAACTACTCAGTCCCTCTTTCAGTAAAAAATATTAGCATGTTTAACAGGGAGGAAAGTGAGGGGTTCCTCACTAAACTATTGTCAGACATTTAAGGAGTAGTGTCTATGAATGAACTGGAAGAAGGCTGAAAAATCCAGCAGAGGAAAACTGCCTTGGCCCTGAAAAAGAGGTGTGAGCAAAGAAACTTTCAGACATTGGCTTGCTTCTCACTCCCACTGGARTCAGTGAAGATGCCTGTAATTGATTTCAAAGGGAGAAAACCATGCCAGCATTTGTACAGAAGTATTTTTTGTATACTTCAATACATGGAACCAAAGTTCTGGCCCTTCTGTAGCTTATGTAATGGAGTAATCTCCAAGGAAAGGGAAAATTGGCTGCTATATAGACGTGGAAACATTCATTAATCATTGGATCAGCACTCTAAACATTTCCTGTTTATATCCAGAGTGACACTTCTTTAAATTATATTGCCAGCTTCAATTTGGCATAGATGTCTTATTTTGTAAAAACAAGCTGTTATCAAATTTAGCAAAAATAGAACAGTTTCCATGAAGAAAATTATTCTGAATGGCCTTTAGTTCAGATCATGTTTCAGAAAACAAACTTTCTTCAAAAGTTTTCATCTAGTCACCTCAGACTGAAAAACGGAGGGGAAACTGGTTGAAAAAAAAAAAGGTTTGAAATTGTCCCGTATTGTCCACTTTAGTGGAAAAAAATGAATTATTAAAGAGATGTGCAATTCTCTGGCTCAGGTCATAGTAAATGAGCCTGTGGTGGATATCTTTCTAAAAAGAAACTGAAGTTGTACTGCTCACACACAAAAACATCCATTCTGATTATTGCTGTTTGTYCCTCCTGCTCTTTCAGAATTTCCATGATCAACAGTTCTCACTCTCTCCCACCCCCAGCCCCCCAGACCTAAACCTACCTCCTTTTTCTCATCAGGACCCAAATAACTCACAGAATTTAACATATTTCAGACAACTGCATGAATGTATAAACAGATTTTGCAGGGGGAGAGAGAGAAGAAGGAGTGGAGAGAGGGGAAAACAGCGCCTGAAAGAAAAATGTTCTAATATTCCATTTCTATCAATTGTCTTCAGCATGACAAGGCTGGGTTTTTCACAGTAAAGGCAGACTAGCAATATCCTAGAATAGGAAAAAAAAAAACCATTTTTGGCACTGAGTTTAACTGGTGCAGAGCAGCTGTGTCTGTGCAGTTAAGCAATTTTGCCCTCCTAGGTGGGTTGGCTGTATCCAGACCYCTAGCTGTGACTGACTCCTGGAAGCATACGTGGGAATTGTCTGGGAGACCCCCACCTGGCTTCAGCTGAAGCCATGCCCCACTGTCCCACTGCTTGAACAGGTGAACAGGGAAGGCAGCTCATCAAGAATCACACAAGTTCCCTGGATCTGTTTACTGGTGTGAAGACAACCTAGTTGTTCCCTGGGCTGCAACCACTGAGGACACTATACCAAAAGAAAAAGTGCAGTAAAAGTTTAAGTTATAAAATATTCTGGGTTTGAGGGTCTCTTTTTTTTAATCTTGAAGTCTCATTTTGACAGTCTGATGTATCTCTCCTCTCCCTTACACACCTAGACAGGGAAGATCCTATATGGTAGTGGCCGTACGGGCAAGCTCTCTATTCCCTAGGGTTTATAAGTGAAGAAGAAAAGGAGTTTATGAGAGAATATAGTGAAGAATGCATCCAGCCTCCCAGTTTTTCCCTTGCCTGTGTGTCTTAGCCATCACATAGCACTAAAACACCATGCCCAAATATCAAAATCCATATCTCTCACCCCYTGGAAAACAGGTAGATGTGTAATTTACCTAAGGCATGGTTGGCTAAAATATAGTAAATACCAGAACACTGTGTCTGTTCCTACTTCTTATCTGTTCTACTGTTTCAGCACATAAAAGAAACAGACTTTAGTGACATATAAACTGCTGATGAAAGTGTGAGTCTTTTGTCATATTTTGTGTAAAGTAATGGCGAATCTCAGAGTTTGGCTTGCAAGGTAAAAGGGTCTTTAGTAATCCCAGCAGAAAATCATTGATGCCCCAGTGTCGTGGTATTTTTAAATCAGTTCATAAACATTTCGATAAGGAAGGACGTATTCTAATCCAAGGAAATTCTTCCCAGTGTAAGAGAAACAGTTTTAAATTCAATGGTTTGCATCAAAAGAGGCTACAGAATAACTTAATCTAGTAATAATTTGTAAAATTCAGGTCGCAGGATATGGCCAGCAGCAGAACTGTAMAACTTTGGCTTTTTGTTTGAGCTGTCCTGACATACATTACCCACAACAAAGCACTTGGCCTTTGCCTCTACAACACTAGCTTGTTCTGTGGCAGAGCCGGGAATGTAGGAATGTGGCTCYGAGCCAGGCTGGTGGGGAGAGGAGAATGCCCTTGACCTGGAGGATTCCAGCTCTTTCCATGTCTGCATCTTTTATCCAGCACTTTATGACATTTGAAGAGGATGCTTTTCCATGCTGCCCGCAGCTGCTGCTCCCCCTGCTGCATCTGCCACTGTCCCACTCCCAGCCCGGGTGGTCGTGCTGGGTTTGTGCACTGTGGGCCAGCCAGGATGTGGCTATTGAAAAGGCAAACGGGGGGAAGGCCAGAGCTTGGCTATATGTGCATAACAGCAAGTCAGTCAGTGYTCACAGGCTGAGAATACCGCAGAGTTTGAGCTAAGGGAAGCTCTTTGTTTGCTTTTCCTTGCACTAGTGGCTGGGTTACTTCAGCCTAATAGAAGGCTCTTTATTTTATTTTATGCTCTGTGAACCTGACCCATCACAAATCAATTACAAAAAGCTTATAGGTTCTTTCATCCTGCTCCTCCCAGGAAGGGCAGCTGAGARTAATTCATAATGAATAAATCTGATAGTTCCCAGAAGACTGTACTTAGTGGGCTTGAAGTTCTTCCTTCTGCTTCAAACATCCACTGAAAGAGAGAGTTGAGTTTCATGTGAGGTAGTGGTAGTAGAAGAAAAGATGTTTTACACTTCATTTTTACCAGTGGGCAATTTCTGACTGTTTCTCTGATGTACTCTGTAACTTTGGAAAGCATCATCACCCAGGGTCCTTGCAGGAGATAAAGTCAGTAATAACTGCAGAGCAGCAGAGCTCTGGACTCATGCTTGACACTTCACAGTTCTCCCTGACATCTGAATGTACCAATTTCTGGAAAGTTTAAGGCTAAATAAGTGAGCCATTTATTCTGTTGTGAAGACTTTTAAAGGAACTATTGTGAATTCACCCTGTGGCTGTGGGTCCAGATGTTAAAATTGACTGAGGCCCACCTCTAATTCTAAACTCAGTGGTAGTCTACAGAGGAATTAAATTTATCAACAAGAATTTAAATTGCATCTTTTTCCAAAGCCTGTTTATATTCTTTTCTTTAATCATACTTTGATTGGACCAGCAAATAATAACATTGTAATAACATCATGCCAGATAAGCCACTTCAAAACCAGGAAGAAATAAAAATTATAAACACTGAACTGGCAGAGAAGACGACCACTAGAGATTGCCCAAATGGTGCCACAGTGTCTGCAGACGTTGCAGAGAGACAATGGGATACTGTAGAAGGAATAAGAACCAGTTCTGGAGGCACAGTGTTTGTCCAGGACATGGAGAATCACAGCCTCTGGGATTTCTATTACATGTGCCAAATTTAAAGCCATGTTGAAAGAGTATGTAGGTATCTAAAGTCAGGTTGAACCTCTGGGATTTTAGATGGGAGTGGAGATGTAAGTGCTTTTGAGACCTTATATGACACTATTCTGCTGCTTTAAATACTTTAAGAGTTTGGCTTTTTGAGACTGAGGGGTGACACGATCAAAGTCAAGGATTGCATAAGTAGCCTCCATTCCCWTTCACACTGATGGGAGTATGGAGATGCTGTCCTCTGCCTCAGTGTTACTTTGACCCATCATTTAAAATACCTAGACCCAAAGGTAAGCTCTGACCCACATGAAATTGCTGCAACAAGTGGTGGTTTTTTGCCAGCTTTTTAGTTTCCTTTGCACCTTGCAATGGGGTTGTGATGCATAATTTGAGCTTGCAAATTACTCTGGCAGGAAAGCATTCTGACAAGCAATGTCACAGTATATTGTGTACTTGGGTTTAGGCCAAACACATAGAAAAGAAGGAGGAAGGAGGTCAAAATTTTATTTCATCCCTCATATTTCTGTAGGAAGAAGCTAGGGCCTAGAAATCTCTGCATGCTGGAGAACCTGAGAATAGTTTTCACTTCTGCTTATGAAACTGCACTGAAAGGTTTTCTCATGCCACTCACTCTTGCAGGTCCAACACACTTAGTGCCTCCAGGCTGAGAGAGGAGCCTCACAGTGAAGTTCAGGCTGAATAATGCAGATTGAAGAGATACCTCTAGCTATCAAGGGTGGCTCAGTCCTTCAACGTCTGTTTAGATGACTGAAAYGAGTGGATTAACTCCCAAGGCCTAGGAAAGGGAAGTTAGTTCACTACCAACTGCTAGTGGATAGTGAAGGAGATATGAACATTTGTGCAAGGAAAATACACAGCAAACAGTACCCACAGCAAACAACCTCTGACTCACCACRTGGTTATTAGCTAACTTCTTTAACTTAAAATTTCCTCTTAGTTAAAGGGAGAACACTGGACATTTGGAGTTTGTACATCCTTACATCATTTAATGGAGCTAAAAAGGAGGAGTGCTTAAACTCCCTATTGCAGCATGGACATCCAAGGACTGTCTGTCTTTTATGCTAATTCAAATACTTGTTGCTGCTTTGATTTTGTGCTAAGCCAGTCCCAGTAGCTGATTGCAAGGAGAGAGCTGCTGCTGGCAGTTGAGAGCTGCTATTTGTGAGCAGGTGTGAAGTTGGAGGACTTGGACAAGAGAAGGAAGCCTGATTTGTTGCCTTCCTTCTCAGCTTTGAAGAATCCACAGAATTTGTAACATACATCATGGTCACTTTATGAAGAGAGGTGGCAGCAAATCAGAGGGGAAAGGGCTGATACATGGGAACATAAATACCTGTATGTTATCTTGGAATTAATCGTGTGTCTTTGTGTGTAGGCATGTGCATGTGTGTGCCTGTCCACACACACACACAAGAGTGTGACATGCCTCTGCCAGGAAAGGCAGGGAGGAATTCACAGCTGTCGATAACACAGGTGTCCACAACTGAGCTAGTGACTGCACACTTCCTTTCAAGCAGTGGTGAGAAACAGGCACTTAGCAGAGCACAATTCATCTTATAATCTGAAATTAATCACCTTTTTAAAAGGCTGTTTCTCACCATTATCTGTAAATGAGCAGAGATCCTTGTTGCAGAGGTGTGACATGAAGTGAGATGAATCCCACCTTTCCTGTCTGAGCTCTCTGGAGTATTCCACATGCAATTTACTGCATTATACGTTACTTAGAGTGCTCTTTGTGTGACCTGGGTGTTCACTTGCCAAAGCCAATGAGTAAACCTGATCTGAATCCAACTGAAAATTATAACAGATTTTTCCACACAACAACCTCATTATTTATGACAGCAGCATATGCTTTCTGAAATACAATCTGAAGTGTAAGAAATCTTCAGGTTTTGAAGGGTTCTTTTTAAAATTAATTGTTCATTAATCTACATTATAATGTGATTGCACAGACTTCACAGTGTTAGCACAATCAAAAGAACTCTGGATCATGCCATGGGGCAAGAGGCAGGAATCTCTTAAACTAATATTTTTGCTAAACTTTCTGTTACTAGAAAGAGTGTGAAGAACTGATTTGGCAGACAGYTGTTACAAGGTGAATGACTTTATTTCATCAATAAAATAACCAGAGTAGATATCTGCCTCCTGCAAACACAGCTGACTAGAATGTTAGAGGGCACCCCCAGGAGGAGCTAAATAAATTGTGTAATGTAAAGTTCACGTTTCTAAAGTAGCATCTACATTGATCACAGTTTTACATGACATAATGGTTGCCCAAGGCAACCGTTGGAACGATATGATCTTTAAGGTTCTTTCTAACCCAAACTATTCTGTGGTTCAGTGATTCTATGAAGGTGCATCTTGGAGATGCTCAAGCCAGTTCAGGTTCTCAAATTATAGAGAAAATGTCAGATGACACCATCCTGGTTAGACATCCTTTGCTTATTCGTACACAGAAATAAAGTGAAAAAAAGGGATACCTGAGATTCACCCAGATTCATCCTACCTAGCTTCAGATGCTGAGATGTCCAAGTCAGAAGTCCAGCTGTTTTAACTCACTGTGGAGAAAGGGACCGCCCCAAAGTCCAACTCAGTTTTTGATTTAATTGTTCTGTCTATCTCCCCTGATGATAGAATAAATAAGTACCAAATGGAGCTACTCTGGTTACATGGATGAACATATTTCTGTTAGCACCTCAGCAGCCCTGTAAGGCATTCACAGAATCCTCAGCGAGTCCATCTGGATTTGGTATGTCAAGGGAAGAGCATATTTTTCCCTAGTTACTCAAGCACGAGTTATCAGTTTCTGTGTTTGCTGATAATCTCAAGATCTCATTCCTGAGAGTGCTGACAGAGGCATGTGTGGTGCAGATCTCAGGCTGTGCTAGCTAGAGGGAACAGTACTTACCAACAGTTCATTAACTCCACTTGCCTTAGGTACTTACACAGCGGATGTTTACAGGCTGTCTTGGCTGGATTCATAATGGCAAGTGGTTGCTAGGAGGTGGGAAGAGATTAATCCTAAACAGAACGGAAGGCAAGAGAATCAGCTTTTGAAAGGGCAAGAAGGATGACCCGGGAAAATACAGGCCTCTCAGTCTCACTTCAGTGTCTGGTAAGGTTATGGAGAAGATTATTCTGGGAGGTACYGAAAAGCACCAGGTCAGTGCAGTCACTGCTCACAGCCAGCACGCCTTCCTCACAGGAAGGTCCTGCATGTGGAGAGCACTGCTCTCTGCAGTRCTGGAGAGTAGACCACTGCATCAGGAACCCTACCTACAAACCCTACCTCTTTCAGCATGTTTGTGATGGCAAACAGAATTTTAATGACCCCATAGGATGCTCTTTGCTATTGCTGGAAATAAAAAGCCTTGTGCAGAAGTACTGGAGAGTCCAGAGAAGGACCACTAAGTTAATTAATGTATTAGATAATTTCCCCTATTAGGACAGGCTGATAGAGCTGGGAATGTTCAGCATGGAGAAGGGAAGGCTCATGGAGGGATCACATCAACATGTACAAAACCTGAAGGGAATCTGTAGACAAGATGGAGCCAGGCTCTTTCCAGAGATGCTCTGTAACAGGCTGAGAGGGTATCAGCACAAACTGAAGCACAGGAGGTTCCCTCTGGACAGGAGGATACACATTCCTTTTTTACTGTAGGGCTCACTGAGCACAGAAACAGGTTCCCTGGAGAGGGGGTAGAGTTTCTAGCCTCAGAGACTAATAGTCTACATGTTCCATTTAACTCTACATGGTCCTAGGCAAGTGGTGACCTGCYTGAGCAGGGGAGTTGGACCAGATGACCTCTAGAGGTCACTTCCRACCTTAGCCATTATGATATTCTACRTATCTTAGCCTGGAAAGCATCTGTGTGGATTTGTGGTTGCCAAAGCTCAAGGCAAGAAAGTTGCCCTTGCACATGCAAGAGGATGTTAGTGGGGAAGAAATGTTAGTGGGGAAGAGATCACTTCCAGCTTGTCTTTGGATGTCTCTGTCCTTGCAAGCTGTTGAGGAATTAACACACATGAAAGCACTAACATTTGCAGGAGGATTTTTGATCTATAGAGCTACATGCCTCCTACGCAAGAAAAATAGCTGAGAAAAATTGTTTCATTGTTCCTGATACTTGTTTTTACACTCAGGAATCAGCTTTCCTTGGCACCTTTCCATCTCTGGAACCCAGCTGCCAACAACCTGGTTTGGGTTTAGCTGACCTATTATTTGCTTTTCATTTTGAATATCATAGACCCAAAAACTAAAAATAAAGGTGAATGTCACTATAGCAATGAGTAAGTATTAAATAGATTTTCTTTCATGTGTGGTGTGTTCATACCATGTGTGTTTGTTAAACACCTGGCCTATATCCTCCTACAGTCATGCTTGAAAGAAATCCTATGCATGCAGGTTACTCCTCTTTCTCAAAAGTGGCAGCCTGTAATCCAGGACACAGCAGTAAGGAGTTCTGCTGGCTTTTGCAAGGAGCCTTAGAACATTTCCATGCAAATTCATCAGATAAATAATAAGCCATAATTTTTCCTAATTGATAGGAAAAAAATAGCTTTCATAAAACTTTCAAATAAGGTGACATTCTGCTTGCTTGGACTCAACAGGAGAAAAGAGATCATGTGGAAATTACCTAGGGATAAATAATTTTGGGGGCCCCGGTGTGGGTAGTTTTCTAACTGAGCTGAAGCAGAACACACATAGTAGAAGATCTCAGATTCATGTGGGTAAAATAACTCCGCAAGCGGTGGACCCAAAAGATCCTGGCACAGCACAGTTCTGTTCTCATTGCCAGCTGCTATCAGAAGTCACAGTTCTCCTTTTCCTTAGTCATAACTACAGCCTCTGCTACAACACAACTTTTTCCAGCGTGACACACATGCCACTTCCCAAGCTGTATTCAGAGGCCTTCCCAAGCAGTTGTGGTAGGGTTCCCTAATATGGAAAGTATATTTGAAGAGTGGG
The DNA here is from genome assembly GCA_014549065.1 of Cardinalis cardinalis. NCBI lineage: Eukaryota > Metazoa > Chordata > Aves > Passeriformes > Cardinalidae > Cardinalis > Cardinalis cardinalis. The sequence continues at coordinate 1,205,823 of JACDOX010000132.1, forward strand.
CAGAAAATGAAAACATTATGTGGTCCAAAATCCTCTGGTTTCATACATTATCCTTTATATATATGAAACGTGCCAAATTTGTCTCTCTGTATGAACTGAGCAATGTACAGTAACTGTGATTTGTGTAGGGTAAATGCTTCCTGTTGGTATTTTAAAGAATGCAGAGGCAGGCTTAAAATAATGCACCAGCCCAAGAAGTTCTTTAAATAGCACAGGAAATTTGATGAACTCTGAGTACACCAGTGACAGCACAGGAAAAGGAAAAACAGAGATCAGATAAGACTTTGGTAACAGGGATGACAGTGGGATTATATTCCTCCAGAGGTTATCACAAACTTGATTCTGATACASGTAGAATGTCACTAATAAAGAGGATATTCTACCAGGATGGGTTATACTCTCCTAATTATGGAGCTGTTTCTGTGGCAACAGACAGAAACCACATTTACCCTGGTTTTGATGGCTTGTACATCTTTAATGATGCTTCCAGAGAATGAAGGAGAAAACAAACAGTGACTTGTGGAAAAGGTCAGCATGGGAACATTTTTGTCCTGTTGTCTTGCTTGAACACACTGACTGCTTGACACAAAAACTCTATCAGACACCATGCTTGGTTACAGTTTTAATTATAGTCCTGCAACTAAAATTATAACAAAACTGTATACACTAAACTAAACCTATAACTAAAACTGTAACTTGGTTACAGTTTTAATTATAGCCCTCCATATTGGGAGGAGGGGGCAAGGGAGTGGGGAGCCTTATTCTCATGGCTGGTACATTGCTGCTGTTAACAGTCTCTGCAGAGTCCATCTCCCTCCCTCCCCCTTGTCTGTTGATTTATGTGGGTGTTGCCACACAGAATTACTTGATAATCTCATTATTCCTAATCCTGTTTACTCCTACAAAGGAGACTGGTAGAGCTCCCTTGTTTTCCTATTCCTCTTTTCCTTTAGTTATTTCAGAAATATTCTCTATAAAGCATGAACTTTCAGAGTCAATGCTTATCCTGTTTACTGTACTTAATTCCAGACTCATCAAATTCAGCACCCTGCCCTATCTCTTTCGGTAAATATTTTCCTTGAGCCAAGCATCACACAAATATTAGCTGTAGCTCTCCTTATGTTCAGTTCACGTAATTGCATTATTCTGATGCAATTAAAGCTTCTCAAATGACATTTTGTGTTTACATTATCTTTTATGCCTTTAAAAGTGGTCTCCCTTACAACGTTTCTTCATGGGCAATGCAGTAAAGAAGACTAAAAGCTGTAAATGTCTACAGATACTGTTGGTAGTTGAATACTAAGGTGCTTACCAAGGTAGATTCACTTAATTCAGGATACTTCTAAAGCATAGGGAATCACAAGTATAGATTTGGTGACTAGAAGCTCTTAACAAGGTTGCTAAAAGCATGTAAATGGTGCTGATATGAATGCAGGCATTAGGAGCATGCCCACATAAATATAAATCTAGACAGCAATTGTAAGGCGAGATAAGAACCATAACCACATCTACCTGTTTAGCTTTTTAAGTGCTGAATGCAGTTAACAATAGCATGCTTGACTTGATAAAGATTTCCATAGATAGGCTTAGTAATTTTTGTTTTACCTATTTAGTGCTTGTGAAATGTCCTAAGGAAAATGAAGACTTTATCCTTATTTATATAACCTAGGTAGTGAATAAACCCGTTTCCTGAGTTTGTTTTAATCAAATAATCCCATTCTGAAGTGAAGACTTTCAAAAGTACTGCAGTACACACTATTCAGCACTATACAAGGTTTTGGAGGAAAAGAAGACTCACCATTTCCTAGTCATTATTTTTATACAGTTCCAAAATCTATATTACAGTTAATTGTACTGTAATTCTTCATCATTAGCAGTCATAGAATTTCTATGCTAAATGGGGCAGGAATTGTAGGGGAAAGTAACATGACATTGTTGGCTCAAAAAAGCAGATGATTTTTCCGGGAATGGAATAAGAACGGTTCCACTCAAAAATCTTACATTCAATCTTTTGGATCAAGATGTATGTAAGAAGATTATTTGCATCTTAAGCACCACATCTATCTTACTTAGTTATCTATTGTACCTGAGAAAACACTTTCAGCATCCAGTATCTCAAGACTGCCAGCCCAGAACTGCCACACTAGGCATTAGGCATTGCTGAATCATTTTATTGCATCAAAGAGCACATTGAGGCTTTGATAGAGATCTCCACCAGGAAAGTTTTCAAGTAGGAATGATTTTCTAAGTAGGAATGATKATCTGATTGTGACAATGCAGAATCTCGCTGTGGAGGGGAAAGAAAAAGATTTCAGCACAGCCTCTGAAGTTACAGAACTTAAAGTTATGAGAACAATAAAGTTCCTGTATTTTAGGGCCCAGATTTCAGTACCATGTTACCACTAGGAGCTTCTAAAATCAGTTGCTATGTAGCTGTTTATCTGCTTAAAAGAACTGTGTTTGACTTCCTTCCTTTAACATTTCTGAAATTTCCACCATCAGGCCTATCTATTGACCTTCACTCAAAAATCACATAGCAAGAGGAAGTCCCTGTAAATGGAAGAATTGGTTTTACATCCTTACTCCAAATCCTTTAAAAAAGAAAGATTTAAAATTGGGTCCTGCCATCCCCTAGCTAAGGTCTCCAGTCACTGCCCTCTGAATTAGACATTTTAGACTGCCCAAATTTTTCTGCTTGTCATGAAATACTGAAGTACCTCCTGGGAGGAGGGATAGGAATCAGCACTCCAGAACTGTGTCCATAGCAGCAGTTCTCTTTTTCTTCCCTAAAGACTATCTCAAAAGTTTGTACTGAGTGAGATAATGTCTACAGGAGAAATAGAAGACAGTTGCTCCATTTGACACAGGAAAGATCTGCTCTCAAATTTGAACCAGACAAGATCCCAGGTCACAAGCTGAGTGTTTTAATTAACAGGCTATTAAGTAATTAATGGAGACTTTTTCTTTTTAATGAGAACAACTTAGTTGGAGACAAATCGATTCAGCTGAGCTGTTGATTCACAGAAATTGGAGGTATACACACACAGACTCCCCCATCATGTGATAGGAAACAAATCCCACTAAATGGTGCCAGTTGTGAKGGAGAGGGAGGCTGTGACCAGTACTGTCAATACACTTACTTTTATTGTTTTGTCTCAGGCAGCTCTAAGCTCCAGTACTCCTGGGTCTCTGTCAGCTACTGAACCTCYAGTTCTTGGTTTGCCACAAGCAAGAAATGCTGGGTGTTCAACCAAAGCCTGCTACTTTTATCTAGGTGGGAAGTTACTCTTTCACACTGGTGAATGTTGTTGTAGAATTGACCACCAGTGATGTTCTCAAAGATTCACAGATGTGGAATYATGTAAAGCTGAGCCCAGACCTAATGCCCATACCAGTGTCTTGCTCTTTTCCTCTACTCATCCGCTTCCCTATAGAAATGGTTCTTAAAGTACAGAGGCCAGATTTGCAATCAAGTATATCCTGTGGTTGTATTACTGTATAATAATTTAGCATAAGAATCCATTAGAAMATGCACCTATTGTAATGGCACAGGAAGTATCCCAAGTACTTAGCATTTCAGAATTTTCCTCAGTTTCCCTTGTTTCTCTCCTTTAAAATTTGAAAGCTTTTATAGCACAGAATGTGAGCAGAGCATATTCCCTGGGGAGTTCAGGATGCTGGCCTCTGAGGTGAAGGCTTTTTGAGACAGCTGCTGTTCCTTCTGCTGCCTTTCTTGACAGTGCCAGCTTGTTTACTTCATCTCCCTTTGCTTTTGCCTGTAGGAGTCTTGCAGAACTCTTCACAGCTTGGCAGTTAAGAAGCAGAGCCAAGAAAACACTTGACAATTKACACAATTCTGCAATTGACATCTGGGTGACAAACATAGAGAAGCTCTCCATGTGCAGCTTAGGAGAGTAACTTGGTTCAGGCTGCAGAGTGCTGAATAGCAGAAGACTGTAGTCTTCTCTATTGCACTGAGTCATTATTGGTTTTGAGATAATGACTCAACAGAGCATTTCAGAATAGAGGTATGCTTTATTCTAACGTCCATCTGTGTTCAACAAAGAAACTGAATATCCACTTGAGTTTAAAAATGCTTATATAATTTGCTGAATCAATCCTTTRCAAGCAGCCTGATTTTACCTTGCACTGCTTTTCTTCCTATTCCGGTGTAGCTGTGATCCTGGCATCTCAACAGCAGGAAAGAGTGACTGTGCCCGAGGAATACAAACAATGGAATTTGAGATTAAARCTTTCTGAGGAGAATCTCTAAGTCATCGTTTCTTGTTATCAGTTAAATTAGATCTACAGTGGCAATCCCACCCTGCAGATATGCACAGACATAGACATGCAGATATCCAGAGAAAGGCATTCATGCTCTTTTTGCTTTGCAGGCCACATACTGATTTTTTGCTTTACAGGAATTCCCACAGACTTCTAGACATGACATGGTGAGAGCATGCTCTCTTTTGCCTAAACAGTTTCAATTTATTTTATTATGAAAAAGGAATATTGGAATAACAACTGGTGTAGAGGACAATATGCCTCTTCTCCTGACATAATAAGCGCTGAYAGAAAGAGCATGAAAATGTATTTTCTGTAAGATGTCTCAAAACCTCTGATAGCTGCATTTAGTGCTGTGTTTGGGCTGCAATTTTCAAAGGCGAGCAAGGGCAGAAGCACTCAAATTCTGTGAAGTGTGGCCTTCATTCATTAGGAACCTTTGAAGCTTAGACTTACTGTTCCATTCTAAGGTGCAAGAAATATCCTCTACTCTACAAATCCTAACAAGGCATGCAGGGAACATTGTTACCCAGGGCAGGAGTACTCCAAACCACAGCGCAGAAAAAATAAAATGACATGCACATGACAGCATTTTTAATAAAGTTGGTTATATCCATGCTGTCTTTGTCAGAGAAGACAAGCAATAGTTTAATTGAAATAACATGATGAGTGGTGGCATGAAGAGAGAAATAKCATTCACAGGTGGTTCTACCAAATGAAGGGAAAGGTATCCAAGACTGCTTCTGCTTCCTAGGGAGTACCATCATTATTTRTTTTAGCAGCAATGGTCAGAAGGAGGAAAAAAGTCAAGGAAGATAAGATTATGTCTCTCTACAACACCAATGATATATTATCAAGCCTCTGAAATTATATTCTCCATTTTTACAATCCTTGAAGGAAAAAACAAGGAAACTGTCAGTACCTCAAGCTAGTGGAGCATCCTGAACATAGGGAATATAAAAATGTGCTCCTAGCAAAGGCATCCCAAAAACTTACAAGATTAATTCTGCCTGATTATGATAATAGTCTTCAAGAATATTGCAAAGTGTGGTACCAAATAGTGATGTATGTCTTCAGCACRAAAGCAGCAAAACAAGATGTGGAACTCGGGGATCTAAAGTTTATTAGGTTTATTAGAGTTTATTAGATTATTAATTGGTTTTGTCACAGTTAAGGATACAGCTGAATAGCACAAAAATGTTCTTAATAAAAATGTTCAAGCGTATCCATTTATTGATCAAAGTGGTTCCTAGTAATCAGATTGTACATTTTGTCTCAAGAGGCAAAGCAGAAGAGTTATAAGAGTGATAGCACAAGAATGGTAAGAAAAATCAGCAGACAATAACACAATATCCTGGAGGTATCTGTAAGACAGTCTAGAATAGGTAGCAATTAAAAACAGGCTTCAGGAGACACCATGACAGATCAAAGATGATAATTCAGATAAYTCAGGAGAAGTCCAGGTGTAAGGACAAAGAAGCATTGAAAGAGCTCATGGCAATGTAAGTGGAGACAGRCATGTGACAGTGAGTATAGGACCCCCAAGCTGGTCCTATTCTAAGTGTGAGGTAAGCGTGATTAGGCAAAAAAGCACCKAGAGGACCATGCAGGGTTTTCAGGATTTGGTGAAAAAAATGAAGCAAGAGGAAAATGCACATAATGTGGGAGTATTTTATGTGAGCTACAACACATGGAGACAAGATCAGCTGTGAATGTGATAGCAAGGATGCAGTTATGGACAGAGGGAGAGAGAGAGGGAGGTTTTAGTGACTTTCTTAGTATTGATGTGTTAAAGATAGCTGAGCTGTTTGGGAAAGATAAGTTTATAGGAGATTTAAAAGGCAGTTTAGGCTTTCATCAAGAAAAAATAAATGAAGAGTGGGGAATTTTAGAACCAAATAATTGTAACCAGAGAGATGATGGAAAGAACTTTTTKGGATGGTGGAATAAGATAGATCAAAGACTACAGAAGCTGACTTTGTTGGTCTGTAAATAGTTTTTCTMCATCACTATAAGAAAGTGTTGAAATAAACAATAATAAGTGTCATAAAACTTCCTACTCATTGTACCCTTTTGTGACATTGTAAATACATTTCCCTTACACAGAAGAGAACAGCTAAATAGAAACSTGGTTTGTGGAAAATAGGAGTGGGAGTACACAGAAAGACTGACTTTGTTGTGTCTTCTTAAGATGTCCTGGGAGTTATAGCACAACTATAATATTTTCTGGAGGAACAGAAATTAGGTGATCTTCACTAGTCTCCCTGATGTCACTAGTAATTTTAGTGCTTGCAGAAAAAAGAAAATAAGATACAGAGAATAATTGGACACCTCAAGGAAGTAGAAAGAAAAATGAGACTTATGATAAATGAAGAAAAAGCCAACTCAGATAAGAGAATTTTAGACAAGCTTCTCTATCAGCTGATAACTGCAGAGATCAGAACGTTGGCAGTTAAAGTGCCTCAGATAATTGACAATCAGAATTTCAATGGGAATATGGAAATTAATATCAATCTGAGACAGTAAATGTATTAGAATCATGTGTTACTTTATTTTTAAAATATAATGCCAGAGTTTAGAATATACCAGACAATTTTAATTCATCTTGTTTTACATAGAAGTGACCCTTGGTGATTTACTAAAAAGACAAATAAATGAAATAACTTCAGAAACAAAATACTGCTCAAGAATGTGTGGGTAAGAAAATGAATTAGGAATAATGGGGAGTCAACAGAAAACATGAATAGTCATTTAATCCGCATAGCTTCAGTGGTCAAAGTGTGTGGTTAAGATGACCCAAAGCAGACCAAGAAGCATATGGGTAAAGATCTTCTGTTGCTGCTTGAGGCTGGTCAATCAAAAGCAGGCAAAGTGGAAGCCCTACGTCAAAACTGTGTTCYTAATACCTGTGACCAGCTACACAAAAAATGCGCCCTAGCAGAAGGAGTTTGGGGCAAACTGAGGAGTCATGAGTCATTATGTTCTCTAAATCCATGAAGGGGGAAGGCAGCAAGTATGTGGGAATGAAATGGACCACCAGCAGAGAATTATGCCTCGCAGGCATACCCACATGCCACAGGAGACAGGCGTGTAACAGAGGAGCACATTGTGATCACAGTCTGCCAAGTGGTGAGCAGCCCAGATCCTAAGCCATATCACCATTTACATCATTCCTGAATTTACTCATCTAGGTCTCAAAATRAACAAAGGAGGAGCCTTACATTTTAAGCGGTTCTACTTCAGCTTAAGCAGAAGTTTGAACGTATTCCCCAAGTCGAAAAAGACGAGGGGAATGTCTGGCTCCTGGGGTCTCTGAAGCAAAAGTGAGCTGTGCTTATCATGCACACTGTGCTGCTGAGCTGGCCACACAGACAGGATTGAAAGTAATAACAAAAATTGAGATGTAGCTCACTGGTCATTTGTTATGTGCTGCAGGAGCTTTTCTGCCCAGAATTATCAAGCAGTCTGTGAATTTCAAGCCAGATTTAATTGCCATTATGAAGGAAAAGCCTTTCTCACTTACTTTCTGGAGACTCTAGCTTTTTGCCTAAGTATTTGAGAATGCACCTACTTCTGCCCTGAAATACACAGTAGTGAATAATAATGTTCCTGGTTCTTGCATTTAAAACATTATGCCTGGTGCCAAGTAACACCTCAGTAGCAATAYGGGTTATGAAGTTACATTGCAGTTTTCCTAATGCAATCATGTCACATGCCCTAAATTGGGAAAGACAGTGACTTTTTAACTTCAAGAGCATAAGTTTTGGATGCTCATGCTTAAGCATGCTTTCCAACTATCTGAAGTAGGAGTGTATAAACTGTCCTTGTCCACTCAAATGCACTGATCACTACTGATGGCCAAACTCTTTATTCYGTATTCTTTCATTAAATCATTGAGGAAAGTGACACCTTTGGGTTTGGAAATCTAGARAAGGGTATTTCCCTCCTGTAAGTGATTTTATAGCATAATTATTTCTTAACTTAGCTTTCTGCTAAGTTTTATCTACAATTGAATACAGAAAAAAATATTCACTAGTGCTTTCTGGAAAGAGTGAGAGGCACAGAACGAAGATAAATTACTTTACAAATATCTTCCAGATTTGAAGACAGAGTGCATCAAATGTTACTATAAAAGCTGAACCAAAGCTGAAACTAAATCTATATTTTAAGAATACAAAAACAACTTTGGGTGAGTCACTGAGAACACAAAAGAAACCACAAAATTTGTGCACAGTCTATACAGTGACCTTGACATGATTTCCAAAACCTTTAATTTCTGTTGGTTAGGAGAACTAAACACATTATTTAGACAAAATACTGTGTTTTTGCAAAGTTTATACTTTGCAAAAATGAAAAGGTTACTGAAGACATTAACTCTTCAGTGCTGTACAAACATGGGAAGGATGTGTACTACTGAAAACTTTCACAGATCACCTTGGAAATGAGTGTCTGAACTATTGACCTGGGCTGCAAAGTATTTTTTGAAGAGAAAGAATATTTTCCAGTACATTTTTTTATCATTTAGAGCTTCTCTTCTGGTTGTATTTCAAGATACAGTATGATAAAGTAATTCTTATGAAATAAGAACTAGATGCCTAATTTGCACCAGACAACTCTGACCCCTGGTATGGCCAGAGACTGGTTATTTAGGCTGTCATCATCACTGAATCACTAAAATTCCTCTTTGTGCAACTTTAGTCACCTACTGAGAACATATCATGGCTTTTCTGCAGGTACTTGTCGAAGTTAATGAATCTATGTTAGTGAAGAAAGTTTTCTGGGCTCAGAGTCCAGGGAACTTATCCAAAGCCCACTGGATTCAAAGGGAGCTTTTCCATGACAAAAATTTRAACAAAGCCTGTTACTATTACCATGAAGTCCTGGAGGGAATGGTTGCTGTTTGTAAAGACATATTTTATCAATATCAGTRTTGTTGTGATGTCAGTGGTGTCAATGCTTCTGTGGAAGAAGACTGGTGAGAAAGCCATCATTAACATAAAAATATTTTCTGAGTTACTCGGCATGAAATGAAGAAAATAAAAAAATCTGTCATAAAGTCTTCTAAAAAAATAAATTGTACTTAAATAGCTTCTGTTTTACATGTGGTATGAGCACAAGTTAGTGAGGATGACATTAGTGAAAATAAATAAACAGTGTAATGAAAAATCTGCTGCTCTTGAACACCAGTAGAAATTCTTATCACCTTCTCTCCTATTTGCCCAAGTCATGAGTGTGCTATCCCTTCTCTTCACAAGTGGAATGAAAATCTTTCACAGATATTACAGGAAAGTCTATATAAATTTTTCTGCACAAGTCGGCAACAGTGTGAACTGGAAATTATATATTTATTATGATATTTTCAATGCCATGGTTATTTTAAAGAACAAGTGCAGCTCTCTTTTGTATAGACTGTAAAGAAACTAGTGACCTAAAGTCTTTTACACATTTGGTAGGAAACTGCATATACAAGGCAGGCATTCCTTAAACAATGTGTGTGTCACAAGCAATCGATATCTTTTTCTACCCCTTCTGTGAAAAACAAGTCATTCTATAGAAAGACTTCAGATCTCACCAAGCAGAAAAAAGACAGCAGTAATTCAGTAATTGTGAATTAAATAGTGAGCGGATTCAGGGCACAGTTCTTGGAGCAGGGGTCAGAATTCAGATCTCCCCTTCTTCTGACAAGTATTCAACTTGACACATTCTAGTAAGAATCTGGAGAAATCTGTGTTCTGGTTTTGTACTGGCTATCTTTAGGCATCTTTTGCAATAAGAGCACTGACTGGAGGCAGTTGAACTCAGTGCTCAGAGAATTATTTATGAAAGCCAAGTGCTCAAAGGTGAGGCGATGTGTGACTTTGAAGTGCCTAAGAAAGAAGCAGATATTGGAAGCCAGACTTTCCAAAAACTCTTTCAAAGCCTCTTCCAGCCCTAGTTCTCTTTGTCTCTCAGTAGGCACAGGAAAATAGCTCACAGCATCTAGAACAGAGTAATTTCCTGTGAACTAATACTCAAAATTGTAAGCCTACATTTATGTTATRTTACTATATGTATGACCCTCTTACTTATAAATTCCAGTCTGTTAAGTATAAGACTGACAGAAAAATTATACAGATACTGTTCAGACTGCAGGAAATATGCTCAATAGGTCATTATTTGGCCATCATCTATGTAATGCAGGGGCCAAAAATGTTGAAAGCAGATTTTTTTTCTCACTGTGTATATTGAAGAAGAAAAGGTTACCCAAGGTTTTCTATGCATTTGGCTCAAGGAAGCTTCAATATGAGAACATGTGATTTGTTAGGGAAATCCTATGTGACTCCTCTACAGCAGCTAACCAAGTAAACAAGAAGTGAGCTGGAACTTTCTGTACAAGGACTTTTACTGGAATCAGTCGGAAGCTTTTGAATATACTCAGGCTTCCTCGGGAGGTTCCATCTGTTGCTGCATGCATAATCTCTCAAACAAATGAACTTTGCATGCTCATGATTTTCAGATCAAGGACTTCAGAAAAGGTTTTTCATCCCCTTACAAGTTCAAGGACATCTTATCATTGTCATTTCTATGTGAGTTGATAGACTTTTATAAAATATGTTCTAGACTTCTATTTTTAATAGGAAATAAACAGCATAAACCTTTCATTTAATAAACACTTCATCTTAACAATTTTGCTGATAATCTTCCTGTATAATATGAGTGTCTTTAAAAGGCAATTTTTTTTGCATATTTTACACATGTAGTTTTCAGACTTTTAAGCTGGCACCTGTCTGTGCTACTAAATATGAAATTATTCAAAACTTCTGATCTTATTCTAAGCCTTCAACTATAAAAATCACCATGACATTTCTTTATTTTATTCCAAGGACAATCATATGGGATCACTAAATACTGAATGCTCAAGTCTATCATTATCAAATTGTGTCACTCAGGAGAAGTCAGTGGTAATGTGTTCTTAAAAAATCCCAAGCTGAAGACAAAAAATAGGATTATTGGTAAAAAAAAAAAACAAAAAAAAAAAACACCTAAACATCTCCGTTCATTCTTACAAATTATTTTTAACCTTCTTTCTGCACTGAAATTTCCAGAGGTACATCAAGATCTTGACAGATAATACAGACATTTTCTGATATGAAAGTGCTTGTATTCAGAAGTTGGTGACAGGTGCATTTTTGTGTATTTRCCCCTCTTTTACTCCTCCTGTGTTTCTTTTTGCTTAGTTTTCTTATTTAAGCATTTTCACATTATTTCAGAAGCAGGATCGCAGCTCAAAACTCTTGGTTTGTGATTGCCTGTGAAAATTATTTCTCATGTCATATATGCTGCCATTTCTAAACCATTTGACTGAAGCAGAGCAAAGCCCCAAAAGCTATTCAAAACAGCTTATACAAGACTTACTTGTAGATGAAGACCGGACACCCTGTTATTTAAGTTTTCCATACAGTTGCCAGCTCTTTGGGCTCTTGTAGCAACCATTCAGGTTGAAAGCAAAACATGACATTGAGCACCTGTCCAGTCTTCAGGAATTATACTTTGTATCTAGGATATTCCTGAAATTAATGTATCCTATMATTCTTGGTAGTTTTTTATGAGCCTTACAGGTTATATTTCCTCTCAGCTCCCCCACTTCATTTGAGCAACTAACATAATTTARGCTGTTGTAGATGATTCATATTCAGAGAAGAAGGTAGTGATTTTGGCAAGAGTCAGACCATTTGTGTTGTACCCTAGTTCACGTGCAAAGACCCCTGTAAGCCTGTACTCCTGAGCACATCAGCCTCTAACAGCTGGATGCTCTTCCACTGCTCCTAAGTCCTTRTTTCTTTCAGCCAGCACTCATAGGAGCTGTCATCTAACTTTATATTGCTCATGGTATGTGCTTCTGCAGTGTCTTCTCCTATTTTCATACTTTCTCTTTCTGCTCATTTATTTGTTCATTGGCCATGCAGACCTTCACAAATACGTATCAGAAAAGCTCTCCTAGCAAAAGTCTGGGGTAGAGAAAAGGCTTTTTGCTGTTTTTTCCAAATACCAACAGACTCACACATTCCCTGGACAAGTATTGGTTTCAGTTCTGTTATTCTGAAGCAGTGGGAAAATGGGTAAATRTCTTAAGGATACTGGAACACCCAAGACAGTCCTGTGACTTCACTGGTGAACCAAGAACACAGTATTTTATATGTCTTTTGCAAACTTGGGAGATCAGTGCCAAAAGATGTACTTTGTAGAGATTCCAAGCTCCTGTCATCAAAATCATGCCAAGAAGATCACACTCCAAAGAGCATCAGGGAGGTAGAAACTGCTGATGCCTAAGGCAGCTCTACATGTTTTATTTTCTCCAGGTCTGGATCTGCATAACTTCTCTTGCTTTTCACAAGCCATCAGGACCTTGGATTTTGCTGGATGAAGGAGTCATATAAAAATAGTGTCATGGAGTTCTTCTGTTCATAGAATGCCACAGATTCTTCATTATCTAAATAATTTTGGATTMTTTTAGATACTATAGGTTCCTTTCTTCAGCACTTACTAGGCCTTAACAGGAGATTTTGAAGGTCACAAAAAACACAGACTGAAATGTTGTGAAATAAGGTCCCTTGGTAGTATGTTTGTTGCCTCTCTGAGTTTTGTAAAACCAAACTAAATACTTTTATAGTAATAAATCAAAAGAATATAGAAAATTTACCAGCCTGGAACAAAAAGTAAACTAAGCTTTATAACAGAAGTGATATGTGATATTGATTGTATTTTGGGTATAGATTGATCAGCAATTGTTAATTTATCAAAGTTATTCAGAAGCTGCCCAGTGTTGCTTCCCTTTTGACTAACAAAAGTTTTCATGAATAAAACCCTTCCTCAAGAAAAATCAAAATGTATAGATTTTGAAACTTGCAAATATTATTCAGTGTTGCATTAATTTCAAAAGCAAAATTACAAAATCACAAATTATGTGTTAATTACATTTGTTTCCAAATCAAKCATTAACACGCACCCTTTAAACATCATTAATGGGCTTTTAGGAGTAAAATTATGGGGAAGAAAGAGTCACAGTGATAAAGTAACAATCTTTCTAGTGATGTCAYTACAGTTATCCTCTCTGCTCTGTTCATCTTTTTCAGGAAAAGTTTTGTGAGAGTAGAGGTCTTATGGTATAGAGCTCTTTTCCCCTAAAACTGACAGCAAAAGTTTGCACAGGCCTGATATGCTCCTGAACACATCAAAGACAAGGGATTTGTCACTTTGCCTGGCCAGATTTGATATTAAACATACATGCTAGTAAATATGGAGCTGGTTTATATCCCTCAATAAAATTCAACATTTACATAGCTTTATCTTTCCAAACTGCTGTAAACTGCAAATGACTAGCTAAACAGAAAGATAACCCTTCCTCTCTAATCTTTAGAGTGCCAAGCTTCCCATTTGTTTCCAGTACAGAGATTTCCTGTGAAAGTTATTTCTTGCACAGTGCTGAAATTAGAGGAGAAACTTTAAGGCATATCTGGGAGACTATTTAGCGGGTTGGTTCTGCAGCTTGTGTTTTGTCTCAAAAGTTAAGAGTAGCATCACACTTGGTCAATGACTGCTGCAGAATAGAAGGAGGGCTAGCTCTGTAGAAATTTCTATGACACTTGACACCACAGACTATAGACTTTTGTAAGCAARTGCTAGAGTAGCTTTTAACCAGCTTCAGAATAACTAAGCAAAAGAGCAAAGGAGAGGGGAAGGGAGAACAAAAAAGAAAAAAAAAAACCCATGACCCAATCAAAACAAGGAGAGAAATAGAGAGGCAACAGTATTTGCAGAGCTGTAGTAGCTAGTGAAACTAACATTTTCTGGTGTTTAAGGTAAGACTGCCCCCAGATTTTCTCTTCTRAAACTCAAATGCTTGTTTCTGAGTCAATCTGAGACTGATGAGTAGCTCCCTTTGGAAGCAGAGTTATTGCTGTACTTCTTTTTACCAGCTGTGAGAACCCATCCCACAGGCCAACTGGTACAAATTCCCCCTGAAGCCTTTGGTACACTCCCTCYTTCTGGAGTCAGAGCTAGTTGCACTACCAGACAACTAGCCCTGGTTGTTCACATCCATGTGCAATAACAGCAGCCTGCAGTCTCTCTGGCAACCACTTCTTGCCAAAAAAAGCAATGATTTATGCAACCACTGTCATCTGTGCAGCATATAAGCTTATCTCCTAATTCCAGAGCCTCTCTCTGGGGTTGCGGGCACTGGAGCTGTGAGATGCTTGCTCTGCTCTCACCGCAGGACACTGCTGCTCTGTACTCCCAGCTGGAAACAGAATAACCAGCCCTTAATTCCCCAGAGTCACCTTTCCTCACTGCTGCAGAGYTTTGGCACATACTCATGGCTGCTGTAAATCCGGCCTCCTCTGGACGTAGGGAAGGCTAGGAAGAAGTCTTTACCACTCGGACATCAAAGAAAACGTGTTAATGGCACAGCTTACATTAGTGTCGAAGAAGTGGGAGTTTCAGCAAGTCTTTCTGTCCAGGCTTACTCTTCTGCGGGTGGGAGGAGTCAAGCTACTCTGAAATAACACAAAGGGTTGTGTTCCCGTGAAGTCCGGGAAAGTGGTAGGATTGCACAAGAGAGTTGTCAAGGTTGCTGCCTGTAATAAGGGACAGGGTGAATCATAGTCTGACTGTCATGGGCAAATACAAGTTTCTTCCCAGCTTTCTGAGAAAGCCTCTCTGTTCTGTGTGAAAAACGCACGGTTCTGCACCTGAATACAACGGGGGGAAAAARGCTTGCCCTGGAGCAGAGATCAGAACTTTGCCCTTCCTGCTCCCTTCACTCCTTCACTTCACCACCTTCACTCCCGCTTCAGCCCTTTCTGCCTCCACTGCTTCCCTCTTGGTTTTTAAGGCATGTCCACCCTTCAAAATCATAGTGGACAGTGCCCTCTAGCCTAAGGAGTTGGCCAGAGCACCCTGGGGGCAGGGAAAAGCCTCTGGAGCACCCCCTTCCCATTGCACTCCAGCTCTTCCACTTCCCAATTAAGCCTTCAAAGCCTGTATGCACACTTATGATGGCATTTCTTGTTTCTCCCTTGTGACTACAGAGAAACAAATTTCCCTAGTGTTTAAATCCAAGAGAGGGCTTCAGGGCCACAAATGCCGACTGAGGCTTGAGTAGAACTGTTGAGTAGCTACAGCAAGATGTGACACAAAATATTGATGTTAATACTATMATCTCAAAAGCCAGAAGAGATTCCATCTAAATGTGACTTCATACACTGTGTGTATTTTACATCTTAACACGCCAAAACTTTCAGAGTCCTCCTTGGCATCAGTCTGGCCAACTACAGSCATGAGACAGAAGACTGCATGTGAGGCCAGGGGTCTGGAACAAGGCATGGTAGAATTGCTGCCTGTTGGTACACAAAAGTCAAAAGACAACAAAACCTCAGCTTACAGAGCTATGCAGAGGAAGGCAAAACTGAGAAAACAAATGAAACAACAGGAATTTCCTTTTGGCTAGAACAAGTGCTCTGTGCTCAGCAGGTTGCTTCCTGAGAGCCTTTTCCTGTGTTCCTGATGCTTTATTATACATTTTAGGTCCAGCAGAGAGTGTGTCAGGACCTTGACTTTTAAGTTTGCAATTTTCATTAGAGTGAAGGAGAGCTAGCAGCCTATCCAAATAGGAGGAACATCAAATTGCCAAATGCTGCAGTGTCTATATATATCTGTCAAGCTGCATTTCACTGCAGCCCCATGCATTAAGCAGGGAACAAGCACAGGCTGAAGAGGCATTCAGTACTTAGAGATTGCAACAGCCAGAATGCCAAAACCAAAATCCCTCACTGGGGCTTCACTGAACTACCTCTAAAATTGCAGATAAGAGCCTAATAGAAGCTTCTGGCATGTATGTTCTCCTCAAAGTCAGGTGCTCCTTCTAGATAAGTTAGTTTCCCTGTTCCAGTGGGCACCCAAATGAATCAGTTAGAGAGTTTTGTGGAGGGGGAGCACTGCTGTCATGCTCAGGTGTGGGTCACAAAGAGTCGAGCCCAGRTGATCTTTGCAACTAGGGACACAGCTCACCTCCCTCAACTATGATGCCTCAGGAAATGGACAGAAGGCAAGTTCCTTTTTTCCTCAGATTCCTAGTGTCAGTTCATCCTGGCTATTGCAAGTGTGCTTGAGTCTCTTGCTGTGCCTGAAATACTCCAAACTAATGGGTAAGGCACAAAGCTGAAGTTTGAACTCAGCACCTCCACCAGACTAAGGTCAGCCTAGAGCCCAGGACTGTGGTTTGACACACAGCAGGAGTGCTCCTTCAGCTTCTGCCCTTGGATGTTAACTCCAGCCCTACAGCCCTTTAATCTTTGCCCTTGGCTGTTTACTCCTATTTATTCCTACCTCCTACCAGCCTTCCAGAGGCTTGATGTCGGAACTTAGTGTAGCTCACAGCAGGAAATCTATTCAGTTAAAATATAACTTGAGGGGTGGTTAATAAAAATAAAGGGAAAAAAAGAAATCTGAAAAAAAGAAAAAAGAAAAAAAAGAAGAAAAAATTTCAAAAAATTTCAAAAAAAGAGAAAAGAAGAAGTAATTGTTTCCTCAATCTGTATTACTGTGTGGAAATACACAAAACATTATGTTTACACAATTCAGAATCACAGAATAAGAGACATATGATGGATGATGAAGGTCACACTGGTGGCAAAAAAAGTACCTGCCAAACCCTAATCTAGGCTAACACATGCATCACCTCATTAACATGCATGAGATTGTGCCTCATGCACTCGCAGCACCTCTCTGAAGAATATGCTTTGCAGCCTCCCMGGTGAGCTCTGTTTCAGAGCAGGGAGGACAGAACATGTGAATCCATTTTAGCTCAGTGCTGATAGATGTGGTTCTGTGACCCCTGGTTGGTCTGCATCTCATGTGACCCCAGTGGGGAATGAATGCCTGCCTAGACATCCAACTTGGCCAAGAATGGGAACAAGACAAAGCATGCWCAGTCACACAATTTTCAGCATGTACATACATTTCTGGTGTCACCACTGCTGTCCACACATGTTCTAAAAACAGTTTTGCAGGAAATTGTTCTCTACCTGAAGAAACTCAGCCTTGCAGCACTGATGCTTCAAAAAGTCAGGCCCTGTGCAAGTAGCTCCTTTGGCTTTACCAGGCTATGCAGAGGCAAATTAAAATTGCCATTAGTCTTCAAACTACTGAAAGCAAAAGTGCTTGTTACACCAGATGAGAGGATGTAAGGATGTACACAGATATGTAATTAAGTCAATACTAGGTTAGAATTGTATGTCATTATAGAGTTTTATTATTGTAGACAATAATAAAAATAAAGCTGAGAACAAAAATAGGTCCACCTTGGTGGAAACTCCTAGAATAGATACAGAATTTGGAGCAATAAGTAACCTCATGGAAAGAATTGCCTACTTTTATGAAAACTTCTTTCAGCCTGACTTCCAAACATGCTGGAAATATCTGCTTTACTAAGGTTAGCACTTCTGTTTGTGTTCAAATGCAGACCTTTTATTAGCCTACAAGAGAACTGTGGTTAACAAGGGTAAACAAAATACTAACAAAAAAAACTCCAGTATTTTTAAGTCAGGCTCAGAAAGGACAAAGATTTTTCTAATAACAGCATTTTACCATCGTATCCTCCAAGGCCACACCTTGAGGCATCTTATTTGCATAYTGTTTAATACGGTAACATGCCAAGATCTGATGCACTGTGTCAAGAAGTATTCAAACCCACATCTGAAAAACAACATGGAAAGACTAGCAGAAGGAATGCCGTGAACCATGTGAAGAACTTCCTGTTTTCCTGAAAAGCATTTGTTACATATCTCCACCTCCTCTCTAGCTGAGCTCTCTTTGTCTCACTACTTCTATGCTGATTCATAGAAATTAGCTTCCAAGCAGTGAGTGGGCTAACAGCTCCGTCCAAGGATAGCGCTGGAGAAGTCATATTTCTTTCCCTGTATTCAGTTCAATGTGGGGAGAGAGTGTTGCTGCCTGGAAGCTTTGTGCAAGGAGAATTTTGAAAATTCTAGAGACTTACTTGGGATTCACTGAAACTGGCAGCTCAGCTTGAGTTACATGAATTCCGGTTGAATGGAGATCAGCTCTGGAGTGCATCTAAAGTTCATAACAGCTTAGAGTACTTCAAATTTATCCAACATTCATTGGACATGTTCAGGCCATGGACTGATGCACAGAAAATCTGAAGCAACAACTTACTAAGCCTTGTAGTACAGAGGGCGCTTCTTGGTGAGATCTCTTAGAAATAGATAAAGCATGGCAGTATCTAGCTGATAAATTGGTGATCAGAAAAGTGTGACTGACGGGAAAGGCACAGCACTGGAAATAGAGCCAACACAACAGTGACAAAGAGTTGTGAAATAAGGAGCACAGTTGAAAGTTGCACAGAACACGACAGGATGTTTTTGAATGTGATACGCTGCTGTCAGGAAGCCAGCGAAGCGCCTTGTAAAATTACAGACATACGAATGTCTGAGATGTTCTTGGTATCTTTTATTTTCAGATTTCCATGCTTCTCTGGCTATTACAAATCTAAATTGCTTCTGACTCTCATAAATCCTTTTTTTTTTTTCTTATGTAATTAGGCCCTTCCAGTACTGTACAAAATATGCTTCTTCAATTTCATATCTATAAATCATACTTAGTTCTAGGACTGATTCCACCAACCGTTCCACAATCAGCAATTGTAACAATTGTAACAATTGTAACAATTGTAACAATTTGTTGATGTTTCTTCAAAAATGTATATTTAGCTTTACTCCTTCTATATTAGTTATATAGAAGCTATATTAGCTTTATTCCTTCTGAGAACTATTCTGTGTCCTTTATCACTGTCTCTACAACTGACCTCTCATGCTACTGTATTAGACTCAGCAATATGATGCATCCAACGCGATGATTAAGCATGTGCTGTACTTCACACTGCAGTGTAAGCACCTGCAGGATGGCACAAGTGCTTAGACTGAAAAGCAGGCCTGCAGCTRTTAGTTGGTTACAGCATGGAGATTGTTGCAGCAGGGGAACTTCAGCACCAGGTCCCTTAGGTACGAGTTCACTGCAGCCCCTGTAGACGTGTTTAACTGAGGTATAAAGACTTAGCTGAATGAAATATAAATGGAAATGCCTGTTTGTGAGAGCATCGGAAGCCCCACTAGAGCAAGCGTGGAAAGAAGGGGCATTGCTAGACAAAATGGGCATGACTGACCTTACTCAAATCAAGAAATGGTGAGGAGTGTGCTGGTTACATCAAGATCACAAGATAAGACAAAAAGTTCAGTTCCCTTAGCACAGGCTACTTGTCACCCACCCCCAAAACTCTGCTCTGATAACATGGGCTCAGATGACATCTTCTCAACAGGAAGGCAGACAGTAGCCATAAAGATGTGAAAATGAGGATATAAGGTGTATGAGGATATAACTTTTCCAAAGGTTCTGCAGAATAAGRCAAGGAAGGGTCTGAGGCAAGATCAGACCACAGCTGCTTGACTCAGGAAGATATAAAAGACCTGTTCAAAAAAATTGTTTGCAGTTGCCAGTGAAGATGGACCCAAGGTTCTCAGTGAAGMCTCAACAGTTGGTACCCCCACTTTTATCCTACACACAAATGCCCTGGTTAGACACAAAGATCTTGGCATTTGGCAATGTGTGGCAATGTAATCCATCTCCTWTCACTTCTGTAATGCATGGGAGAAGTTTACTTTCACTGCCAACAATAAGGGTCCTATTACGCACAGCGAATCCAATATTTCAACACCATGTATTTCCCAGGCATCTGAGGCAGATTTTTTTCCCAGTGAAAGGAATGTGAGTGCATTAAATTTAATTGGTTTTGGCAAGTAGTGTTTTTCTWCCCATTTCTTTTTAAATTCATGGCACTATCAAAGTTAGTGTAGGTCAGTAGATCAAAGTCCTTCATTGCTTCTCCCTGTAAACACGAAAACCACAAAGGGCTACATGGTTTTCCTACAGACAAGAAAGATCAGGGAATTTTTTGAAGCTCTTTAGCAATATATTGCCAACATGTCCCTGGTTTTACAGTCATAGGTCTTTAATGATGAAGAAAATGCTCTGTATTTGAAAATTTTTAATTACCAAGAGTTTATTTCTCTGGGATCAGTGTCCTCATTTCCAAGAAAAGCTCAATGTCAGCTTGACAACAAGAGATGCCTCCACTGAGAGTTCATAGGAAAGAACCGTTGCTTTGTAAGTGCACAAAAATACAGGCACTATCCCCAGTACTCGAGGTTATTCTTGGCATGAGCAGAGGTTACTCCTGCATTTATCACAGCCAATCTGAGTTTTGTTATTGGCCTTCCTGAAGACATTTAGTTAGACCCAAATTTACTTTGTCGGTTGTATTATATAATTTCGTTTTAAAGAAAACAGGAACTGATAGCCCATAAAAACAACCATTGGCAGACCTGTGCCGACACTACTACATATTTGCAATTTCTGGCTTTTGTAAACACTGGTAGAAGTAGTACCTTTCAAAYTTCTGGTTAAACTGTATGGTTTGTAAAATGTGCACACAGCTTCTCAGCAAAGGAAGTTCTCTAATATTCTTTATTGGCTGGAGGAAAGTGGGTGCCAAATACAACTGTGAAATGAGAAACAATGCACAAAGGAAAAGTTCCAGAACATCAACATATCCGTTCCTTTTCTCTGCCATAAATAACCAACACACCCTGAAACACAAGACTAAATGGCTCCAGGAAACTCTCATTAATGAAAATGTCCTAGCTGGACTTCTCACTTTCATTTGGAATTACATGCCTCAAGAAATTTTTTCTGACCTAGACAGCAGGTCTGTTGTTCTCTAAGTAATACTAAGCCCTGAGATAGACTAAAATAAACTGAAGCTAACCTACTTTCCATAAAGACTTAAACCTCTCCCCCTCAATGTCCAAAATATAAGTGTTGAAAGGCACAGCCCTGCTGCTGTTGACATCAATGACAAGATCCTACACTGACTATATTAAGACATAGTTGTGCGTTCCAGCATCTGTCCTTCAGTTTTCTGGAAAACACAGATAAGGCAGGAAACAAAATAAATGGTCTTCTTGTATGTACTCTATGCAGATAAATTTCCTCATACAATATAGCAGCTATGATATTTTATGGAGAAGATGTGATGATGAGACTGTATGCATGCATAGCATATTTACTGAAGATCAGAAGTGGCAAGGWAATTAGGCCACTCATTTAACTAGGGGATGTTTATATTAAAATTATCATATTTTGCTGTATAAAAAAGAGATAAYGGACACCAACCATCTGTAGTCCTATCATCTTGAAACTTGTGCTATACAGACTTGTCATGAATTGTACCAGACCTAGAAATTTCTGTTTCTTAACTTCCAACTGAAAATTGACTCATTATTACAATATCAAAACATAAATACAAATTCAGGAACTATCCCTACCTCTTTTTTGTCCTGGAACCCTCTTCTAATTTCACAATCACACTTTTCTGCTTAAAAAAACCCTTAAACCTACACAGCTCCTCTATGAAATGTATGTGAATTACAGGGAAGCTATCTGGCTAATAAAACAGAGGAAATAGTAAAAATTACTATTGCTTGGTTTTGTGATCTAGAAAAATTTGCAAATCTTCTGCCACTACTGATGGTATCATGCTACAGGGCTTTTGGACAAGTGAGATGCCTGTGAGCCTTTACYAAAGATGAAATAGCATGAGCTGCAGAAAAGGAAGGTAGTACAATTTCATTTAACATTTTCAATGCCTTTTAAAGACAGTTCTTGTGTCATTTTCTTGGATGGAAGTGTTTATCTTCCGTGGCACAGATTACATGCTATATCCTCATGAAACTTAGATGCAGACTCTAGAGAGGACACCAGGCTGCAGTTAATGAGATCTGGAAACAAAGACAGAGGCAGTCCTCCCTTGAACAGGTGTGCACAATGAAATGTCCACCTTCTCCTCAAAGCTTGTGGTGCTATGGGTATTCCCAGTTTCATTGGGATTTGGTTGCTTTTGCATGAAAGAAAGTAGAAGGGCTTCTGGGCTAGAATGGGAACTAAACGGGAAAATGTTCTTAGGCAGCTGACATATCAAACCTCTTTGTACCTGCAGTGAAGACTTCACCACAGAATTAGCCACCCAGYAGCCTTTCTAGTGAGGAGAGATTTGGTACTGTGAGAGGATGACTGATGCGCTGGAAAGGCAACTGCTTAAACCTACCAAATAGAAGATCCCTAATAGGCGTCTTGTCTTAAAGTCTGTCCATCCTTGGAGTTGTGAGTGTTTCAATGTGCATCAATGTTCTGCTTGGMTGAATCCCAAGACCATGGCTTGTCTTCAAATAAGGTTTTAAATAATCCAGGAATTGTAGGTGCATAAGGAGACCCGATCCTTCCTCTTGAGAGGCCAACACACAAGACAAGGGTCTCAGGGTTCAAGGCCTGAAGCCAAGGCRCTCTTGAGCTAGAACAGATCTGAAGTCATGTATCTTGATGCATGACTGAACCACAAGGTTCAGGTGCATCTTGCTGGTCTACTGCATGTCCAGTTCTGTTTGCACAACTAAAAATGCTGGAAAGGAGATAGAACAGTGCCACATTTCTTCTCTAGAGAACAGCCTGTCTTCACTCAGGCTGTGCACGCAACATGCAGGATGGCAGGAGAGTCTGGATTTGGGGACTTGAAATCTACTTAGCCATCATGGGACAAAAGTCTGGCCCAGGAATTCTATGCAAGTATTTGCAGTTTTCTGACATCAGGGTTGTGAGAGAAACAAAAAATCTGCAGCAACTTTGAAAACTGCACTAGACAAATGTAGGCAGAAAAACACAAGGAAAATCCAGCACTCACTTTTTCTCCCCATTCTCCTGTGGTTGACYGGGGCACAACAGAGGAGCCACAGGCTTGCCAACTCTTCTGATTTTATGGGTCTCGTGGCATTTTTTTTTTAATTACCCGACTCTTGAGACTGTGGGATTGTGAGGATTTCAAGTTTAATTTAC
Organism: Cardinalis cardinalis; assembly: GCA_014549065.1. NCBI lineage: Eukaryota > Metazoa > Chordata > Aves > Passeriformes > Cardinalidae > Cardinalis > Cardinalis cardinalis. The sequence goes on from JACDOX010000132.1 coordinate 1,229,109, forward strand.
AAGAGAGGCTGACATGCAACAGTTGCGGCTTCAAAGAAATGTTGGAGGTCAAGTCTCCGACCTCAAAAACTAGTGGCAAATACAAAGATAAAACGAATAAAGAATCGCCTGCATCTGTGGAGCCAGGCCCACCGCGTCCAGCCCTGGAGGTCTGCAGCACTGGAAGTATTCAAGGTACTTTTCTATAAAGGGTATTTGACCGCATCCCTGAGAAAACCCGAAAGGCTCAGATGAGATCCGCGCCTTCACCCTCCGGCAGCACACTCTCCCCAGCCCGCGGGGACCCAGCCACGCCGCCGGCGCTGCAGTGTCCCGGCAGCTCGGCCCCACGGCACGGCCAAGGGCGCCGTCAGCCCGCAGCGCCGGGCAGCTTCGGCACGGCAGCACCGGGGCCGAACCGGGCCGTGCCGGGCGCCGGGAGGCGGCGGTGCCCGGGGCAGGGCCGGGGGCGGCGGCGGGCGGTGCGCGGCGCAGGCTCCTCCCGCGGGCAGCCCGCCAGCCCCGCTCCTCCATCCCTCCCTCCCTCTYTTTCCCTCCTTCCCTCCCTCCCTCCGCGGCTCCATCTCTCCTTCCTGTCGGCGCTGCGCACTGCTGCCGCCGGAGCTGGGCCGCACCGCCCGCGCACCCGCGGCATGCGGCCCCCTCAGGGCACGGCCGGGCGGCGCCGGGTGAGTGTGGGGCCGCGCCGGGCGCCCGCTCCCGGCCGCTCGCACCTGGGAGGGGGCAGCCCGAGGGGCGCGATGATGGATGTTCCCTCCATCCCTCCCTCGCTGTGCCCGCCCCGGGGAGGTGCCGGCCGGGAGGGGCGGAGGGGGGGGGTTGGCAGCCCCACCGGGACCCAGCGCGGCGGCGGGGATTTTCGGAGAGCCCCCCGGCTGCCTGCCTGGTGTCGTGCGGCTCGGGGCTAGGCCGGGGCTGGGGACAGGTGGCGGCGCCGGGGGCGCGGCGGGGCTCGGAGCCGGTGCGGGCGCAGAGCGCGGCAGCCTCCCTCGGGGGCGCGGGGGGAGACCGGCGGCTCCTCTGCTGCTGCCGGAGCCTGCGACTTAAATAGAGGCTGTGTTTTGTCAACAGCTCATTCTGCTGGCCGGCAGGTTGGCTGGCTCGAGGACTGAGCAGCGGGTAAATACTATTCATGCCTTATTTTATTTTATTTTATTTTATTTATTTTTTTTTATTTTATTTTATTTTATTGTTTTATTTCATTTCATTTTATTTCATTTTATTTTATAATAAGTAGCACCCTTTTGAAAAATGGACCTTAGGAGGGGAGTCCAAAACCCCTTCTGTGTCTGGGGAGCATCCGGACATGCTGGGCACCTCTCTGTGCACTGGCTGTACAGGGACTCTGGCGCAGCGGCAGCTGTGTCTGTTTTGACTGATTGAATTTCTGATGTGTCTAGATACCGTATTTGAAAATGATCTGTGAAAGCCTTTGAGGCAGTTCTGTAAAGAACGTTATTCCCTTGTAAGATTCAGCGTGTAAATTTGAATTGGCTATGTTGTGCTGGCATGCTGTGTGTTACTTCGGTAGGAATTGTTATATGCTTTTTCAGTTGTCATTGGTGGTGAATGCCTGGGAAGTTTGCTATGAATGGGAGTGAAAATCTGGATAGGTATTATAATCCCTAATACTGAGGAGAGTGGGATACTGAGCTGCTGTGTAGGAATTGTCACTCTGATTCTTTTCGACAGACTTTCACACTTTAAATTACCATTGCAAAAATAGTCAAATATTTATGTTCTATTATCAAGGCCATGTCCTGTCAAAGTTCCTTCAGGAAAGCTTGGGAATTGGGTTGATTTCTGCTGTATTTGAAACTTAGCTTGTTACCTAAGTAAGACTGTGTAACTTGCCTTTGATATCTCACCTGGAGGTCCATTCTGCCTTTTCTCCCTGCTATAGAAGAAATACTTAAATTCTTCCTAAACCCTTAGTTCAACCCCACAGCATGAACCCAGACTGCTAATAAGACTAAGCAGGTTTAGTAACTGTGAGAAAGATTGAACTCTATGTCATGCCATGTTCCCTCTCAAATCAGCATGTGGCATTGCCAGCTGAGACAGTATGTTTTTTTGGTGTAGATCCATCAGTGCCCACGTGCTCTATATATAAAGCTTTGCACATCCTGTAGGGAAGAATGCATGAATGCCTTGATCCGCAGAAAGTCTGTGCTTGTCCTTAGCTCATCAACCATTTAATGCTGCATGATTTTGGTGGTAAAGATAAGCTTTGATTTCTGTACATAAAGGTGAGAATAGACCCAGAAGTCTCCTGGATTAGGCCACAATTTGAATCAAGATCTAAACAAAAATTATGTTTGATGAGGGAAAGGATTGGATGTGCAAGAGACAGGAGCAAATGCCACGAGTGTATCCACAGAATGAGTAGCAAGCACCATATCTGCACTTGGTTATTATTTGTCAGCATGAGTTGCTGGCCATTAGCTGGAGATTGATCTGCAGGTTACTTTGGAGAGGTCCAAAAAAAGMCAGACTAGTCTCAGTAGACTGCAGGGCTGTGATCTGCCCTGGAAAAATTGCAGAAAGKCACAAAAGGAAAGCTTACAATTAAGTCGGAGCTGGTTTGGAATATAACTATTAGGGAGTCAGTAGATTACCCAATTTTGTTTGCTTTCTGTTTACTAAGTATTTGCATCCTTTCATCTTATCTCTGTTTCACCTATTCAAAGTTTTATCAGCGTTACTGAGTGATAACAGTTTCCATTGTGCATTCTCCAAACACACCACTTTAGTCACCTAGAGCAGCCAGTGGCAAGCATTATCTGTGAATTAGATTGTGCAAAATCCCTTTACAGGTGTGCTGAGGAAAGGGAGAGACTTAACCTTTAGGTGAGGGCATTCTCGCAGACTTGCCGAAGGCAAATCAGGAATACGTGGGAACAGCCATATGGGTGGAGATGCTCGCCTCAAAGAGAGGAAGACTTTWTCACAGGTGGCAAAGCTGCTGCTGCTACTGTAGCAGGTATTCATAGGACTTTAATTTCAAGCACTTGTTGAGTTACAGTCTCTGGCTATAAGGTCACATCTGTTTCAGCATCATGCAGATGAGGGTGTTAGAAAATGTTTAAAAAATATCTGAATTTATTGACATCCATATGTACCCATTGACATCCAGTGCTAGAGCAGAATCTCTAAATGTATTAGAAACAGCTCTTTTAGAGTATAAATGTTGGATTGCTTAATCCAATGAGTATCTGACAGCAAATTATGTGCTTTATGAAAAGATATATTTAAAGATGTATTTAAACAACCTAGATGTTTGTAAATACTGACTCTATATCTTGCAGAATGCCATATATCCCAAGGTTGATGCAGATGGATTATGTTTTTCTTTTGCCTCTGAGATTTAGTTATGATTATTCATGACTGGTAGGCATCAAATTTATCTAAAAAAAAGAAAAATAAATTGCTTCTAGATAAGACTTGAGAAGTGCTCTATGTTCCAAAGCTAGTTGATACATTTTGTTCCATAAACAGTTTAATGTAAAAGACGACAGTAATTTTTGGGACCAAGACCTGGAGTCCACGATCCTGCRCTTCCAGTGAGTGTCGTCTCACAAGGACATGAGTGTAGCACTGAGTCAGTGGTTGCTTAGGCTTCAGAATCGACAGAAGGGCTGGAGGAGTCTTCATCCTGACTCATCTGTCACTTTGAGTAGCCTGAGGTGTTTCTGATACCCCGCAAGTGCTGCAGCGACTTGGGTTGCCTCAGAAAAGGGAACATTCCTGCTGTTTTCTTCTCTTATATCTTTAAACAAAAGCAACAGCTTTTTTCTTTGGAACCTGACTCTTTGGTTCTGTGCTCATTTTATCAGCAGATACAAGCAGGGAGTAGTTGCTTTGTGAATCTTGAGTGTTTAAGCATCAGGCAAGCGGTATGGCCCTCTGAAAGGCGTCTGTGCATGCTGATGCCTACAAAGTTTATCATCACCTCTCCTTTTATTTATCTTTTTCTCTTTAATATTTACCTGCAACTAAGTGGGATTTTCAAACATGTCTCTATTAGGTTGAAGCATCAAAATTTGGGTTTTACACATGCTTAAATGTCTTCAGGCATGATCTTCCAGAATCATATGGATTTCTTCAAGAGTCATTAGCATGGCAATGACGAGGGCCATATAAATTCCTTGATGAACAGACCTATTTTCTTACYTGTATTTTGAGGGATTAAGGGGCAGCTAGGGTATCTATCACTAGAAAACACAGAAGTCCCCTGTGTTCTTTGCCTTCCTTTTGAACTGACTTACAAACTAACAGATTTTAATTAGAATGAACAATCTTTGGAAGTTATCTGTCCCTGAGAAATGTATTTGGGGACTTTTTCATACATATTATCATTTATTTGCTGCTCACAGCTATCCTCCTTCCTCTGGAAAATTTGCAGTCCCTACGTTTACAGACTGTGGGAGCCTTGCTGCTGTGTGTCCTTAAGGTCCTTGAACTCCTGCAAGCACCAGAAGCTCAACAGGGCCTTTTGCCACTTCGCTGCTGTCTGCCTTTCCCTGCTGCTGTCTCTTGGAATCATTCCTAGTAGCAGGTTTCACTGTAAGCAGAAAGTGCTTAGGCTAAAAATAGCTCCTAAGCCATTGGTATGAATGTTGGTCAGGGTGTAAGGTTTTGAAGGGCATGTGCACCCCCTCCTTTCTGTGCACTGTCTGGAGCTGGCACTGGAGTGAGGTCAACTGTTGCTACAGCAGAACCAGCTTTCCCTTATCCCACAGGCAGGGAACTGCTGAGTTGTCAGCTGTTGAGTCCAAATTGTGCCTTTTACCTCAGGGAGCACAAGTTGTAAAAGCACATGCCATGGAAACAAGGACAGCACTGTGGCAATTCCCTGCTCCTTCTGCCTTGCTTCCTACCCTGCCAAAAATCAGACCCTCAGCACAGCCCAGGGCAGAGGATGGACTGCTGTGTTGGCAGGTTGGTTTTAGCCCCACCTCCCCCCTCTATTGGGCCATGTGTTGTCGGGTTGCAGTCTTCTTTCTCATSCCCATACCCAGCAATTCAAGGGCAGTTTCCTGCAAAACCAAAAGCACAGCCTTTCAGCCAGCCTCAGTCTCCTGAAATTTCCTTAAGTAGATAAAGATGTGCTTTCTTGAGGTTGATTTTATATTGCAGCATTCTCTCCCCAGTCAGCCAGTTTCAGTGATACAGTATCGTTGGTTAGGAAGTTATTGTGGGGGTTTTTCTTCATTTTTGGTGGAGATTTTTGGCGATATTTTGGGGKKTTTTTTTTGTTTTCTTTTGTTTTGGAGGGGAATGGTTCTATATTGATGAGTAATGTTATGCTAGTGTTCTCTGCCAGTATAGCTTACTGCATTTTGATCAACAGTCAAAAATACTTTATTACGGAATATACGTATATTCCAAAAATAGAGGTGCATTTGTGCTTACTTTGTACCTACAGCTGCACTGATAACACTTTTATAATATTGACTGAACCTTGATAGTTTCATATCAAGGTTGCCTGGTAATTTGTAGCGCATAATCATGAGATTTAGATAAAGCAGTATATTTGAGTGTTTTCTTTAGGTGATAAACACTGTCTGAAAAGTATGCTGGAATGCTTCTTATGCTTGCATAATTTTGTCATTATTGCACAAGTTGCTTAAAGGTATAATGAAAGTACAAGCAACAGGGGTGGTTGAGGGTGGTTTACACTGTCAATCTGGCTCAGCAATGGTCCATGTTTTACTTCTGGGCCTCAGCCATCCACTTAAGCTAGTTTTGCTCCCTGAATAAATCAGTTACTTCCCTCCAAGAAGAAATGCAGGCTCAGTTGACTGTATGTAAYTCAGGCACAGTTGAGCATTTTTTCTGGATGGTGGGGGTATGGCCTATGGCAAGGTCGGCTAGGGTGCTGAGCAGAGCAAGCCAGCTCTTTTCCAGCTGGCTTGATGCCCTTGAATGCCCTCCACATTGTGCCCTTGGGCATGACACACGTTTCAGCCTAAAGCTTTAAAAAATTGCTCTTTCTTTATTTCAAACACTTTGAACACAGAAGAACAGGAAAAGCTACTTTGGAGCCAAGCCACTTGCTGCAAAGTTGTCTAGTCCAGACTCAGGGTGGCCTCAAACAGTGTGAAGGTGAGCCCCTCTGCAGCATTTAGGCTGTGGATGAAGACACCTCCACACTGCAGTCCATCAGGGTGGTCTGAGAATATCTGATACTCATATTTTCTTCTCCTTTATTGGCTTCATTTCAAACTACATGCATGTTTGAGAGTTGTACATCCCACATTCCTTGGAGAATCCATAGGAAAGAGAATTTGGACAAGTGAAAGAGGAGTCTTGACTCTGCTCAGYGTGGGGCAGGTCTGGGCAGTTGCCTTTCAGGGTTATTGGGTGGTATCTGCCTTAGCCTGGCATCCCTTCTCCTTTCCAAGCAGGATTTAGCACAGTCATCCAGAAGCTCTTGTGCCAAGACAGCAGTGGTGCTCATCATGTGATGTAACTATGTTTGTATGGCAGATCATTGTTGTCCTTCTTGAACTGGGTGCTCTAATGGCCTCTCTTAAGTGTAGAAACGGTGAGGACAGAGCTTCAAAATATCCTTCTCAAATAATCGGTTTGAATATTACTGCAGGGCAAAAATGCTTCCTAAATCAAATGAACTTCAGAAGAAAATTAAAATGGTCAGTATTATAGGTGGAGCTTCTGCAGRTTCTGAAGTCTAGAGGGTGAATGTAAGTTATAAGTATTCCAATTATAACTAATTTTCACAACAATTCATGTTTTGGATCAAGTTCAGCACTTGCAGCAAGAGACGTGTGACCTCTGAGGTTTTTACAGCTACTCTGGAGCTAAAACCAAGGAGATAAGCTTCTAATRTTTAATCCTAGGCAGAATAAAGAGAGGTGAGAGAAAAAAAAAAAGAATTTTTTTTTTTTGTTGTAAACTTATGTGTTGTCTTGAGTTATGTGCAACAAGAATAGAAGTACTGTGTGTGTGAGGTGAACTTAAATGTCAAACTCCTCTAGGGCTTCATCTAGTTGTGAGGATAATAACATCTGTTCCCTAGATTCTACCTGTTCTTCTTCCTTTTCCCCTCCTTCCCCCTGCTCCACACATTTCCAAAGGTCATGGCTCTGGGAAGCCTTTAGTGCACAGGTCTCAAGGCACGTAACTCATATTTCATCTGCTAGAGCAGTATTGTCACAATTCCCAATATAGAACAGCCTTCTCCAAATTAAAGGTGATCGGTGATTTGTTTTTCAAGATGATGGGAAATTTTAGACCAAATGTTGCCGCATTTTTCGTAAGACAGGGTCACTCTGGATGTAAATCCAGCAAGATGTTGTGTGACCCTTTTATTGTAAGTCTTTCCTCAAAGTGTATTTTGTACCTTTCATATTGTCTTCCTTCACCATTAAAATCCTTTCTAAAGTGAGATCTCTGCATGATTTGTGCTAATCTAGTCTGACGGAGTAATGTGAACTAAAGGCTTTAATATAGTAAGACTTGCACTGAACCCATATTTAGAATTTCTTAGTAATTAATACATCCAATCTTATTTTTATTTCAACCAGTTCACTCCTCCCATGAGAACCTTTGCCAATACTTAATTAGTTTGGCTTTTCACAATGTTCGCTTTTCAGTGGAGGTCTACTACATGGCATTTCCTCCCGTGTTTTATACAGTGGGCTACGTTTAAATCCTTTCTCTGTGTAGGTAGTTGAGAACTGGGACCAAGTAATCTCTCTGAAATAAATAGTTACATTGTGCTAGCCTTTGCAACAACAGACCCAAACTGTTCAAAGTAATAATCTGATCCTGAGTATGAATCGACTTCGTACTGGATGAAACCATTTCCACTGCTAATGGATGGCTGGTTTTTCTCTTGTGTTCTTGGATCAACGGCTTTTGTAAGGTAGCTTTATCCATACAGAAAAAGTTGTTAGGACTTTTATTTTCAATATCTTTTGTGTATTTATTTGCTTGAGCTGTGATAACTGATACTTTGAAAACTGAACATTTTCCAATTCCTTCCTCATATTTCAACAAGTGAGTGGTGCAGCTGGTGTTAACATGCAAAGAATGCATCCTTGAAAACATTAGATTCTTGTCTGCTATCCTCTTCCCCTGGTGTATGCATACTTGCTAATCAGTAGGTAGCTCTGGGTTGAAATTTGGGCAGTGATTACTGCAGACAGAAATGGGAGCAAGTACTCAGCATTGCAATAGCTGCTGTAGAATTAGGTCACTAACAGGCTTTTAGCAAAATAATGTTAATGTTCCTCTTCACATACTCAAAACACATAACGTATACTTACAATTTCACATATTTTCTGAGTGATGCCCAAATGTGGCGTTCCCAGCAATGGTTTGTGTGAGTCTTTCAGCTTCAGGTGCTTCATGTGAATGCGCAGTTCAGCATTCAGCTGTCCTCTACCAAAGACTAAGGAAAGAGCTGCAGTTGGGCTCCTGCAACAGTGCAAATGTGAGTTTGTGCATGCCTTCATTCATAAGTTAGAATTAGTCATATACTTATGTTTCTGAAATTCCAGAGCAATATGTGTGTATATGTGGTTACTGAGGCTTATTATCTTGCATAAATCTGCAGTGAGTCAGTCACGAGCATCACTCCTTGGCTGTCAAATACCTCTCATCAGAGGACATAGGTGACCTCTGATAGCATTTAGCAGCTTTTTTCATGAGACCTGAAAATTAACRTGAATAAGATGCTGCCATCTAAACCCAGCTTTTTGATGAGTTGATCACTTTAAGAATTTAACAAGTATTGGTAAAAATTGCCTCCACTCAATCTCTTCTTTTCAAGTAATGACCATTAGTTTTTGCCATACTTGATGAGGGTCACTTGGTTTGGTTTTAGTTTTTAAAATTTTCTTATTTGGACAAAATAAGAAATTTGTCACTTGCATTTCTAATACCTACATAGGTATCTGATCTTTTTAAACTCCTCTACTATGATTTACAAATCTTTTATGTATATAATATTCTAAAGTAAAATACTTATATCTATGAGGCATATGTGCTGGCATCTAAATATGTTTTGCATTTATAGTCCATGTGCAGATTCTGTGAATAGTTCTTGAGTATGGGAAATTGCAGAAATGAGAAAAGCAGAGTACTCTCCAAAGATGTTTGAGGTGGTGTTATTTGTGTAATGCTTTGTGAGTTCTAATGACTTGCTTTGTGATGAGATTGGCGCGAGCTTTTGTAGAATAATATTTCGCACAAGGAATAAAAAATTATGTGTTGGTGTTTCATACCATAAAATTAAATGTTCTGCCAGTCTGTGGATTTTGACAGGTGAACTTGTATGGATGTGCTTGGCCTTGTGCATCATGTGCTGTGTGTCTGGATAGACCTGACTAGATTAATGAAGAGCAGAATTTTTCCTAAGGAATAGAATACTGGAATAGAAACTAAAAATAAACTGAAACAGAACTTCTGATTCAAATAACTACACCCAGATTTTAGTTCTCCAGTTCTCCAGCTCTTCAGGTTCCCCTTTCCCCTGCCTTTTCTTCCTTATGTCTGGCCACCTCAGTCTGCAGCCACCAGAGAGACCATTGAGAATTGTCGCACGTCTCTTGCTCCCACAGTCGGACTTGCTCAGCACTTTGGAAACAATAGCTGCTTCATTGCTGACTTGTGAAACAAAAAAGTTAAACATATCAGCAACAATGCATGAAAAATGTGATGAACAACCTTCCACAGGAAGAGGTTTTTCCATTCTACTGTGTAGATATACAGAATTTATTGGTGTCAGAAGCTAATAAGTAAGAAATCCTTCTTCTTTTGTGCTTTATCTGCCAGCTCAATGCTGAGAGAAGTAAACTGTGAGATTTACTAATAATAGCAGGAAGGAAGAACCCTGTTAAGCATAGATAGAAAAGTTGGAATGACTTGTGTGTGTAAAATCCAAGGTGTTTTTTCCTCTCCTCAGCCCTTTTTTATAGTCACCCTTTAGAAGAGAAAAACAGAAGAGAGCTTCAGGAGGTGAGTCTCACTTTCAAGGGAGGATTGAAGGAGAAGAGGCAGATGCAAGCTGCCGATGTTATAACGATGGTCATGTGAAAGGGATGTGAAGATGTGAGACGTGGTCTTAAAAATTTGTTTAATTTTCTTATTCTGACAATGAATCATGTCAGAAGAGACTTGTGGAACTCACTCACTCTATGTCCTATTAGTAGCAGTCTCAATCTTGTATGAGCTGCTTTCAATTTTAAATGAGGTGTAGCATCACTACCCTTGCAGATGCTGCTGTCTTAGCACTTGCTGGTGAGTTATTTACAGGGACTCAATTTTCTAAACTTCTAAAAGAAATTGCAGAAAAGCATTGTTTTATTTTACAGCAGTGAAAACCATGGATCCTAACCATTGTGTGTATTATTTTAAAACGTTCATATCTTCATTGCTTTGTTTCTTCTTCTGAGCATTATTTTAATGGTGCAGAGTTGCCTTTACTATTTATCCCTGTTGAAACCAGGACAGCATCCCGGAAAAGTACTTTTATAGCAGTATTTTCTGTTCTGAGACCCTCAATGAAACACCTAAACAGCTGCTAGTTTTTTTTACATTAAGGAAAATAAACTTTCTAAGAGAAAACCCCATCCAACAGACAAAATATAAACTTCTCATTTATATTATTCTGAAAAACTTTGGAATTTTCAGCATCCTTTTTTTGTGGATTGAGAGATTTCAGTCTATGTTTGAATTCTATTTACAGTCATCTAGCAAAAATTGAAAACAAAATTTGAACTTTCCTTCATGTTTTCTTTTTAGATCATGTGCTGCCTAAACTGAATGATCAGTCTAAATTATTGGAAACTGAAAGCTGGGTGTTAATTTACTTGTAAAACAACTACATCTTGTACCTGTTGCATTGCAATAAGTGGTTTGTTTTAGTTAAGGCAATAGATTTAAGGAAGTGCTGCATTGTAGAGGGGGTAAGGAGCACASTAAAACTGATGTGAGGCTGTATGTTTCTTGGTAGCATCAAAGTCTGTTAGATGGGTAGAAAGGATAACATGAAAGAGTCAGTTTGTTTTGAGGCATTGRGTTGCTGAGGTGCTACAAGATCTGCAAGTGGACTGTGAACCCTTTGCAGGGACCTGTGTTAGAGGAGCAGAGCAGAAAAGGAGGAGTAGTGTTGCCCTCAGAAAGCTGGATTAGTGTGCCTGCGTCTCTTTTGGGTCCCTGGGTCCAGTGGAAGCTGTGAGCAGCAAGAGAATGAGGGAGTACTGTTACCATAAGTAGGCATGAGAGTGAGCCCATGTACATGCATGAACTGTGTGGTTAACACGAATTTTTTGTAGCCTGTGTCTATGAGATTTAATTAGGAAAGAGACCGTCTCCAGTATATTAACTAGAAGTCAGTATTTGCTGAGTACTTAATTCTCACACTTTGCCACGTTAAAAGGAGGGACATGCATGTATATGTGCGTAAGTAAAAGAGTCCAAGGGTAACAAAGTACAATTAGAACAGCATTTGAAGGAAATAAATGAAGGAAATACAACTGCAATGTAATTACACATGGACTGACTTGTTCTGATAATGTCCTACTGCATTGTAGACCTTTCTCCTTTGTCAAGATTGGAAGGAGAATGGCAGCAYTGAGGGCCCATTTGTGTGCAGAGCAGAGAGGAAAGTGTTTGCCCACCCCAATGGAAGGGTTGTCATACATGATAGATAATATGCTGCAGTATGTCTTCATGTGATCTGTCAGATACTTATTAAGAGAGGAACTACAACCGGTCTTGAGAGCTTTTAGTCTCAATAAAGATTAGTACAACAGGAATTCGTCAGAAAATATAGATCTGTAGTTTCAGGAATTGCCCATTTTCTTGATTAGTGAAAAAAATCAATTTATTTCTCGTAAGTGATTCTCATTCCTTACATTCACTCTAAAAGGATATTGCATAACTGTTGTTCTTTATTCTCAATATATTATTTAATGCAAAAGCTGCATTTCAGCATTTGATCTATTTGTGTGCTCTTTGTACATGTGAAGAGAGACTTTTTTTTTTGGATTTGGTTCATTGTACCTTAAAAATAATTTGAATACCACAGGTTTTATTGTAAACAATGAAGGATTCCAACCCTTGGGTCATTGCCGGCTTTTTAAAAAGGCACACTTGGAATTGCTTCAGGAATTATCAGTGTTCTCTTATAAAACTAATTAGGCTTTTCCTGTGATGGAAAGAAGATTAAAGGTCATACAGTTCAGAGTAAGTTTTTGGACATTCCCAGATAAAGGAAAATAAACTCTCATTAATAAGGGCAACTTCTTAAATGTTTGTGAATTCACAACGGTGTATGAGCTGAAGAGAACCGGCAGGGACAGTATTATGCAGATAAAATTACTCTTCTAAGGAACAGCAATTTTATTCTGCAGTCTTTGTAGAGACTGAGTGATGTGGTCTGGCCTTTGAACCTGACATTGAGTAAAGTGCAGCTGACAAGGTGGGCAATTGACATTTTCTTCTGAAGACATGCTGTTTTGAGAACTACACAGTGGCTAACAGTATCCTCCAAAACTGAAATGTGCTTTGAAATAATTAGATTGTTTCTTCCCGTTACATGTCAGTAAAATGCAACTGGAACAGCACTGGAGAAGTGGAAACTTCTCTGTATGTTTTCATTGGATTCTTGGTTTATGTGCTGAARAAAATAGGTGGGTGCATTTTTTTTCTATGCTTTGCCCCTGTATGTTAAGTGTTGAAAAGGCATAGTGGATAGCCACTGGATTCATGATAAGAGGTATTTTTTAGTAATCAGACTTGTGTGCATTTGCTCACTGTGCTTGTTCCATGCTGTGTTGCAAAGCACAAGAATTCAAGGAAGTATGTTGATCATGAGGTCACCAAATTCAAGCATATCAGGAAATGTGTATAGCTGAATCAGATTTATTAAAGTACATCCTTCGTCTCCATACAATATTAATTTGCCAGTTGTAGTAAGTATCAAGAAAATTTTTGAATGGGTTAAAACGCAAGTGTGTAAGTGACTCTGAGCTGTTTCCTTCTTCTGCGCAGCACAATAACCTAGAAGATCAAAAATTCTTTTTTGGCTGGTAGCATCCCTTAACCTTCACCCCTTTGCTTTGTTCTTTGTTCAGATGATTAGGTGTTTTCCATCTGCACCTCTATGGCAGGAGAATCTGTGCTTGTTAATTTGAACAGACTTCCTAAGGAAGCTGGCCTTATCTGATAATGTGTTGTCTCCTCACTCTTGCAGTAACCTTTGAACACACTGCTCAAGTTCAGTTCAGTCAGAACAAGGAGGTGAGATCTCAGGATACTGTGTCCTTACAAACTCGGTGAAACTCAGCATCTGGATGGAAAAACGCTGCTGAGGAAATGGCTGCAGAGTGAAGTCAACCTTTACTGTTCTGCAGTCCAGACCTTTCTAGCATGCCTTTTCTGATGTCTGATAAGGCCTAAGGGTAATCTATAATATTGTCCCTAATATGTAACAACAATAAATCATGAACAGGCTTGCAAAATCCTAAAACATATTTAGTCTATTTTTGGTAGTATTTGGGTTCACTGTGTTTCACAGAAGAGTTTGTTTTTTGTTGTTACCATCTGGAGAGCAGTGCTGTGCTCCTAGGAGTCATTGGTGTGCTTGTATTTAAACATGTACTTGATGACTAATTGATATGGCAAAGACTTCCAAAATCAGGAGTGAGACTCCCAATTTTCCTTTGAAAGTGCCCTCATTCGTCTGAAAAATCTCATGCTAGGAACACTGAACAATGCATGAAAAAAATTACTCCAGTAGGACTAAGAGATTTTAAGTTAGCTTACAGTTTAATTGAAAACAGGCATAAATCAATGAGAGCAAAGGCAAAGTGTCCAAAATGCATATTTTGCTTGAAAAACAAGAAAAGTCACCTAATAAGTTACCTTTTGATTGTGGTAGAAAAATATCATCAGTTGCTGCAGTGTTTCTTTGCTTTTATTGCCCTTTCAGTCCACTGCTCTGCCTGACTGCTCCACCTCTTCAGTATCAACTGTGCTTTTTTCTCTCCAGCTCATCAATCCCAGCAGGGGTGTTCTTCCCAGTGGTCTCTGTCTTGTTCTTGTTTGGTGGGGTTTTTTTTGTTTACATGAGTAACATGAAGGAGTCTTCCACTGTACTTTCCAAATCCATCTCAAAATTGTATACGCTGTACAAATATGAAGTATTTGATGTCTGCTTCTCCTACATATTTTCCTGTCTTTCAAAAGGCAGGTCCTGAGTGTCTCAATTTTTGTGTATGTGTTGTGCTCTCCAAGAGGTGCTAAATGCTTTAGTAAAATCATCCTTGGGTTGTGGTGCTTTTTCATGAATTTGTCATCTCATGCCCTTGCCAGGGAAAGATGCTTCTCATGCAAATCGCCACCTGGAAATTGCCTGCAGCTTTCCCAGTCTGCAGCTTGCTTATTTGTATTCCCATAGTGTCTAACAGTCCTGGAATCAGAAAAAAAAAGGAAGAACTAAAAATACTGGAATGCAGGTGCAGTTCTAAGTTGGCCTTAGAAGCTGAGACAGGTGACATACTTACTCCATCTGGGGTGCACTTTTACCCCTGTTGGTAAAATTTCTTGCTTAAGTCCTTGTATCTGTATGTAGCGCTTGAGACCAGGAGCTTTGAAAATGAAGCGCTGAAGTGTTGATCCTTGCACTGAGCTTGTCTCCTGACTTCTCACTTCTTGMAGAGGCAGGCTGGGGTGCCTGCAAGATTAACTGCAGTATCTTGGAGGTGATGCTGCTGTTTGGCAGCTAGAGGAGGCAGTGAGGAGGAAATTTTGTGCTTTACAGGAAAAAGACCCTAACAAAACAAATGTCTCATAGGACTSTAAGTTTGGCCTTGTGTACTCCTGCACATTTACTGAATAATATRTTAACACCCTGTCTTTGTTTTCTTTTCTTCCGCTGCAGATAAGAAGACATTTGGTGCAGATAGGAAACTTAAGTTATTTTATCAGCTTTCAGAAAAAGAAATAGCAGATTTTTATAAATTAATTCCTCAGAACTGGGGAAAGCCAGATTCCCAAATGGGACTCAGTCTCCGTTTATAAACAAGTTTCAGTGATTCATGTCCTGCAAATCTTTAATAAAGTGGAATAGTGCCATGTTATAAAACAGAGGGAAAGCCTGCATCTAGATTACTAGAGATTTTTGTCTCAACTTTGGAAATTTTTTCAAGGAGGTGAAAGAATGTACTCTATTGAAAAACAGCCAAGCTCCCTCTCCCTCAAATAAATCTTATTAATTCCTTTTTTTTTTTWTTATTACTCAGCTAGCTTTAAAGTCAAAGACTGAAGCCTGTGGGATCAGCTGTGCTAAAGAAAGGCAGTTCATCTTCTGTTTCTGTGTTCATTGCTTTTACTGTCAGCYGTATTGGCCATTTGCTTGGTTTCCCAGAAATGTGTACTTCTGGYGTGGTTTTTCAGATAGGGGAATTTTTTTGGAAGCTTTCAGTTGGCAACAGTAGAATGCATAACTTGATATATGCCTTATTACCTGGATGTGAGTGTGTTTTCTTTCACTTTGAAGGTTGAATTAATATCCTTCAGCAGAGACGAGTAAAATGATCTTTCTCCACCTGCTGAGGAGCGTAATTTTTCTTCTAGAAAGGTTTGATCTAGGCACGTACATATCACTTGCATTTCTGSCTGATAGTATTTGGGATGATGGCTGTCTAGTATTGCCAGAAATGCAACCTTTTATCATTCTGTACAATATTTTGGTGGTATGCTGTGTAATAATTTTCCTTGAGAGCTTTTAATATCCCATTTGGTGGTAAATTATTATGATACTTTTAGCTGTGGAAGCAAAATAAAAATATTAACTTGAGAAAATTTATTGATGAAGAGACTTCTTCATTTGCCTTTACTACGTATATTTTTACTGATTTCATGGTTTCATCTAGACTACTTCACTTAGTTTCCTAAGCCTTTGTATAAGCTGACTTTTTAACCATTTCTTTTCAGATATCTGCTTCTGGAGCAGAATTATATAGATAAAAACTCTGGCRACTAATCCTCAATTCATAGACATTTTTAAAAAATATGTCTGGAGGCTTGTGACTGTCAGATCAGGCTGCAGGCAGAAAGCAGGCTGGAAAGATTATTGATTTTTTTTTCTTTAGCTGTTTTGTTTGTTTGTTTTCAAAGTGGTTTCCAAGCACTTGACAATGAAATACATTCAGAGACCAGAAAACTCAAAAGTACAACAAAGCCTTGAAGAACTTTTATGCTTAGAGAACTGGTCTGTTACAACTAAGAAAACACCTTTTTTTTTTTTTAAGAGAATTGAGCATTTGGTCAGCTGTGCTAAAAAAAAAAGATGCACAGAGCCAGTTAAGCCAAGAAATAAGTAATAACAAACACAGTCAGAAAGAGACATACCAGTTTTTTTCTGCTTTCCCCTTTAAAAGGTTAAGTCTAAAGAGGCTGGTAATATCTTAGCTGCCCTCATTTCTTTGTCACAGAACCTTTAACCTTCTTTACAGCTGACAAAGTTTTGAAGCAAAGCTGTYCTCACATATTTTCCCATTATTGTCTTGGAATACTTTTCCCGTTCTGATCTATCTGATCATTACAGATAGACACAGTGCGTAGATGCACTGACTGCATCAAAATGTCTTTAAAAGTCATTTAAAAATCCATGGTGACTGTTGACCTCTTTTAAATATTGGCCACCAACTGCTGGCGTCGGTGGTTAAGAATCTGAATCTAACTATTCTTCTGCTACCTTATCTGTGTAAAAAGAAATTCAGACTTTCTTTTTCCTGACCACAGGYGCAAGGGTAGCATGACATAAAGCCCTGGGCAGAAGTCAGGGCATTCCCATGTGCTGTACCTTCCAACACTTATTATGGAATCCTGCTTGTAGTAGCTGCTCTTGAAGAAAGGCAGTTTACACTGAAGCCTGTCATTCATGCCTGCTGTTGTTATGGCATGAATTTGCATGTGAGTACTTTCTGTATGCACCCACAATTTTTTTAGCATAGATTTATGGGAGGCTCTTTCTGTATTTTAAAATTTCAAAAGTGAAAGACCTTTTCAGGCAAAGACTTTAAGGTGAATTTGCTGTACAAACACACTCATGCTCAGTCAGGAGGTTTGCAGTCCATTTGAGGATGAGATTGCAGTCTGAAGTATTAAATAAACAGCTACGTGGCAGCTTTGTACAGTATCTGAGGCTGGATCACACAATGATATTGAGTCAACAAGGTCTGAATGTAGGAAAAAGCAAATATGTCATGGGCTGTGTAAACACATAGGTTTGCC
Organism: Cardinalis cardinalis; assembly: GCA_014549065.1. Lineage (NCBI taxonomy): Eukaryota > Metazoa > Chordata > Aves > Passeriformes > Cardinalidae > Cardinalis > Cardinalis cardinalis. The sequence goes on from JACDOX010000132.1 coordinate 1,246,383, forward strand.
TTAGGAAAGTTCCTTCATTGTTCTTGATAATGCTCAGGCCTCAGGGCAGAGATGTTTCAAAACTATGGGTACAGCACCTTTGGCTCACTGAGAAATGTTTATTCCAGGAATGATCAGAAATCTAAATACTGAGACTGGGAAATGGTGAAAAAAATCGGAGCTTTTAAGGGAGGCACTATTGGAGATCTGATATGTCATCTTCTATGTAAGAGGTTGCTGCAAGGCAGAGGATAAACTGTTTTTTTGTCTGCTGAAGATAGGACGAAGTAATGTGCTTAAAATGGACCGAGAGAGACAGTTGTGGAGCACATTTAAAATGCTGATGATAGTGCCAGTGAAGTGACATGAATATATTGCCCAAGGAAATTATATTGTTATGGGATGTGCTATTTTTTTAAGATGGACAACTGTTAAAAGTGGTTTAATTCCAGTAGCTTTTTCTGGTGGAGGCAATGGACTTAACACCTTTCATACTGTTTTTAAAAACAAAGACCTGCAGTGTAAAGACAATTATATTTAGTAACAAGTGGTCTGGTTGCACTCCAGGCAACCATGGTCAAAGTTTTGCCTTCTTGTGACAATATTGAGCTCTCTTGTACTACTTAAATATCCCTGCTTCTAAGAGTACGTCTGTCTGGAGGATAATATGCTTTTCATATCTTTCAGGGTAAGGAAAAACATCCATGCCTTGTTTAAGTTAGTCTTGAGCTGATGGAAGGCAGCTTTCATCCAAAGAAAGTAAACTTCCTATTTTTAAAGTACTTCAGTTGTTTTGTAACTTTTTAATTAAAACAAGGCTATAAATGGGAATCTTTTCTCCTGACTAATGGCATTTAATTATGTGACATGTGGCTTCTAATTGCCAACTTTTCAGCACGTTATAAAATGTGAATATGAAAATAAGAGCTAGGGAGGTTTTTTTTGTTACAAAAGGTCGTGGTTTACGAAACTCTCAACATGCCCTGCATGAGACTACATAGGTTCACTTCTGTGCCTGACTCTGAAACTGAAATTAAAACTGTTAATTTCTCCTAACTACTTGAGTTAGGAGAACTGGGTATGACTCAGATTTCTTGTAATGCAGTGCTATGATGTTACTCTTAAAACTTCTGCAGTAGGAGGACAACTTAGTGAGCTACGTGTTGAAAGAGGTGCAAAAAAACAGATTTTCCTAAAATACAAACACACACATATGTAGTTGCTGAATCTACCTCATAAACCTGGCATGACTGAGCAGGTTTTGCATGTATCTACACAGGTAATGTGTTTAGAGATTTGAGATTAATATGAAAGGCTTGAGATTTAATTAACATCACAGCTCAGTTCTTTCTTCTTCAAGTGGCATCAGTGCCATCCTTGACTTTCCCAGCTGATAGAGGACTGTCAATTGGTTGTGCTATAGAGCTTGAAATTCTGGATTTGGACTTTCCTGCAAACTGAAAATAACCTTTGAAGAAGTCCTCAGAAACAGATAAAATTTACATATACTTCATAAACTGAAATAGAAATCAGTCATTTTATTCATGTAACTTCCAGGCCTGTCTGAGTGGTATTCATGCTTTTTACAAAGTTGGAGGTTTGTGGGCAATGATTAAACCTGGAGAGAACATTCCATATTTTCATTAGTAACTTAGAGAAATACGAGTACCCGAGATATGCCAGAATACAGAGGGAAAATTTGGCATAGAGATTAATATATTTTCTGTGCTGGTTGGTTCTTGATTCATCTTTTCCTGTATTTGTCAACCTCTGCTCCTGAGCCGGCTTTTAGCAAGCTGCGCAGCATGGATATTACAAATTTGGAATATATGAAAAATATTCCGTGGTGGCAGTGTATCTTGAATTAGTATATGTTTTGTGAGGTTTTCAAATTATGTGAGAACATGCTGAAATTAAAATAATTACTAAGCTTTATGGGTGCCCCTCCATATGTAGCAGTGGTCTTGACCATAGCCTTTCTCTCATCTCTTGTGCTACCTGGACCTTTACCTCAACCTGGTTATTGCGGACCGAGAGAAATGGCCTCTTGTGGGCAGCTCTGGATTATTTGGCATAGTGCTGCTGTGTTTCTCCTCACACAGTGCAGATTGGTAAGGGACAGAAGAGCATTTCATGCATTTCCAACAGTCCCCTAAGGGAAGATTCCTTAAAAAAACCAAACCAACAAAACGCCAAGCTCACAAAGATACAGGGAATGAGGGAGCACAGACCTGGTGGTGCAGGGAACTTCAGTGTAAAGGGGTTTCTTTTAAAATTACAGAGACTTTTACACAAAGATTGTTATTCTAATGATGTTTATCTGGCTTTGGAAGATATTTCTGAGTCAAGGTCAGGAGCCTGTCAAAATAGGATCCTGGACAAAATGGGAACAAAGCTGCTCTGTAGGACAGGTAGGCTTGGTCATATTCTAACATGAAAATGACCCAGCTCCTGCTGTTGGTTGCTGAGAGGACCTTTTGCTACATGGTCTCTGGAAGGGTGCTTATGTCTTCACAGATTTCAGATAGCAGGGAGACCATGCACCAGGTATTGACTGAGCTTTTAGATAGGTTTTCCTGCAGTTTTTCCCTTTTGAGAACAAAATCTGACAGTGGATGATGTGTGGTTGGAACGGAGTTCACCAGGGTCCTCCTGAACAGCTGACCTTCTCTTTTTAAAACAAGAAACTTCTTAAATCTTCAATGAACACACTAAACATAATATTCCAGATAAGTTTTTACTCTAAGGTTAGTAGTTAGAGCAAGAAGTATTTTTTGATAAAGAAATGGCTCACTTTTTTTTCTCCATTATTTTTCCTCCACGGGTTATTAGTTAACGCTGGATTGAACCAGTGATCCTGGGTGATCAGATCTGGTTCTACAATGTCTCAGGCATCCCATAGCTTTGAATCACAGCTTTTTGAAAATTGAGCAGAAGAAAGAAGAAAACAGATGGTGTGTTTGGTTTTAAGTGCATAAATTAATCAGAGGACATTTCCATTCACGGTATACAGTATCCTTTGTAGATCTGGCATTTCATCTAAGATGAAGAGCCTTATCCTAGGAGAACACTCTGCCATGTCTGTTCTGTCCTGATATTAGATAGTCCTGAAGAGTACCTATGAACTGCGGAGTTTTATATGTCTATGATTCTTGAGGAAATGTCTTACAGAAAATGCATGAATCAGGGAGTTATTGTAAAAGAGAAGAGGTTTGCCAGATGAAGGAAAAGGAGTTGGGAACATTACTGAAGAAAAAAAGTATATGGAACAAAAAGTGGCATTTGTGGTATACCAGGTCCAGAATTTTAAACTTTGGGTTTTTTTTTTTTTCTGTATTTAATTTTAGAACTGACAAGCTTGTTGGAAGATGACGTTTACTCCTGCTTAAAGCTGCTATCCTTAAAACAAACAGAAGAATGTGGAAGAACTCAAGCCTCCGCTGCCTTTTAGCACTAGCTATTTTATGCTTAAGAAGCTTAATGTATGGCCAAGAGATAGGTAAGTTTATTGCAATGAATTTCACTAATTCCTTTTTCTTTGTAGCTTCTGTGCCTTGTAATTGCATTGCTTTCCTACTGTATGTATGTTCAAAACCTGTCACCTCTCTGGCCCCACACCATCCCAGGATGGAGGCAGAGCCTGGTCTCTGCTTTGGACCAGCACCCAGCAGCATCTTGGAAACCAGTGCAAAACTGGATGTTAAATTCTCCATAGTACCACTGGTAGTCTGCATATGCATATGCATATGTAAATGTCTGCATTGAAACCTTTTTGCTGTATATGTTGGCTCTCTTCAACCATTTCACACATTATCATTAACTGTCCTTCTGTCATTAATTGCCCTCCATGTATGACATGGAGGAGAGCAAAAAACTCATTGTGTTAAAATCAAAGCTTGTGGTTTTGCCATTGGCCCAAAGCCTGCTTATTAGGCTTATTAGGCTAGGCAAGGAACGAGTGTTGTGGAAAGAGGCAGCTGCCTCTGTTATACACATGAGATTAAATCCAGGTCTCAGGTACCTCTACAAGTCCGTGAGTCTGTGGCTGTCTAATCAGGCACACAAATCATTCAACAGTTTTAAAATACTGGCCAGACRTGCATGCAATAAAAATTTAAGGAGAATGGCTACAGATGTGAAAAATAGCAGTTGTTTTACAGTTGCTCATTTTTGACCTGCAGTTTTTACTGTATTTTTTATACTATTTCAGGCTCTCCAGGGGACCCCCAGAATTTGAAATGTGTAACGCACAATTTACATAAAATGCTCTGTACTTGGGATGTCTCTTCTAGAGGAAGACATGGACAAACTAACTTTTGCTACACTACCAAGTAAGTCCCTCCACATACCTGGTTAAAAAATACCAAATTGTGATGAAGGTATAGTTTTTCTTCAGTCACTGCCCATGGAAATTGTGATGCTGTTGTTTCCCAGCATCTCCCCATCAGTTTTCCTTGGGTGGTGCTTCCCCTAGGCCCTGTTAACTCAGGCAATGGCAAGGTTTCTGGCAAAGCTGTTCCATGCTTATAATTTGTCTGCCAAAATCTGCTTGCTGTTTTCAAAGGACTGGAAGATGCTCTTATTTACTCAGATTTCTCTGTGTGTCTGCCTATCCCTTGCTCAGAGTTTTCATGAGGGATATCTTCAAAACAGGTTCAGTCCAAGAGGAAATGAGAGTTGGAAGCAGTGAATCCTGATGTTGTGGGCCAAAGCAGTAGAATATATGACACAAGTGTTGAGATTCACGTGGATTTTGTGTGGAAAAACATGAACAATCTCAGTGACTGTCTTAGAACCTTTGTAAATTTTAAGCTATATTAGAGGAAACATAAAAATGATTTCACAATTGAAACAGCTTTTCTGAAGTGAATGCAAGTTGAGAATTGAGAATTTTGAGAAAAGTTAAAAAAAAACTTAAATCTTCTGTGTGTTTTTTCGCTAATGAGAACTTCATGTTCAATTCCCCATGCTGTGGATCTGCCAAATACTTATCATGTGCTAGGGATGAGTTCAAATCCATTCTGCATCTTGATCCTGCCCCCAATCCAGATATTTGTACTGTCTTTTTGTTTTCCTGCAAATTCTGCAGGCAGCCCAGACTTTTCCTTGGGGTCCCAGGGCTTGGCTGCACTTAGTCCACCTACATGCTTGATTTTCTGTGTCTCATTATTCCTGCTGCATTGCCAGCTATCATTCCTATTTAAAAAACACCATATATATGACTCTGTGGCCAGAGTTCAGAAGTGCAGAGTTCATGAGGTACTGCCCTCTGAACAGGAACAGTCATGTAGCTGCTGCTGTTTCTCCTTAGCAAAGCAGGACAGGCTGGGGTCCCTGAAGCAGAAAGTCTGAGATGAGCTTGCAGACATCCCTGAGGGAAAGAGGTTTTGTTTTTCAGTTGCCCAAATATCCTCTAATAATATCTCAGTACTGAAGAGGAACAGCCTTTCTGAGCACTCAAGTCTCAGCTGGCCTTTGCTAGCCCAGAATCTTGTGTGAATCTTAAGAGTTCAACCCAAGCTCTTGACTCCAGCTGATGGGAGCTCCAGGGTCCTGTTCCAGTTCATAAGTGAGTAACAGTCCCTCAGCAGGAAGTCTGGCATTGTTCTCTCTGCTTTCCTTCCTGCCGTCATTCCCCCAAGAGGAAGGTCTGGATTTTTCCAAACTTTCTGCCTTTCTAGTTGCATATTAGTGATAATGAGCAAAGGGACTTGACCCATCCATTATTGTTTCCTGTATATATCTACATCTTCAAGACAAAAGCCAGATCACATTGTGCAGAGCCCTGCACAAACATTAAGCACAGGCTACATTTTCACCTGGGATCTTAGGAATCCTCTGCCATGCTCTCTGCTCTTTCCCTGTGAGCTGAGCAGGAGAAGGGAGCTAAAAGATCTGTTCTAAGATGTGGACGTGGGTGGTAATCCTTCTCTTTCAACCCATGCGAGGGCACATGGGTTGTAAAGAAATGGAGGGAGAGTGAGTCAGGAAACACAAAGGGCGGGGACGATGCTATTAGGTTTGGTTTGGGGTTTTTTGTTTTTCTTATTTTGAAATGTTGATTCATGGTGACTAGGTTTCAGAAACATGTATTTTGTTGGCCTCAAGTTCAGTTAGATGTTAAGAAGATTTTTTCACAAAAAGGTTGTAAAGCATTGGAACAGAGTGCCCAAGGAGTTGGTGGAGTCAGCATTCCGGCAAGTGTTAAAAAGCATGTGGTTATGGTACTTAAGAACATGGTTGAATGGTGAATGTGGTGCTTGTGCTAGGTTAACAGTTGCATTTGATGACCTTAAAGGTTTTTTGCAGCCTTAGAAATTCTATGATTCTATGATTTTTGGTTAAAAAGCAAGGTCTTCACTTTGAAGTGTTCTCTTAACAACTAGTTGGTTGCATTATGCAGCCACTGCACAACCTACTGCTATGATAAACGTGACTTGAAAGATGAGGGAAGGCCATTAATCTAATATTAACCAAAGCCCAAGCAAATCCTTCACAAACTCAATATGGAGTTTTCTGTTTATTACAGAGAATTTGTGTTTTATTAGTGTGCAAGAATAGGACTTAACTTGCCTTAGCTTCTTATCAGCTGAAATAACTGCTTAATCCTGTCTGTCCTTTTAGTGACCTTACCCCTCAAGTCTGTTTTAAAACTAAGGAGAGAAGGGTTGAGATTCCAATCCCAGAGAGCTCCATCACAGTGACAATCAAAAGCTCTGGAACGGCTTTTGCTACCAGAGAATTTGTAATTCACCAGAAAGACATCTGTGAGTATCATGTCATATGTATGTACCTACGGCCTTTATACTATGTTTAACAACTTTTCAGATGCTCGCAGGTTTCTTTGGCAACGTTCCTGTATGTAGAATGTTGATATACTGACTCCAGGAAAAGCTTCCGTATATTTTTATAGATTGTGTTCTCTAACCCTTCAAGAGAAAGAATACTCCTCTTACCCCTAGTTCATAGCATAAAAAAATCAGGGGCAGAATGTGAGGAGGAAAACAACATACAAGAATGTTACATCCCTCACTCTTTTCTCTTTTTAGTCCTAGTTATAAATTGGGAAGCTTTTGTAAACAAATTCCTAAACTACGTACATAAGTAAATGAGACTTTTTCCCGCTTCCTTCCAGGCAAAGAAGGAAGTTGTAAACAGAAGATGGCAGTGATGCAATCTGCCATGCTTGGTCTAGTTTTTATCTTTGGTTTGCCTGCTTACTCCATCAGTGTAGTCAAATTCTGATGTCAGTAACACTTCTTATCCATGGTTCTGTTTTCAGTCAAGAGCAGCTCAAGAACATATACAAAATGCAATTCAAAAATATTTGGTCAACATGATAAGTCTCTCAGTTCATCACAGGTTATTATGGGCTGTGTATTGATTGTGCTGAACACTTTGCAGGCTCTCAGATCCTTGGTCAGGACTGAAGCTGGATGTATCACACACATTTTTAAAATGTTTTAGCTTGCACCAGGCCCAATAAACTGCTATAACCGTTGTATTACCAAGGTTCTTCCCTGTTGCTCAACCTCTTGCTTCACCACAACACGTTTTTAGAAGGGATGCTTCTGTTTATTCTCCCTGTCCTGTCCCCGTCAGGATCTCATGCCCTTAATACTTCTTGTAGCTTAAAATCACTTTCCCTGTGATYTTCAGAACCTGATGTGAGCTTCTTCTATCCTGTGCTTCTGGTCTCCRTCCTTGCCACTCTCACTTTTGTTGCAAGTCCCCACTTCCCTACTGGTCTCCAAAATCCTCGTTTGGGGATTTTTTTCCCACCATTCTCCCTAGAAGTGTTCTCATGCACACTTCAAACACTGCCACCTTATTTCCTTTATCATTGTGGTGTTGAGGAAAGGTTGGAAAAGATGGGATATCTTCCCTGCTATGCATTGCAAAGAGTCATATTCACAATCAGTTATTCGCCCATCTACATGCTAAAGTATTAAAAGAAAATGCTCCCTGATGATTCATCAGCACCTATGCTTTCCTGAGAACTCTCATGCTCAAGTAGCCACAGAGCCTTGTTCTAATTACAGAGGTTGAGTTACATGTTTGTATGGCTACTAGCCAGTTCAGGGCACAGGGATGTGGCTATTAAACACCTGTAGGGCTGGTGCTGCTGACTAATGACCTGAATATGACTTTTTTTTTCTCCCCCTGCCTCTTTTTCAAGCCTTTATTCCTGTCACTCCACACATTCTTAGTTTAATGCCTGACTTTCCAACTTCCACGTTAAATCTGAAGTGGAGTGATAATGGGTCGGTCTTCCCATATGGACTGGATGCCCTTTGGCAGATTCAGATACTCCGAAAAGAAGCTATGGAAGTAGTCACACAAGTAAGTCCCTTTCTTCTTTTATGAAAAATATATGTACAGTTTTTGGCTTCTGTAATGTTCTGAAAGGTCACTTGAACAAAACTGGGAATGATGAAGGTAGTACAGCTTTGCAGGACCTGAGTGTAATTATGCTTCTGGCAGGTAACTTCTTGTTAAATTTCACAGTTATGGGAACAATGGGARCACTGGTTACTGTACTGTTGGTACTTAGTCACAGCAATTTTTTTTTTTTCTGATACAGGGACTTTGGAATTAGAACTTACTTATGAATTTGGCAGATACTTTACACCATTGTCTCTGTATCTCCAACAATGTCTCCAGTCTTGGTCATCTCTGAATGCTCAGCTTGCTCTTTTCTTTTTTTGTAACCAGAGTTCTTCCAGGCCAGTTTGTAGCTCTGTGCTATAAATTTTAATAATGGACAAAAGATGAAAAGTGCAGCCTGGGACTAATATTAGAAGAGTTTTATTTTGGAGAAGTTGAAACATTTAGCTGCCTATGAGATTCCCAGGGTGTAGTATACCTCTTTAAATGCTTGGGAATCCTCTTGCTCTCCCTCTAATATCTGCCCCCTGGTATTTCTGGCTGACAGTCTACCTAGCTGTTGGGCTGTTTAGCCACTTAGACTTTTGTCCAGGTAAAGTCATAAAAGTTAGGTAGARCACTCCAATAATCAAGAAGGATTTTATGATTTACTTCACCTAATATGCCATCCTGTTGACACTTTAGAGATTATATGTCATTATTAACAGGTGTTCATAAGCTCTGTCTTGGTTGATTTCTTGGTGCAAAACCTTCGCAGGTTACTTACTACTCAAAACTGGCTCATGAAGATGCCGTTCTTTCTTGGAGCTGGGCATCAGATATGCCTTTGGAGTGCACATCACACTATGTGAGGATTCGCTGTTACATTAATGCAACACAGTTTGTTGGCCCCAAGGATTGGAGTGACTGGAGCCCAGAAAAAGTGATCCCTGGTATGTTTGTTCCCTTGCAACCACATGGACTTTTATTTCTTTATAAGAATTAAGCCAAGGTCAGAGGAGGAGCATTAGGTGGTTAACATTAGGAACAGCATAGGCTGCTGTCTTTGAGACTGTTACGATTAGAGAAATAATGCAATCACTAGTTAATGAAACCTAGCAAATATTTATTTGTATGCATTGGAGTGCTCCTCAGTCACATTTTAGCTGATCATCACTGTGTTTATAGCAAATTGTTCATGCGAGGTTTCTTGTTGGTTTGCTTCCTTCTCTGCTAGGAAAAGATACCGAGCCTGGTGGAAGTGGAGTGTTTCCTCTGGACCGCGTGGTGCCAGTAGGCTCAGATTTGGTGTTTTGTTGTGTCCATGAAGAGGATGAGCACATAAAAAATATGACTTATGGACCAAAATCCTATACAATAATGCAACTGAGCCGTCGAAGCCATGCCATCAGAGTTCTAAATGCCAGTGTTTCAAGTACCAGCGGAACAAATGTAGTGTGCACACTCGAACATGGGTTGGAAGGAAGTGTCGTGTTTGTAGGATGTATGTATCGTGATTACTAACCTTAGGAAAATCAAAATAGTTTTGAGACTCTTAAGATTCTGCTAGGGAAAAAAAATACTATTGTGGGTTTTTTCCCTCCTGGGGAAAAAAGTTTTGAAGTTTGGCTTTGAAGTTGAACTGGGGATTGTACTTGTTTGATTTCACTGTGTAAAGGCTGGCTTATGGAGGAGACACCCGGTTTGAAAGGATGAGAAGGTACCTATGTAAGCCCTCTTTAGAACCTGCCCCAATGCTTCTCTCATTGTTCTGAGGTACTTTTTCATGATCTGGAATGCCAGGTATTTTATTGCCATATGAATATTCAACCCCTGTCTCTACCAGTCTCTATCAGTTTARGTTTACATCTGTATAGTATAGTCCATGATTAGGTGAGAGCAAGAGCAAGAACTGTAAGTGCTAACATTCATTTACCAATCAGTCAAGTGAAGAAAACAGTTAAGCTTGCAGCAACAACAAATGGTCATCCAGRGCAGAAGCTCCTTGGGAGCTAATTACAGCAAGGGAAACTAAGCAGTAATTCCTGAGCATTCTTGTAAAACATCCTTTTAGTGTTTTCTTTAAAGATACTGACACAATCTGTATCTTCTCTATGTAACCATGCAAGGCTCAGACATATGTTCAGAAACAGATACCTATTAAATCAATTGACTTAGCGTACCTCACTCTTCTTCCCCATAATTGGTCACTTTAAAGCTTTTTAWGTTTTTTCCTCACAAGGAATTTGAGAGTTGTCATCTTCCAATGGCTGCTCATTAGAATYCCATTCCCTATTACAAATGCCTGCCTTTGAACTTAAGGTCCTTGGTGTTGAGGAAAAGGACAGGAGAAGTTGGAATAATTTTGAAAATGTGTTCCAATCTCCAGCCTGTGCATCCTGTCATTGATTTGGTCTGTTAAGGGTTCACTAGGAAATGTAAAACATAATTCAGCCTTTTATTACTTCTCAGTGATACACCATTTTTAGGTTATTTGTGAGAATTTGCTTTTGTGGGAAAATCTTCCAGGTAAATAGATCAAGAATGAAASCTGTGACAATCCCATAGGATTTTCCTTCAATGTTTTTTTTAAACAGATGTGATGCCAAGTCTGTTTCTTATCAGTGTTTCTTTTTGTAGTGCCTGCTTAGTGGGGAGAGGTCTTGTTATGGTCCTCTAGCTGATGAGRGGAAGAAAAGGTGAAGGAAGTAAATATCCATACACAACACTTTGGTTAAGCCTAGGYCTAGCAAAACAGGTGTTCTTTCTGGCTCACTGCTCATAATTTGAGCCAAGTCTGCCACTGTTGTTAATTAACACTGTGTGTTAACTCCCCTTCTCTAGGGCAGAGAGAAGGGGATATGTCTCTATGTGGATATTGTTGCTCTACCTTTGGCATACRCTTTTCCAGTTTCATACACCTCAAGTGTACAAGACCTGAAATAAGTGCTCTGCCTAGTCATGTTTGCATGGTCTGTTGGGAGCACTGCCCATCTTTTCCAGCAAGGCGCTCAACGTTGCTTTAGTATGAACACAAAGAACAAGTCTTAAAAGGAGAAGATGGACACTTCCAAAGCCAYGGTGAAGAGGATGAGCCATTCAGGGCTTGCTTTAATTTTCAAATTCAGTTTGGAATTCGTGCTAAAGGGACTATTTTCTTGACACGACTTGTTTGGAGAATTCAAAGCAGTGGTGGGGCTGGCATGTTAGAAAATGTGACGCACAGCCGGCAGCATTCCTGCATTTCTCAGCGGCTGAACTGATGCTCAGAATTTCAGAAAACTCTTGGCAGAGTTTCAGTGAAACACTTCCAGGTCAGAGCCTGGAGCTTGTGAACATGTTTGCATGAGATTTGCCAGATTACCCACCCACTTAGAATTCTAGAGTCAAGTGTTAGTCAGATGGGGCTGATAATTATCCATCTATTTTATTTTAATTTTTTAAAAGCATATTACTTCAGTGGTTGGGATGTAGCTATTGCCATGTATTTTTGAAGCACGCAATCTAGACCCAGCAGAACAAAAGAGCAATGCTTTCAGGAAGCCAGTAACCCAAATGTCACACTAGGATGGCAAAACATAGCTAACTGTTTTGGTTTCCTTTCCTGCTACAGATGCTCCTGATATTCCCCAGAACCTCAGCTGTGAAACACCCAACTTTCTGATAATAAAATGCACCTGGAAACCAGGCAGGCCCAGTGGACTGTATGGAGAACGAAGAACAAAGTACAGTTTATTTGAAAGGTAAAATAATCAGCACTACAAGGAGTAAAAGGATGCAACTGGAATACCTCCATTGGTGCCTGGGACTTACTGCACCATACCTATTTAAATGTGATTGCTTAGAGCCTTAAAATACTTTCCAAGAGTTTCAGTAAGCTCTACCTAAACTAGATTTGGAAAACCTTGGTCTAGATCTGTAAAATTCCTGTGGGAATTAAGGATAACTTTCCCTAAGGTTTATACTGTGAGCCCACAATCAGATAAAGGGCTTACTATATCAGGCTGCTGCCAACATGTAGACAAGACCAGTATGAAAATACAGGGAGATAGTAGGAGGCAATCACTAATTTTTCATTTTTTTATATGAAACCTGGTTCAGATCATTTCAGACATTTACTGAACTTCTGGTAAGCAGGATGACAGAAGTTCACTGAGAAATAATTGTAAGACAGGTCGTGGGCCATTTCCCAAATGCCACCTGGGAAAATAGCAGATAGCCTTCATCTGTGAGGTTTCTTGTCTCTAATTCTTTCCTGCCGTTAAGAATTAGAGCATGCAGCATAAATGTTAAAACATTGAAAAGGACAAATAACACTTGTTTCACCCACAGGAAGCAGTCAACTAGTGTCCTACTACATAGTCTTTAAGGCCAGGCCATGTAAAGCCTTAAAAAAGAAGAAATATTGGAATAGCACTTGCAAAATGCAACCACTTCCTTGGTGGTTGTGATTACAAGTTAGTGAGGAGTTAACAAAATTCCCGTGCTGAGAGGAGACTCTTGTGTCATTCCAAAGGAGCAGTCAGGGAAAGAAGCCAGGAGAGGCCTGAGTCACACAAAATGATGAGAAATGGAGTGTCATGGTGGCTTAGAAGCACGCTGGAGGCAATGAGGTTTGAGTTACAGTCACAGATGTCGTCTAGAGTGCCAGTGCTAAAAAAGCCACWGGGTAGGGTGCAAAGAGGTGGACAAAACAGGGCAGATATTCACAGGAAAGGAGCTTCAGTCACTGACTGCCCATATTCATCTTATAAGTAATAACGTTGTCCAGTCTTGTTTTGCTCAGCCCAAATTTGTGAGATTAATATGATGCATTTCAGGATAAATACTCTCATCCTTATTGTCAGCCCATGCTGAAATGTAGAGCACAGTGTGGAGGGAGCTCAGAGCTCAGCTAGAAAGCAGTAAAAATGCCTAAAAGAAGTTAGTTAAACTTGTGCTACTGAATGAGAGGCTTACACAGATTGTAATTAAAACAGATAAATGTACATACATATAGATACACAATTTAGATTTTATCCCTAAAGATGTACCATTGTTCTTGTCTGTTATCAGACTCCCTCTCCTGCTTTTTATTAACAGACAGCTGGGACTAGTGGATGTATTCCAGGTAACAAACCTGAGTTCGTATTTAACAGGGCTTATAGAACGACAATGTGTATAGCATCTCACCAGTTCACAAAGCAATTAAGAAAATTCTTTAAATGCAAATGTATGCTGATCTGAACAAAGATACATTAAATGAGAATCTTAGCTGTGACTTGTAAGGTGGTTTTACAGGACCTACCTGTTTTCCAGGCTTTTGAGAAGTGAGAGAATGGAAATGTTATGCTAGTGGAAGAGGAGAGTTTCATGTGAGAACAGGGCAAGTCATGACTGATGCCACTTTAACCCGAGTTGTGGTGTTAGATATGCCTCTGCAATCAAATCATTCTGTAAGCCATGTGAACTGAGCCCATCGTTCTGTACCATGTTTTCAGTCTAGGCTTGTGATTGTTGCTAGGAACTAACTTTCTCAAAAACTAAGGTTTTCCCTCCTCTCTTTACTTTGTAGAACATCTGGTAAAAATGTCTCATGTGAAGTCAGTGAAGTAAACAGAGACCATGTTTGTGGCTTTCCAGTACTGCCTGATCAAAAAACCTATGATTTCATATTAGGTGTCTCCAATCCTATCGGGCAAGCACAGTCATCTCTTTTGGTTGATATAACTCAAAGAGGTAAGACTTATGACTTACAAAGGGAAAAATAGGTTTCCTACATGCTGTTTATTAGTTTTGAGTTTGAAGATTCTGACRTGGTCTACTTTTCATTATTTTCCTTAACTGTCACTAGATTATTACCATATTCAATAGTTTGAACTTGAAAACAACTCAGGGCATGTCATGAGGCAAAGATGAACTGTACACAGAGATGTCAACAGCAATGCTGCCATGTTGAACAGACAGCGTGAGAAATTCTGATATGTGATCTAATAATTAGACAGGTGCTGTTTATCATGGAATCCCAGAGTGCCTGGGGTTGGAAGGGACCTTAAGAATCATTTAGTTCCAGCACAGCRCACACACTCCCCATGCCCCACCTCCTGCCATGGACAGGGATGCCACACACTGGATCAGGTTGCTMAGGGCCCTATCCAGCCTTGCCTTGAGCACTTCCAGGGATGAAGCATCCACAGCTTCTCTGAGCAAGTTTAWGTTTTGTTTCATATTCTATTACACATCAACAATTAAAATTTAGGTGTAAGTTTATGAACCTGTACGTAAATTACCCTGTATTTTAGTGTCCGCTTATAGGACAAAATATCACACAGTTTTACAGCAGCAGTATTTGGACCATAAAAAAATAACRTGGAAAGACAGAAGGTAATATCAGGACTATTGTGTTCTATTGGTAATAGCCATGGTCATCTGCTGTCAGGGTTTGGAGAAAGAAGTAATTTCTCTCATTTAGACCTTTAGTTTAAAAAAGGAAAGGAAGATGACCATCTTTGCAGCACTGCCTTCACCACACTTTTCTCCTCCACAGTCCCAGCTGAGATTTCAGGGATTCCTATTGGTTACAGTATTCTGCTATTCTCCAAAAAACTGAATTAAATATGAGGATAGTACATTTTTCATTGTCCAAGTGCCAGTTCAACTAGCCTGAGATTAGAATTGTCAGAGTAAATTGACAGAGTTGAGAAAAGCATAATTTGTTTCTGTTAATAATTAACTGGACTGTTTCACACCGAGGTGATATGCTGCTGTTTCCTATTTGTTTCCTTTTCTTTCTTTCCTGCACTGTCCAGTTAATTCCCAGAGCACAGTACATATTTCCTTAAGGTATTTGGACCAAATCCAAGAGTAGATATTTTTTTACTCTGATAGCTGTGAATGTTAGTGCTGAATATTATTGAAAGATTCTATGAAGGGAATTTTGGGGTGGGGTAATTTAGGAATCCTCCTTTGTCCTGGTCTGCAGATTTWAAGTACTAATTTTAAAAGTTCACAGAAGTTGAGCAAAGTTCAGTAAATTTCATCCATCGCCTGTGATCATCTGAAATACCTGGTGGTTCACTCTTTTGRTAAAATCAGTTATGAGGAAAAATGTTTTTCTGTGTCTCAACTCCTTATCATGTGTGCAGTACACTCAGTCTTAGGTAAATCTGTTTCCATATTTGATACCTGAGAAGATATCAGGAATGAGAATGCTTGCAGGTACTTTCCCAGCCCCAGTTTTCCCGCCTGCGGATTGAAACACTTATCCTTCTGATTCTCTCTGATCTTCTAAAATAAGAAGATAGGAACTGAACTATAGTAAATGGGTTTTTTCTTGTAACTGAAGTTTTTTTTTCTTTATTTTTAAGTTCATCCAAAAGCACCAGAAAAGTTAACTGTTACTGGGAACAACTCTACAAGCATCCAACTGCGTTGGTTTATAAATGGCAGCTTTGCTGAGACCAGGCTTCTGTGTCAAATTGAAATTAGCAGTAGTCACTCTGAGAGAAAACTGGTAAGCATTGCTTTTAAAGGATAATTTTTTTAACAAATGCTTAACTTTTTCACTGAACTAATCACATTTCAAATTTATTTCTCACTAAGAGCTTCATTCTGATGGTCGTTTTAAATCATTATGGTAGTAATGAGTAGAAGTCATTTACTAAAGTAAGAAAAATTCCTGCTCATTTCTGTTATTGCCTGTTTTGGTTGGTTGGTTGGTTGGGTTTTTTTTTGTTTTGAACACTAGAGAAAAGCCAAATTATGTACCATGTTATTTGGTACTTGAAAGGGGTGCATAGTGCTTTATGCTGATCTTTTAGGTAACAGTCTGTGTGCTTTGTCCTTCCTGGTGCAAGCTGTATTAACACACTCTTGTTCCAGGATGCATTGCTGCCCTGCAAACTTCCACACTGGCTGCTTCAGACCTTGAAGTCTGCAGTTGAATTTCTTCCTTTATTTTTTCCCTCAGAGAACAGCTCATTTGTTTGCTGCCAGCAGTTGACATGCATGTGGCCACAATAAGCAGCTGCTRAACCTGCTCATATGTCGGTGATGCAGAGGCAGGATAGGGGAAGATTCTCCCATGGGATGTTACTCCCTGGAGTAACTTCTGCAGCATGAAGTTAGTGTGGGGTGACCTGTCTCACTGGGGAAGCCTAATGAGAAGTGCATTTTCAGTTGGCCTGAGWTTTACCCCAGTTTCTTTGTGCGCACTTATCTCTGACCATTTCAAGTAGGCACATAGTGAATTCTCAGGCAAGTCTTGGTGCACAGAGCCTGAATTTTTAGTTTGAGCACATTAACTTCGGAGGCTTCTTTTTGCAATGCTTGTTTGATTTTTAGCATTATTCTGTCACCCTCTGCACTTAGTTGCCAGCTGAGCACAGCTATTGAGCACAGCCTTGAATATTGTAAATCAAGCCACAGAAATGATRCAGCTAAGACTGAAAATAATCATTATGTACATGCCTCCAAAATAAGAGGGTGCACCCTCTCTAAGAGTATTTTTAAAATACTTTCAGAGCACTTAATAAGTGCAGAAGCCTTAAGCTTTTATATTTTGTCTCTAATAACATGTGTTAAGTAATACTAGAGATTAGGTACTACAAAAGGAACTCAGATATTTTTGGAATATGCAGCTCAAAATCTGGGGCCTGGACTCATTTGTGAATTCTGCTACTGCATCAATCATCTGGGATAGTGGAAAAGGGTCAGGACTTACACTTCCACAGCAGTTTGATTCCCTTCACCTGTATCAGAGCCCTCACCCGTGGATATTTTGTATGCAGCAAACAGCTTGGCAAAAGCTTTTATAGCTTTGTTATAGGGTTGCTGGTTGCTTAATAAAAAAACTCTAGGAGTTCCCTGGCACAAAAGTAGCTGTGAAATTGCTATGGGGTTTTACATGGCATTTTGAGGATGTTTTCAGAAGCATTTCCATCTGCATGAGAGATTGTTGGCTTTTCTAGCATTTTTCAAGTTGTTATTTGGATTTTCTATTATTTTTCAAGTTGTCATTTGGCTTTAGAAATGCAAAATTAGTTGCATTTTAAAGTCACTTGGAGTCCAGTTTTTGGCAGCTGTGATGCACATGTGTTGTAATTAGAATCAGTAAAAAATATTCCTGGGCTTAGGATTTCTTTAATTGTGAAGTTGAAATGCTCTCTAGACTCACACCACTTTAAGAATAATAGGAGAGACTAGTCCTGTCATAAGAGCTGTGAACTGAGATCACCTGGGTAGGACCTGGATAGTGTCTTCTGAAGGAAAAATGAAGGCAGCAGGCTGCATGATAAACATCCTGCTCAAGCAGACTGTCTTTAGTGAACTTCTGTGCATGTCTCATAGGAAAAAGGGCTTTGTCTCCACAAGATATGCATGTGTTCAGTGGGAGTGTGGGTTCTGAACACCAGAATTCTGGCCTGCCCCAYGTGAGCAGTTTTGATGCGTATGGGAGAGAGGGGGACTGAATGGGATAGATGGGAAACAATCACCTGCTGCTGTGTGCGAAGCTCACGCTGTTGAAGAATCATCCATGTTGCTGCTCCTTTTTGCATGTTACTGTATACTTCAATTTCTGTCTGTATAGARCTTTATTTTGGTGGATCTCTAAAGTTTTTGTTCAGGGTGACTGCATGGGACATTTTTTCCCACTATTTTCTTCATAGGGCTTGAATGCAGCTTTGACACTGTCAGTATTTTTGGGGGTCAAAAACTCTCACCTTTTTAGGTGTTGACTAGCAGTATAATTTAGGAGAAAAAAAATACACRTATCGTGTCAATTTCTGTAAATTTTGAACAGCACAATGTCTCCATACCTGGGCGGAAATCTTCGACTTACACAGCTCAGCTGAATGCAYTGCACCCTGACACCAAATACCAGCTCAGGGTGCGCTGCTCGGCTGCTGACCACTTCTGGAGGTGGAGTGACTGGAGCAGGGGAGTGGAGCAGACAACATCAGAAGCCCGTAAGTTCATCTCACTCTTGATGATAAAATGTTGAACTTGTGAAGATGCATATTTTAAAATTAGTCATCTAAAAAAACCTAACTTTTCAATAGATGATAAACTGTCTACTGTGCTACTGGGGAAAAATACTACCGCTCTTAYTTTTTTATTTAGCTCCTGCAAGAGGACCAGATATCTGGAGAGAGAGAAGTCCTTCTGGTGAAAGYGTAATAGTCTTCTGGAAGGTAGACAGAGCACATAAAATATTATGTAATGTAACTGTACAAAAAACTATTTACTTTTATACATTTATAAATATATATAAATGTTTATAAATTAGTAGAGTTTATAGTCAATAAACCAGACTGCTTTTCTTAACTTTTTATAGAACCATCTATTGAGACAAATATTTTTCTCCAGATAAGAATGTTATTAAAGTGTTATAATTTAAATATTGCTTTGAGAAGCATTTCACATAAAGAATTAAATGTTTAATACATCTGAGTTGAAAATTAAAAACTTAGGAATTTACATGTTAATTCTCAAAGTTACTTTTTTGCCTTATAATCTCACACCATCGTCAGACTAGATCAGGAACAATAAATTCATATTATCCTATGTCGCCTTCTGTATATTGCATTTTGGTTTTAATGCACTCTTTGTCTGCTYATAGCCCTTATCCCTTTCTGAAACCAATGGAAAAATAGTGTCTCATGAAGTGTCCTGCTACCTGCCAGAGARACTACTGGAGCATAAAGTAGTCTCTGAACCTTCAAACAGTACTGAGATGAAACTTGGAAAAAGTGACTGTGTAATTAGCGTTGTAGCCAGAAACCATGCGGGCTCATCTCCCCCTTCAAGGATAACAAGCGTGGAACTTCCAAGTGGTGAGTGCTCCCAGCTGAGAATTAAACACCTTCAAAGCTTGGGGAATATGTAGGAGAGTTTGTTTATTGAAAAATAATGCTTTATTTGTTCGTGTTTATTTCCCCACACAATCTGCTGGGTGAGGGAACAAATGCTTTGCTTTTAGAGTAGTGTCTCACCAATTAATTGTGCTCTTTACATAAAATAAAGATGATAATGTGCAGTCTTTACAGCTATTTGCACTTTTCAAAAGCATTGGTGTGRATCCCTGATATTTAGGGAGCTCATTGTATTTCTGTGTGTTCTTGTTGAGACRCTGAGAAGTGTTACATGCCAAAGAGATTCAGAAGTTTTGGAGGTGTTGTGTGGCTTTTTAAGGCAAGATTTATCAGTTCRATGCCTGTGAGCTCTGTAGGAGAATATTAATTGGGCTGGTTGGTAAAGTGTTGGCATCCTTGTGCTAGGGAGTCAGTATTTGAAAAGGAGGTAGGGCTTTAGCTTCCCAATTAAAACACTGCTGCTCTTGCTGAGGGCTTTGTAAAGGGAAATAGCTGAGCCTGATAATGATTTTCTGCTCTTAACACTGCACTTGCAGAGTAGATAATATTGCAAAGCAGTTATTGAGAGTCCACACTTCCCTGCACACCAAACCTTTAGCTCCATATCTGGCTGATGCTCTGCAGGGAGGACAGATTCACACAGCAAGGCCTGTCTCCACCTGTTTGCCAGGAGCATTCATGGGTCTGCTTCTCCTTGCCCACCTGGGGAACAGGTGTCACAGTTGGTTGTCTGGCAACTCAGGTTCTGGTAAGACTTGGCCATCTCTCACAAGAAGAAATGTGTTCTGGCTGAGATTCACAGTGAGATAAAAAACAAGTTTGTTTCTGTGTAAAGCAAAACCATGTGAAATACAATGTTTCTTGTGCTCCTCCAAAACGAGGAATCACAGAATAGGACAGATTGGAAGGGCCCACAGTCCAACCTTCTCACCCARGCAGGGCCATCTCAGAGCACAGGGCACAGGATTGTGTCCAGATGGTGCTTGAGTGTCTCAAATAAGGCAGACTCCACAACCTCTCTGGGCAATCTGTCCCAGTGCCTGGTCACTGCACAGGAAAGTTTGTCCTCATGTTCATGTTCCTGTGCRTCAGTTTCTGTCCCGTTGCTTGGCACTACCAATCAGAGCCTGGTCCCTCTTCTGTCCCCTCCCTGCATGCTTTGACAGACTTTGATGAGGTCTCCTCTCAGTTGGCTCTTGTTCAGGCTGARCAGGCCCAGCTCCCTCAGCCTCATAAGAGAGATGCTCCAGTCCTTTGTCTTTGTTGCCCTCCACTGGACCCATGCCAGGAATTCCATGTATCTGTTGTCCTCAGGAGCCCAGAACTGAGCACAGCACTGATGATAATACCTAGTAATATATTCTTAGTCTGCCCACTGGAAGGAAAAGTAACTCTATGGGACAGTTGATTTGAAATGCCTTTATAGCTCTCCTTCAGCAGAGAAAGAGGCTCTGGAAGTCAAAGAGGTCTCTATGATAGGTTTGTGGTGTGGGAGAGCTGATGGCAGCTAGAGCTTTGCATTCATTTACAGCTTTCTCTTAGATGTCTGAGGTTCCCTTTGGTGTTACCCAACTTGTACTCATTAAAGATTTGCTCCCGAGTTGGTATAGGAATTGAGTCACTGACTGGAGTCATGCAAGATGACTCATTCAAAGAACTGGATGACATTTTTGCCCAGACATCTTTTCTGGCTGCTTCCTGTGTGCAGTCTGTAAGTGCTTTTAATGTCAATAAGAGAGCAGAGGGTCTGAAGCTGGAGTTTATGAAAACTGAAAACACAAACAAAGGATGAACTGCCATAATTAATTTGTCACTGTCTTTGAACAGTGCCCTGTAGAGAGTTAAGCCATGTAATGTGGCTGATCCAGGCTCCCCTACCGCTGYAGTATTCTAGTGCTAGTAGTTATTTGTTCTTCTAGTCTAGGTTGCAGCTATAAATACACCAAAATGAGCAGTACTGCCCATGTTGAATTTCTAGTCATCTAGCCCAGAAAATAAGGTGGAGTGTGGTATACTTAAGTGGTTTTTAGACAGTATGTGATTACTGTCAGTAAAAAACTCTTTTCTGTAAATAGAAAAATTAAAGTCTGCTAATTAGAAATATGGTCTTTTCCAGCATCACAGAAATATAGTTTCACTGGATGCATAGTAGTTTTTCTGGGGAAAATATCAAGGCCCTTGTGGAGTTGATTTGCTTTTATTATTCATATGTCTTTTTTTTGCCATGAGCAAGCTACAAAACAATTATACACTTAACTGTGTGCTAAGATTATTTAGAAATAGACAGTCCTTTGACATTTGCAGCACATCTGTGAGAGTAAAGTTTTCACAGCACTAATTCTTGAAAACTGTCCTTGCCCTTCAGCCTTCCCTAGTTTATGGCTTTAATAAAAYGAAATAATAGACTCGATGGGGAGCATAAATGACAACACTGAAAAAGGAAAACTGAAACCCTGAGATTGTTTTTGCAGATCTGTCATGGGGCCACCCCTTTTGTGGTGGCCTTTGGAAACCATCCCTTAGCTCTGCGGGGTCCCGTGTGATGGACAGCCATGGAAGGCAGCTGCAGGAATCAGAAGCTGTTCCCAGATCTGATCGCTTCACAAGGGCAGCTAGATCTTTGATAATCAGAAACAAGGAAAATAGACTAAAGGCAAAGCTTTTTTCTTTCTTTCTTTTTTTTCTTTCTTCAGTCTACCCTTGGTAGACTGGAGCCTCCATAAAGTTCACCAGGGACATGATTATTGCTGTTGATTCTTCATGAAAAATGGTTGTCTGTGGTTGGGCGAGTGACAGCAAGACACTTTGAAAGAAACACAAAGCAAACCATTTGATGAAATGACAGCAGGAATTTATAGCTGGAGGCTCCYGCCAGATTGGTGTCAATTCATATTTGAACCTGACATCTGCTGTAAATCCTTACCTTGAAAAAGTGCTTTTTAAGCCAGTCCTGAGCTGCTGCATTTCTCTTCGTTGTACTTAAGACTGGCTGAGGGATTTGCTGGAGGCTATGTGTGATTCTGAGCACTCCAGAAAGCTCAGCTGAGTGCACTGCTTCGAATTCTCAGTTCACTCATGCCTCTCATTCCTAGAAATGACTGCCCCTAAAAATGACTGCCGTTTATAAAGCCATTGTGCTGTGGCTGGAAGGCTTTCTTTCATCTTGAGCTTTAGATAAATGTCTGCTCTTTGATGGATTTTTGTGTCATCTTTGTTGCAGACAATGTCACAACAGATCAGGCCGTGGCAATGGGCAATGGAATTAATATTTCTTGGGATTCTTACCCCAACATGACATGTGGCTACATAGTAAAATGGTGTCATTCATCTGGGTCTGAACCCTGTAGTGTGGACTGGCAGAAATTTCCTTCGAATACAACAAATGCAGTGATAAAATCTGGTAAGTCAGAGTACTTCCTTGTGAGTCTTTCTGGTTGAGATCCTGAGCATCAAGTGGAATGAGAGCAGCATGAAGCTATAGGTTGCAGATTGTTTGATTCCTTCTTGTGCACTTCTGTAAATAAATGAATTTCTTCTTGGTACTGTGTTTATTTTAATTTCTTACACAGTCTTGCCAAATCCAAATATCAGTCTTGATTTAACTTTTATCATCCTGTGTTTATTAACTGTTTTGAAATTACCTCTTCTAGCTGTATGCCAAAATTTCCTAACTCAGCCTAATGCATAATGGTTAATCTAGGGTTAGGGGTTTTATTTGGATTCTAAGCATAAACAGTGCTGCTCAGGATGGGAGAAGACTAATCCGTTGTTTTTACATGAGGCAAATTTTTTTAAGTGTGACCTCCATGTGTTGGCTTGCTGTCAACTATTGAAATTTCCTGGAACAGGGCACATTCCATGTCTCTAGATGCTGGTGGGCAGATCAGGGAAATGAAATTCAGCTGTGGTGGGACTAGTAGCAGCAGAAGAGGAAAGAGAGRCCCCATTAAAGCTGTGGGATTTTTTTTCTCTGCTTTCTATGAGAGTATATATTTGCCTTTTAGAAGAATTTAGTATTAAAGTCTCCATTCAAGGAAACCACTTGGAGCTGTGTACATAGGAAAGTTGAGGGGGATTGAGACCTGGAAGAATGGGGTCAATATGTTTTTCTGTCTGTAATTACACTGTGTCCATGTTGTTTCTGTTTGTGCTACCTAGAGATTTCTTTTTTTAAAGCAGACAATACAGTGTCTGTGATGCACTGCTTTACTCCTGAGCTTTTCACTGGGATGCTTCTTGCAGCATGTGACTCTTTTATGAATTATCCAGCTGCTAGTGCTGGGCTTAAGCTGGCAAATCCACCTCTGCTCTTAGTCCTGCTAGGAGAATCCCTCAGGCTGGACCTGAACTCTTGCAAAACCCAGTTGACTTCTGTGTAGTTTCACAGTGGTATCTTGTTTAGAAAAAGTCTTGAAAGCAGTGTACAGCCCCAACTTGAGAAAATCCCAGAAAGTGGTAAATTATTTACACATTATAGCATCAAATATCTGTGCTCCCACCAAAGACATGGGAAGCATAAATATGATGACTATCTGTGTTTTTTAAAGTCAGTTCAGGACTGAAGTTCGTTGCTAAGTTGTTTCACTGTCACTTCTGAGAGTTTTCTGCATATCTTTTGTACTGTTGCTCCAGTAAGCCTGGTTATTTCAAAATGCGTTTGTATTTCTGAGGAGGCAGGATCTACATGGCTGCTGTGGGAGGAAAGGAAGGGGATTATTTCTGGTAACTTCAATTTGTGCTTCCCCATGGAAAGGGCAATTTATGAAATTTGAGTAGCTTGTTTTGAATCCTCTTTGTTTAGTACTAAACTTTCTCTGGGAGCTAGATTTGGTTACTGCTTCTAAACCACATCTGATGCCATAGCTTTTGTAGAAATTGCAAGCAGGAATAGTGTTTATACCATTATACTTTGTAATTTTTTAATATGTATTTATATATCTGCATCATGTGAAATCTAGCAGCATCGTTCTTCTGAAGTGAAATATTCTTACAGCAGTTTTCTCTTGCAGCTTTGTTCAAACCTGGCGTGAGATACAACTTTTCTCTGTATGGCTGCAAATCCATGGGATATCAGTTGTTGAAAAACATAACTGGGTATATGAAAGAGCTGCGTGAGTGCACTTTTATCATTCGGGATCTCTGCAAAGTGAACTTAGTCTGTGTCTGTTTTTTAGCTCAGTGTTGGCAGAAGGCTGAGACCAGAATTTCCATGCAGTACTGCTGACTTCTGTTTGTTCTCTGTGTGTAACTGTAACACATTTCTCCAGCCACTTGCAGTTCTAAGCATATGCAAAAACCCTGTGTTCTCCAGCTTGTGTGGTGGCACAGTGTCACAGCAATTCACAGCCATAATTTGAACCACATAACTGTGGTCCCATCTACACAAGAAGAGGCAACTTTTTTGATTCATCAAGTCCAACTTCTAAGCACATTTAGTATAGCTCAGAAAATGTAAAAAGTATCCATAACATTTCTGTGTTGAAATAAAAGCACTTCATAGATCCAACAACTAGATCCAAGAGCACAACCACTTTGAGAATTGTATTCTGTCCCACACCAACCCTCTCTGGGTTACTGGGGTTTGACCCAGTGCTGAGCTTTGCTGGCCTGAAGATGCATTAGTGTCTGAATGCTTTCTGTTCCCAGGTGTCTGGACATGACTTTACCCTTTAACACCATAGCTGTATTGTATTGTAACTACAGCACCAATTTCACTTTGAAGTTTAATGTGTTTTCTGCATAAATAGTTTGCCTAGAAAACGAAACTGCTGACATAATCTGAGTCCTTGGAAATGGTGTTGTTTACTTCGTTGCTAAGGTTGAAGGTGAGGTTAAGGCAATTTTACCAGAAACTCAATTGTCAGCCATTTATATTTCTGCAAAAATTCTGAAAGGTTTCCCAGAAGTTATGAACAGATCAGACAGAAGCTTTCAAGATATAAAGACTTTGAGGGACTAATAATGCRTTGGGCATGCAGAAGAAACTTATTAGAAACTGGAAAATGCACAAGAGCATAGATTCATTCTAAAACTTCAGATTTGCCTTTGGACAGATAATCATCAAGAGAAAAATGGATGCATTTTTAAACATTAGTTCAGCCATGCTGGATCAAAGCCAAATGTCAGGCTAAGTCCTGACACTTTGCATGGCATTATCTGCTGTAACACTTTCAGTAGGCTTCAGGTATTGGAATAAGGATTTGTGTAAACTGGTAAGAGTAGTTCTTTTAAGCTGAGATGGTAAAATTGTGGAGTTTTTCTACTTTTAAGACAAGCTATGAAGTCACAGAGTTAAAGCCTGTAAAAGCTAATATGTATCCTCTGAATATTTATACAATTCTTTGGGGTTTTTTGCAGGAAGAAGGATATTTACATGTATGGGTCTGTAAGAAGACTGACCAAAGAGAAATTTTTCTTCTAGCACCTCTTAGTAGCTAATACTGCAGTAATTATTAACAATTAGTCCTATATAGCTGTATTTTTGTAGACTCCTGCTAAGTCTTTCACATATACTTTACAGTGAGGAGTCTTGAGGAAAGGGTTGGAAAATGCTAGCTCCAAAATAAAACTGATGAAATACTTACATGGTATCAGCATTTTATGATAAGGCAATTTCTTACTGGTTTCTTCCTTCATAATTCTCTCTATAGCTCCAAAAACTGCACCAAATTTTATTGTTGAAGAAACTTCTTCAGATTCTATATTGGTAAAATGGGAAGACATTCCTGTTGAAGAATGCCGAGGATTTCTTAAAGGATATCTTCTTTCCTTTGCAAAAGGTGAAAAAGATGCTTTAAAGCCTAGACTTTCAGAATCAGGTAAGTTAATTGTGTAGATTGCAACTTCCTTGCTTACATCTTTCCTTTTTATTTTTTCAAAATTTTTCACTTTAATAAACAAGATGCTTTAATAATAATTCAGTTGCATTACTCACTGTTACCATTTGCTCCTGATATGTGACAAAGGCATTTAAAATGCCTTTGTGTGATTAGCCCAGTTGTTTTTTAATAAAAAGCAAAAGTTGGAGAAAACCCTGTCTCACTGAGGCCATAAAGTAATGCAGTGACTAAGTGGCAATGTGTCATGCTGTCCTGTGCTCAGATACCCTGGGGAGATGAGGTGGGGAGGTTATATGGCTTGATTTAATAGGGTTAAATAAATTTAATATTCTTCCGTGCCTGTCCTGTCAGGACTGAAGCCTGACTGACATTCATAAGAGGACACACAGGAGGGCAAGGAAATGTAGTCAATCTGCAGCAGCAGCACTAACTCCTGTGCTGCTTGGTGCTGTGTAAGCAAGCAGCATTGCTAGGGTTCTTTATTTCAGTTTTTTTTACACAGACTGTTCTTCTGGTTTCATCTGCTTACTTCAAGACAGTTTTGATAAAGCTGAGGTTGTCTTTTTGAATCCTTTCTCACCAAGTTATGCTTTTCTTACTGCTTCCAAACAAACAGGGAATCCAGAACTTAAAGTTAACAATATCACTGATTTAACAAAGAAGTCTATGAAAATACTTGATCTTCAAGGCAAAACGAGTTACCAGCTGGAGCTACAAGCCTACACTGCTGGTGGATTGAGCCCTCCAAACAGCCTCTATGTGGTGACAAAGGAAGACTGTAAGTTGATTATCCCTGTTCAGACCTATTACTGTCTTTAGCACAGGGGCTGTGCAATGTATATAAAGCTGAGCTTTTTTTGTTGGTTTGTTCTGATCCTGTAGGTTTGGGCCTACAGCCTAATTTTTACCTTTATTTAGTTGGTTATTTATACATACAAAAATACAGCTCAGAGTGAGGGAAAGATCCTTTTCTATTACAGCTACTTTGTAGTTCATGGTAATATATGTATAAAAAGTAACTTCTAACCTACTGCTAAATATAGTGAAGCCTGAGCTTAGTTTTCTCAAACAGCCAGTTGTTTTTGTCAGGTTTCCCATGATGAATATCTGCTAATGCATGGTGGGAAGAAAGACAATGTGGAAATATTTATCTGTTTCAGAGTTGAAAACAGATGCTYCTCTGCTTTGAATTCAGTTTTATTGATCCCTTGACAGAAGCAAACACAGAAAGACAATTACAAAAAAGAGATTGACTTTGGAAAATAAGAGAAAAAAAGTATTTCCTATGAAGTACTAAACATTGGGGTGCAACTAAAATACATGAAAATCAAGCTTGAAGCATTTAATATCAATGGAAGAAGGCAGTGGGGATCTATTGGAGCTAAAGCTCAGAGATTAGRAGCGTTGTAAAACATATAAAAGACAATGCTGTTTATACAATTAGTTGTTGGCCTAGAAGAGCCATTACCAGAAACTTGGCCAGCTCAGGTAGCATGRAAGTGCAGTGCCAATGCTTAATGAGAACAGAATCACTGTACCAATGAGTCTTGTACAGCACATGAAGCCTTCTGTAGTTAAACAATCAGGCAGAAATATCTGCTGATTCCTGTAGTTATCACTGAATCTGTGAATTCCAGCAAAGGGTGATGGTGTAGGTCACTGTTTGCAGACCACTGCACTAGCTGAGTTTAATTGAATGGTCTCTGACTGGGRGGAATATTAGAAAAGGCATAAAACTTACTGATTATATTGGATAAATATTTACTGTCTCCTCTTTTTCTTATCTCCCAGCTGTAGGATTAATCATTGCAATTCTCATCCCCGTTTCAGTGGTGGTGCTGCTTGGAGTGTTGGCCAGCATCTTCTGCTACCGAAAGAGGGAATGGTAATTGCCTGCCTCGGGTTCTCATCTTTTCCTGGAAGTGTTTGCTTCAGTGCTAGGGTTTTCCATGATTTTAGTTACTCCCTGCTTTCTCTATATACCCAAAGATGTTAGTGGGCTTTGTTCAAAGGTGGGTGGCAAAAACACCATGTGGAAGGTGAGGGAGAAACTGAGCTGGAGAGAAGTCAGAGGGAGGAATGCAAAAAGCTTTTGCAGCAGCCTCTCTTCCAGTGAGCACCATTTATAAACAGTTTCCAAATGGAAATAAGCTGGCGACATACTATAATTTGTGTGCCCTCTACAAACAACGATAGACATATCATGTTCAGCTTTTAGTAAATGTGGCATATTAAATTCCCAACTTAAAAAAAAAAAAGAGTTGCTGTTTTTTCCATTATACTCAGTGAAAGTTTAACACACTAAATCTTTGCACCAGATGTCTTCAGTATTCTGAGTTAAAGGGAAGTGTCCTCAGTCCTTTTGTGTATTCACAATCTGTTTCAGGCCTTGCTATCTTTATAATAGTTTATTCTTTCCTCTTTAAAGGATTAAAGAAACATTTTATCCAGAAATCCCGAATCCTGAGAACAGTAAGGCACTGCAGTTTCAGAGGAACATCTGTGAGGTAATGCTTATTTTAAATCTAGTATTTTAAGCTTCTGAAAGATAAAACCAGCTAAAGAATTCTTTTGCAAACTTTGACTCATCTGTTCCAATTGTAAGAAAAAACTCTGTGACGGGGGAAACAAGCCAATTTACGGAGTAACTTCTGTCAGATGCTATATAGAGTTTTGTTGTTGTTAATGTATTGCAATGTTTGAACTAGGAAAGGGCTGTTGCATTTCTCTTCTTCCAGCTAATGAGAAGTATCAATACCTGATAAGAATACGGGAGTAACACACGCATCTTTGTTGAAGTAGTAGAAGAAGMAGGAAGTATGGAGATCTGCCATATCCCATTATCCTGGTGGATGATACATTAGTTGAGATGGGCAGAATATTTAAACAGCCTTCAGAAATGGATTGTACAAAGACAAGATTTGGAGAAAGTTCTTAAAAATATACTGCAAGATCTCAAGTCTCTTTAATTTGCATAAAATACTTCTAACATTAGCAGGAATGTGAGCCAGAAAATGATAAGCACTTTTTTCTTTTTAATGTATTATACTAATGGCCRTGGGATGAGTACAGTCCCCAAGCCACCAAACTGCTGTAATTTCAGCAACTGGTGGCTTTCCCATTTTCCAGATCTTTTAGCTTAGTGTCTCCCCCTTCTCCTTTTTCTCATTTCAGGGGAATAAGACACTTAAAACACTGGAAATGAACCCATGCACCCCCAATAGTGTTGAAGTGGTGGAAACACAGTCCACAGCTCCAAAGATTGAAGACACAGAGATGATGTCCCCAGCAGCAGAGACCACTGTGCCTGAAGATGGTTCTGACTCAGAAATGGAAAACCATGTTGTTGTCTCCTACTGCCCCCCTATCATTGAAGAGGAGATCTCAAATCCCCCTACAGATGAACCTGGGGGATCATCTCAGGTGGTTTACATTGACATCCAGTCAATGTATCAGCCTCAAATTAAACCAGAGGAGGAGCCAGAAATAGACTTAGTGACTACAGCAGGCTATAAGCCACAAATGCAGCTCTCCATCAGTGCTCTGAAAATAGAGGGCCATTCACCTGTGGAGGAAGAATTGGATAAAACTGCAGGTTATAGACCTCAAGCAAACACAAACGCCTGGAACATGGGCACTCCAGACTCTCCTGGATCAGTTGAAAGCAACAATGAAAATGCATCTTTTGGGAGCCCATGTTCAATTAATTCCCGACAGTTTCTGCTTCCCCTAAAAGATGATGAAGACTCTCCTAAACCCATTAACACAGGGTGGTCCTTCACACACTTTTTTCAGAACAAACCAAATGATTAACAGTGAGTCCTCATTGCACGTGAACCTGCCTTCTGAATAAGCTTTTATTCCTGGTATTGTAAAGAAAGGAAGAAGAAAAGTGCAAAAGGCATGGATTATTCTTGGAGACAGTCAGCAGAAGTTCTAGTGAGCTGAATGTTACCATGTTTAAGTGAGTCAAAGTGTTAATATTCCATTGTAATAGAGGCTGAGAAGCCAAAATTATAGCAATTTAGTTATTACTCTAGTAAAATATATAGGATGTAAGGGGTTTTGAATTTACAGCGCCTGATAATTATAGACAAAGAACTCTGCCTACCTTCACACAGTGCTCCAAGATAAACATGGTCTCATGCAGTTTATAACTTGGAAAGATTGCTTTGCTTTGTTGTAGTTGTTCTCAACCGTGCAGACTCAAATGATGCAGCGCCAACAGATTTCCTTACTGAAGGTTTAATTTATAGCAAATCTCAGCCTAAGACTTGGAAACAATGTGGTTGGAAACTGTTGAGATCTTTTACCTAGTTATAAACAATGAACAAATGAGAGTGCTATTTTTTTTCTTCTCCTGTATGGAAGGTTATTGTAACTGTTTAACACTTACAAAGCAATGGCCATTCAAATCTGTTGCTTTTTGACTAGACACTAATTTCTGTACCTACTGTACAATGTTTATTAAATGTTTGACTCAGGGGTACAAACTTGGGGAAAAGAAGTGTAACACTGATTGAAACCTCAACAAGAACTGCATAAAGTTTAAAACTTCCTTTTTTTAAAAAAATACCTTAGAATGCTCTATATTTTTTCTATCTTTTGGTTAAAGAGTTAATCTTGCCTAATGTATTGCACTAATACATTTTGTATTTCATAGCTTCTGCTCCAGATCTCCTGCTTTGAAGTGGTACAGTAGTCCATTCACCCTCAGTGTTTAGCAGTCTTTGCACTATGCAGTAATGTAAGCCATGGGGAAATCTCTGTCTGCTCACCTTAGCTGCTGAAGCAGTTTGGCACATGAAATTAGAGGTAGTAGGACTAGGTCCTTGAGGAGAAATTGCTTTTTGGATGGTCTTTATTGTATTAGCTTTGTATTACCTCCTGCCTGACTGATCTTTGATCTTATGTGTCAACACAACAGGACCTTCTATACAAATCCTACCTGGGAGTACAAGGTAGGATTTCTCTAGTGGCAGGGAGAAACCCAGGGAGGTTTTAGTGCCACTTAATTCTACCTCTCCTTTACCAGATATGTGATGCAAAGAAAGCTTAAATTATGTACATTTGTGTGCTTAAAGGAGTGTTTAGAACAATCATCTTTTAAAATCCTTGTTTTCCCATGTGCATCTCTAGACAACTGTAACTGCAACATTTCACTGTGTAAATTTCAGGCTGTGGCATACATAAATTTCACTAGCTTACAGGAGAAACTTTTGAGAAATTTACCTGTTTCTTGCTGTAAAACAGTGRGGAGGCATCAGATGTTAAAAGACCTTGATCAAAGAGGTTCTCCATAAAGTTCTAACCAATTTTTTTTTAATCTTAATTTCCTTAGCTACTGTGCTTTGTTTGGGGTTTGGATTGTTGTTTGGTTTTGATTTTTGGGCTTTTTTAATAAATAAGACTTGGGAATGGTTTTCTAAAGAAAACAGATAAGGAGACTGAATTGGCTAGGCTGCTAGTTGTAAAGGTGTGAGAGTAGACCGGGAGGATGACTGGACAGACATTTGGCCTCCAAACCACATTATCTGGCCATCAAAATGAAACCAAGCATACGGTTAAACCTAATCACAGCAATGGGTGGTTCAGTTTCAGAGGCTGGCATRTCTCTGCCATTTCCACAGAATGAAAGTGTAGCGGTGTTTCAGAACTGACAAAAAGGCAAAGCACTAAATAGTTACCGTAATAGGTAACAACCTCCTGCGTGTGCCTCCCGGACTAGTGAGCTGTGAAGTAGTAAAAAACAGATTAGTCTGCAGGTCTGGCAGAGTGCAAGGTGTCTCTGAAAGGGGAGAAAGGACACATAGGATTCATCTGTTGAGTCTTTGAGTTAGCAGGGGTGCAAGTGGAAATACAGGCAGTGCAAAGAGCTGATGCCCATTTGTGACCAAGCATCAGCACAAGAGAAGTGTCATAGCATGTTACTTAGAACATTAAACTAACACATGAAAGGAAGCAGTTAAGCCCTTTGTGACTGATAGCTGGGAGGAGGCTAAATCCTAATAGTAACAACTGTTTTTCATCATTACTGTTTTTTAGGGTATTTCTTTTCACTAGTGTAGATTTGGCTTAATGTGTCCATCTCCTAAGATGAATTTTAGCTTTTGCTGCTATATGCTTCTAATTGAAAGCAGATTATGTCATGGACAGCGTGTATGGGTAGTGGTTGGGCTTTTTTGTTTTATAGAGCAGATTCTCAGTACAGAGGAGCAATCAGTATTGTATGGTGATCCAACTGGGAAAAAAACCCCTCTGTAGCAGATCAGCTGACCATGAAGAATAACTGTGCTTTTCATATGGCTGTGTATTGCAAGAAACAAAATCAAACTGCCATTTGAGAGTACTAGCAATTTTTAATTTGGAGACTGGAAATCAAGGCAGCTGCAGAGAACACATAGAGCTCTCACAGGAAGCTGTTTAGGGCCATTGTCAGTGTTCATACGGTGAATCACTTACACGTAAGCATCACATACTCAGGTTTCCCAGTGTGCTGCTCCTCCTATTCAGTAAAGACAACAACATTTWAAATTGCTTCATTTCTTAGTGATTAGGTAAGGAAAAGCTCCACAAATGTATGTTCTGCCTCAATGTTGATCTTATAAACTCCCTCTGACCTAGTAATTTTTCCCCCTAATTCTTGACTATATACCTGGTGTTCTGACTTTCAGGATGCAGGTCAGAGAGGTCCTTTAACAGCAATGGCTTCAGTAAGAAGAGTGGGGCAGATGTGGGAGAGACACAAGCTTGTGCATTATCTGTAGTGTCATTGTCACCTAATGCTGATGAGCCAGTAAAYAGTTGTCATTCCAGCACCTGAAAGCTCAGCTGCTTCACCTCTGTGGTTTCCTTTGAGCCTATTCAGTGCTGCCTTTCAAATGYCTATCTCAGATCTTCAGCAGTGAATTCAGATGCATAGGGAGAGGTGGTCTGCTAATGTGATCAGCCACCCCTAGGAACATGGAGCAGTAGGGTTGAATGACCAGGACAGTCAGGGAACAGACTTGCTTTCTGAGCCCAAGTGCCATGTTAAACCAGTGAAGCATCTTTAGGAATGTCTTTGAACCAAATACTCTTTCAAAGCATGGTGCTCTCTCATAGCCTCTAAATGCTTTGATAACAGTTGTAAGTTTCAGAGGGGATCAGATTCTTTGTACTAGTGCCTTCTAGCTTCCTGATGAGTGTCTTCGGACAATATTTTTTTCTGAAAAATATCTTAGGAATCCTAAAGTTTAAACAGCATTTCCTTACCATCCTTTTGTGAAAAATCTTACCCTTTATTGAACATTTATTTTTAGTTCTTTTGCCTTTTTACTTCATTTTTTAGAAGAGTAGAAAGTGCAGCTTTAAAAAAAAATATCTAAAAATAACCAAACTAAGAGCAAAATCCAACAACTTCCAGAAGGGATATGACCAGAAGAGATTGTGTCATGCCTAACTTCAGTCCTCCAGGATCAGTGTTCAGAGATGTAGGGTATCAATGCCAAGCAGTTGTTTTCTGAAGAAAATCGTCAGTTCTGCTGCTTTTTATTTTTGAGCCATGCCTGTCATATGTGACARTTTAAGTTTTGTAATGGGTTTTTGTACTGTTCACTGTACGTGTGGAACATCAGTCACATTTTTTGTATCATTGTGCACTCTCCTATTTGACACATTCAYTATTTTTGGTTTTTTGACATGCCCGAGATGTGGGATCTCACGCTTGTGTTAGATTTTGGGATGGTAGATCTGCATGTGATATACCTCACAGAACTACTAGTTAATRTATCAACAAAATAGTAAGCTAATATTACAGGCAGGCAGTGAATTACCTCCCCTGCTATGCAGTGGCTGTATAGGCAGACCTAGAACCTGAAAACTGACATTTGCTGCCTTTATTATCTCTAGTTGCTGCTTTCATGGATAAACCATTTCCAAAGGGAGCCAGTCGCTGTGCTGCTTGTCATGGCACAATTGGCAGATGTGCCACGTTTCTTCATCCTTGGTTTGTGTGGGGGACCAGAACTTGACTTTGCAAGGAACGTGGCAGCAGCACACTCCTGCTGACCTCGAGCTTTAGGCTGCTCTGAAGAGGCTTTTTCAAGTCACCTTTTTATGTTGTTGTTAGGTTCAGCTGGGTAAAGCTGAGTGCTGTGGTGTTTCCTGTGATCATGAGTTCACTCAGTTGAACATCAATAGGAGCAAAAAGGAAAATGATTGGGTGCACTGGAGAGAGAGGGTGATTAGACATCACTCTGAAAAGGCAATGATAAATTGTGTGCTCTGTTTATAAATAAATACTGCTTTGTAAATAGAATGCTTGTATCCCTACAAGTAGATAGAAATAGTAAAATAATTTGACAGGTATTAGAAAAATGTAACATTTAGAGAATGAGATTGCTAACAAGGCTCTGTGTACCATAAATCTATGAAGAGCTTCCCTTGTAAATAACATCTTATGTTCTGCCACAGACTTTGATGAAGACTTCAGTGCAAATGACATTTAATATTTATAACAATAAGTCCTAACCCTTTACGCACACATGTGCTTGCATCATCATGTGCCTAGGTGCATATGGCAGAGGAAGTCGGCTTACAATTGCCAAAGTGATTTTTTTGGAGACCTGTACATGCATATATACCTTCTGAGACAGTTTTGTCTAGAGGAAGCTGTCTTGTGCTCCTCCCAATACACTTCGCAACACTTGTGGTGCTTGCATTAAATGGTGCCCTCTGTGGATGATGCTCAAAGATGCTGTTGGCTGTTGGCAGTATTTGTTGGTTTTTTTCCCCTTATCTATTCCTTAGCCAGCCTGGAAACACAGTCCCAGACCCAAATGCTAGACAAGGATTTAGAAGTGTTTAAGTGTTTTATTCCCTTATGTTTAAGACTGTCTTAGATATCTTGTTAGGAGCTGTAAAATAGTTTCTTCCCCCACAATTTTCTTTCCCCTCCCCCATTTATATAACTCTGGATTTTTCCCAGTGTTTCTCAGATAACCAGTGTTTGTTTCCTTTTAGCATGTTATACAAACAAACCTCAGATGATATTGGCAGGCTTTCTGTAACTTTCTGAGTTGTCCTAGTGTGCATGCCAATACTTCTCCCCCACAAAAACATCTATCAATTCCTTCTGCTTTTACAACTGAAACAAAAAAAAAAAACCTCAAGAGGAATTCTGGTTTTTGGAGGGCAAGGGCTCAGCATCCCCATGCACATGAGATGGTCTAATGGCAGGGTGTTTCATGASAGGATGGGGTTAATCCCTCTCCAGTCTCACTCTCTTCTGTGACAGCACTGTCCAGGTGACTTTGTGGTGCACCAGAGCAGATGAAATCCTTGGTTTTCAATTTGATACCTAACAAAATCTCTAGGACAGTCCCAAATCTGCATTTTGACTGAAAGCAAGCTTCAGTGGAGATTTATGGACAACTTCCACTAGAAGGGTCAATACCTTTGCAGCTCACTTGGTCTCATGTTGTGCAAAAGGTAGTGAGTAAAACTAACCCAGGAACAAAGCAAAAAGTGAAAAATTCACTTTTTGATTACGTGGATTAAGAAAACTTTAAAAATTAATAGTTTGAGCAGGACAAAATAAAATAGAAAGGTCACACCTATTCATGAAAGAAGAATCCTTGAACATCACTCTGTCCATGTTTTCTAAATGTGGTTCAAGAATGGCTTTGGAAACATTTTATGTTTTGATAGCATGTCAAAAGTTTGTAAAGCTGGGGATAACAAAAAAAGACAACTGAATCATATCACATCTGAAATCCTACKTGAAGGTAACAGCAATTTGAACTTTGAGCCTGTTGTGGCACACAAAGCATCAGAACTGGTGGAATCATACAGGTCACCTGAAAAAAACACAACATTGTACTATAATGCTGTAACTTTAAACATATACTGTGAATAGGTTCAATTTTTTTTTAGCTCTTTTTATACCATATTTTTTACAGCATAAATAATTTGCTTAGAGATATTTTTTATGTTCTGTTTTTATGAAAATTTTAATGGACTTTTGTTTAATACTAGTGAAAATATTGTTTGCCAATTTGACATAGTCATCTATAGAAGTTTGTGCTGAGAATAAATCAGTAGATTGAGCTGAAAAAATAGTCTTCATAACACACTAAATCTAGTAAGTCATTCAGCATATTTTTGTTGCTGAATGATACTGAAATTTTCCAGCTTCCAAATCTGCTATTGAAAAATTACTTCTTTCACAATTTTAGCAAAATCATCACAAGGCACTTTATTAAAGCTGTAGCATGCCAAGTAAAATACTGATTCAACAAAGTGTATCAATATRAAAATTTATCAGCTAAGCAGTTAAACAAATGCATGCTTAAAAAAGGAAGCATGGGATCATGTTGGGGATATACTATTTCAGTGTGGCAAGTTGACATTTAAGACTAACCTGACACTAAGATACAACTTTGCTTACATTTTAAACCTAGTTTGCTTGCTTGATGTAACTCCTGTTGTATTGCTTGGGTGTCTAAAAGTAAGCATGTGTTTAACAATTTTGCCATAGTATTGCCTTGAAATTTAATAAATATATTTTCTTACACTCTTATATGTCTTCATATTCTTTGCTTTCCCATTTATTTTTAAAGTAAGAATTAAATTCTGCTCATGCCTCAGTACAAACAGAGTTATTTTAATTTTGTGCCAGAGTAARTAACCACAGGATCTAGCAAGCACAGCCTTGGCTTCCTGATAGGCAGGGTGGGTAGTAACAAATACTCCCCAGGCGGCTTCTCCTCAGCACAACAGACCCTACCATTTCCAAGGGTCACTGAAGCCCCCCTGTCCTTGGTGTACAACGCAGGGACAGGAAAAAGTCCAGGTCACTTACCTGTGTCCTCCTTGGCTTGTGGCTCTTAACACAGCTGGGGCTTGATGTGTGATCCCCCTGCACGCCTGGGCTGAGGGTGTGCAGACATCAGCCCCTGCAGACTCCGCAGGGGGACATCCCTGTGCTGGGGGACATCCCTGTGCTGGGGGACATCCCTGTGCTGGGATGGAGTGGCCCAGGCTGTGCACTGTGGGGCTGGTTTGGGTGGTGTAGGACACTTTCTCAGCATGCTTTAGTGGAACGGAGATGACCAGCTAATGGTCATGGGCCTTATGTTTGAGGCCATTAATGTCTTGTCATTTATGATGTGTCTTTGTGACAGCCAAAGAATTTTGTGGCTCATCTAACCCACCAGCACCTTTACTTGGGAATGACACCTGAGCTTAGCARTGTGCGTAATGACAGGTGCTGCACCACAGCACATCACACAAAACCATCATGGCATGGTGGCATTGTGCTCTCTCTGTCTCTTTGGAGGCATCCTTTTAAGTCAGAGTCAATTCCTTGCCTCACTACAGCAGATTGGTGCATTTGGATGTGACAGCAACTGGACAGGGTGTGGGAGCTCCTCCGAGCACTGGGGAGATGTGGGATTCAGCTCTTTCAGTGGGACTGAAGAGTGCTGCTCTGAAAAGATAGTTAGAGCTGTGGGAATGAGGGAAGGCTTGATTGTTTCAAAAGTGAAACCCACAGCTGTCCTCTCCAGCCCTGCTACTGCTGTGGTCAGAGCAGGGACACCAGGGAAGAGCTCCAGACAGGTCTCGCTCCATCATCTGTGTCTCAGGTCTAAAAGAATTAACAGGATGATGGCTTTGCAGTATCTTCTGAAGATATTGCACGTGATCAGATACAGCTAATTCAATGCTTAGCAAAACCAGGTTAATCCAGCTGAGCTGTATATTTAACACAGCTCCTGGGCAGCTGGAATGAGTAGATACAATCATCATGGAGACACATAGCAGCAGTAGCAGAGGACCATGAAAACAGGAGGTTTTTTGCAGGGACCATGAACTGTCCCCATATGTCACCATCACAATGAGAGTGGAGAGAGGGAGTCAGACCATCCATGTTTTCTGGCTGGTTCCAGCACACAAAGTTATCTTCTGCTTGACTCTCCCTGTGCTGCCAGTGCTGGTTGCTCCCAATGTGGCATCAAAGTACACACTCCCCTGGATCTGCAACCACAGAAAGCTTCTCTCAATATATAAATAAAGCTTAAAGTCCCTCTGTATGAAACATTTGTTACCTATTAAAAGAAATCTGTGTTTTGGTAAGAACAATCAGTTCAAATGAAAGCTGCCTAAACATGATGGTAAAGGTGATTCCATTTTTGAATTCTGCTTTGCTGACACCAAAACTAAAAATTATAGAGAGGAAAAAATAATGGGAGCAAGTGAAATGGTAAAGAAAATATTAGATATTGCTCCTTCCATGTTTTCAAAAGACAGAAAAAATTTAGGAAAATTCTGCCATGTCCACAAAAAGTGATGATGTAGGCTGCCACTACTGCCAACAGAATGTATTTAAGAGTCTGCAAAACAAAAAATTACTTTGAAAGMTGCTGTTTTGTGAGACAGAACATGGGGTGTCTGTGCTCTGCAGTTCTATTTCTTCCATGCTTCTCCATGTATCTCAGTAAYGAAAAGTGCTGGAAAACATGGCCTGTGGGGATGGTGTTGAAAGAACTGGCACGGTTGTTTTCCTAGAAAGAAAGACTGAGGGAAGATTTAAAAAGAAAGAGCAGGGGAAGAGGAACAATGTCATTTTTGTCTTAGTGCACAATGAACAAAGGAAAATGCTGTGACAGTGAATGGATATTCAAAAGAAATCAGGGCAGTCGGTCACAGCACTGCCAGGCAGTCTCCATCACAAGGGGCTTGACAAGAGGGCACTCACAGATGAGCAAGTTCTGTCCACAGGGACAGAAAGCCAGGGCCTGGCAGAGCTGCAGTGACCACAGGTGCTGGCACCAGGCTGTTACTCAYGAGTGAAATGCCTAAGTGCAGAATCAAGGGCACAACATCACAGTGCCCACAATGACTCAAACCAATGAAAAACGGAGTGGGAGAGACTTGGGGAAGGGGAACACCCCCACCCCACCCTCCACCACCCAAGAAATTAAATGGGGATAAAGGGTATATCTGTCTGAGGGGATGTGGCTGTTGCTCTCCGTGAGCAAACCACGACCATACCTTATCTACTCCTTTAAAGTGAGGAGATTTGCCCCTTGAGGGGTCATGCTGTCGTGGAGGCAGCTGAACATGCAGAGCTGGAACAATACATTTTCCACCCAGCTTTTTTTGCCATGCAAACAGAATGAAAACTTTTTCTCAAATGGAAAGCCTGGCTGACAAAATAGCAACTTTTACCAGGCAGCTATTGCAGGGTAATACTCCATCCAGGGAATGGGCAACATCCGAACCCTGGCAGCCGCCTCCTCCTCCTCCTCCTCCTCTTCACTCTTTTGATCCCTGGGGCCAAGGTGGGAGGACTGGGATGGAGATGGGCTCCAGCTGACCCAGGACAAACCAGTGCTGCAAGGATTTTCCAACCATAGAGAGCATTGCTAAGTCTCATCTGGCTTTAGAACCCCTTCACTTGCTTTCTTTTTCTTTTACCCTTATTTTCCTTTAGGATGAAGCAGATTAAACCTAACTGCTGATTCCTAGTAGCTGGCTCCCTTGGAGATGGAGGAGTAGTGGAGAGCAGCAGGACACACTTTGCCCTAGGCAGAGTGAGGGGCAGGAAGCAGCTCTGGCCAGCAGCCAGTGCTCAGCACAAAGCCTGACTCAGCCCACCAAAGCTGGCATCAAGGCAGGTGTTCAGCCCTAACAAGTGGCATATTACATGTTTTGGGAATAATGTGGAAAACTAATAAGAAAAATAAGAGCTGCAGTTTAGGGAAGGAGATAAAATTGCAAAGAGAGGTACAAGCTCTTGTGGCTGCTGCCTTCTCTGCTGGTTTGCTCAGGTAATTGCAGCAAAAGGGACACAGCTCCAACTGGCAGGAACTTACCCTGTCCAGCACTGGGGTCATGCCTTTCATCTGAGTCAGCCCAAGCAATGAGTAATGTGACTAATAAACATTCCTGGAGACAGCGAGCAGCACATGCAGGCCAGTTCCTGGGAAAATGACTAATCACTCTGCCATTCACTGTCCACCTTTCCCTTCTCCTTCCCTGACCCTGCGTCAGTGGGGAGGGTGGCAGAGGGTGAGAGGGCAGAGCCTCCACATGTGGTCAGATGTTCCTGATTTTCTGGTACCTGTCTCCTGTTCAGCCCTTGAAGTGGAAACCACAGTGGAAGCCCATGCCCAAGCTTTACCAGGAAGAGTGGAGACGTACAAGAGGGATGTTTCTCAAACTGTCTTTAAAAGGATGCAGAAAGGGTCCTTGTTTTAACAATTTAAACCACTCAGCATCTTTGCTATTCGCGCCCCCACCCCCGCCAGCCTGCACCACTGCAGCTGCAGCTGCTCCTGCTCAGCCTGCACCACTGCAGCTGCACTGCTCCTGCTCAGCCTGCACTGCTGCAGCTGCTCCTGCTCAGCCTGCACCACTGCAGCTGCACTGCCCCTGCTCAGCTGCACTGCTGCAGCTGCTCCTGCTCAGCCTGCACCACTGCAACTGCACTGCCCCTGCTCAGCCTGCACCACTGCAGGGTGATGTCGCCAGCCCCGAATTCCCGCGTGCTGATAGGAAGAGTCGGAATCAAGCATTCAGGGAGCTTCTCTTCTTTTCCACTACAACAACTGAGGTATTTCCTACCCACACCCCTCCCTGCCCGACATCTCAGAAGAGCTGCTTCTGTTTTGGAGAAGCACCGCCTCGTACCAAAGCACCCGGTATTCTGCAGTAAATTATCTTAAAATAGAGACCTCTCCCAACAGATGTTTGTCTTGGAACTGGTCTCCAAACTCAGTGACAGAAAYGAAAGGATGGGAAAGGCAAGGCACAGAGCAGAGGATGATGCTGTTTRTGGACCATGGTAGAGCCCCATCCACACCAGCCCAGCATGTACAGAGGATTACGGGCACAGCCAGCCAAATCTCCCTACTCTGTGCCAGGTCAGGACAGGTCACTAGCATCTGGAAAACCCCTCAAGCTCATAAGATGTGAATTTTCCCTCTCATGCAGCCAGGACCCAAGTCTGTGTCAGGCCACTCCCACAGGGCTACACTGAGTAAACAGAACAATCTTCAGCCTCCAGAAATTTTAGTTTTCACTCTTTTTCCAACTCTACACATTTTCCTTTTATATCCCAAGGCATC
The DNA here is from genome assembly GCA_014549065.1 of Cardinalis cardinalis. NCBI lineage: Eukaryota > Metazoa > Chordata > Aves > Passeriformes > Cardinalidae > Cardinalis > Cardinalis cardinalis. The sequence continues at coordinate 1,287,534 of JACDOX010000132.1, forward strand.
CAATTCCATTTACTTTAGTTTCAAAGGCACATCTTGATCTGGTATACTTTATCATGCTTTTTCCCAGCCACAGAGGGTTTCTCCTTCCYCATGGGGCTCCCAAGCCAAACAAAACTTTGCTTCTCCTGGGAGGAGAGCCATGAGTGTCTCCAGTTCCTCTGCAAACTGCCTGTGTCTTCTACAGACTTTTTCTCCCAAAGTATCATTTGAACATGGGGCAGAGCACAGGTGCATATCACATGATGGCACCACCACTGCCATTTTCCTTTTATTTTCTGTTTGTAATAAGTGCCTGCATTTGGTTTTGACCACTGCTATCTTAAGGAGCACAAGACCTTTCATCTAAGAGATCAGGGTGTCCCTTTAACATGCAGAACAGGAGCTGGGGTATCCTTGGCAGGAATTTGTCTGTACCATTATCTAGGTACAGGTATAGGTGGGATGAATCTAGAGAATGTGTGTGAGCTCTCAGGGGGCCARGAGCACTCTGAGCACACTAAAAATGCAGCAGAAACCTCCCCACATCCATWGCTTTCACCACATCAGGTCCTTTCAGCTCACAGGCATTCAGATGAGCCTGTGCCCCTGAGGAAGTTTGTGGCTCGTGGCAGGCTGTGGGGTGCCCTGCTGCATGRCTGGTCTCTCTTCCTCCCCCAGCCCCTTCACAGGCTCGCCCATCCACTTTGAACAGAGAATTAAGGAAGAAAAATCTCCAAGTTATGAAATTCTGAACCACTCTTTCGGTGTCTCAACAGCACTCTGTTTGCCTGCTTAAATTATACTTTGGCAATCAAGGTTGCATAAGTGCTGGTCCAGTGCCTAGAAAACAACATTTTAAGAGGACTGTGACCTACCAAGGTCTCTTGCAATAGCTTTTCTCATTTTTCTTAAAAAAAAAAAATTGTAATACCACAGCAGCAAGTATTTGCTCTTTTTTTTTCCTAATCTTTTAATCTGTTTAAGACAGGAAAGCTTCATAATGTACAATTTTAAACTGTCAAAATTTACAGAACAAAAAGAGTCAAATGTAAAACTGGTCATAACTCACAAATATCCCCATTAAAACTGTATAATACAGACATTAAGCCACAGGTCACTTTTCTATTTTTAGGAAAGTGTGCAAAGAGCTAATTGTATAGTACATGTAGATGTTAAAAGTGATGCCATGTAAGCAGGTCTGCTGCTGCTATAAAAAATAGACAAGTATAAAATTACTTCTACAAAATTGGTTCATTTTTTTGTTGCTTGTAATAAAAAAGTAGACTTGTAAGAACTTTCCTCCTTAACAAACAACAAYATTTTTAAACCAGTCATTGCAACTGTTATCCTGCTACACAGGATGAAACATAATTTAGCTAAATCAGAGAGTGGTAGGGAGAACTGCTTGTTCCAGGACCTACATGTGAATGCAGGAATATGCTGCCCATGGTGTKTTTGTTGAACAGCACAGTCACTGTATCACTGCAGGGTGGGATGATTGCAGGTGTTTCAAGATTGCTTCCTCTGATACTACAAAAGATAACCTAAGGACCACAAAACACAGTCACCGCGCTACTCTAACATCACACTTTGCTGTTTGCACTGATGCACAACCTTTAGCACTCACTAAACACTTAAGGGGTAGGGGGCACGGTTCATACACAAAAWGCTTGGTTTCATTTGGACAGGAAAGAGAGGGAATGAGAGGGGGAAAATGTTCTYTTTTTTTTTCCTTGTTTTTGGGTTTCCCTTTGTCTGCGTCACCTTCCCAGGGGGCCAGCACGGTGCGGCTGCAGAGGACGGTGTCAGCCGGCTCCCGCTCAGCCACACACGCACGCACACGACGGGTCCTCAGCACCGGGAGCCCTCTCTTGTCACTTGGTCCCACACGTGTTGATGTTCTTCCCGTTGGCAGCATCCTCCACCAGCGAGATGTGGTAGTCAGTGGAGAGGGTGARGTGGGAGATGCAGCCCACCAGCCCCCGCAGGTACTGCCGGTTCGTGTGCAGGGCGATTTCCTTCATGCCCCCTGCRGGAAGGGCAGCTGTCAGAAACTCCTCCTCACCAGCACGGCCCTCTGCTCCTGCTAGGCAGGCTGCACACCCAGCAGTGCCATCCCCAGTGCCCCTCAGAAGGGAATTTTAATTTATAGGTTGCTCTGCGTTGTTTCAAGCAGCGATTTTAAGCACTTGAAACTACAGAGGGGATAGGCAGGAGGTAATTAATTAGGACACTAATTATTTATTCCAGAAATTGTACATCAGTAAGAGCTGAATCAGCTTGTGCCCAGGTGTGGGGTTTCTAGCTGCTTCTTGCTGTTTCTCTATGCACCTGCCAGGAGTACCATAGGGTGTCCTATAGTGCTCATCCCTTCTGATTCCYATTCCCCCATCCCACTCAGAGCAGCCTTCTCACACAGAACAGGCTGTGGCAGACTGGAGGCTGCTGTGTGACACCTCCACCATGAGCTGAACAGAGCTGGACAGCCCTGCCTTGCAGCTGACCTCSCATCTGTGTCCTGAATGTGAATAATTAGCACCCACCTACGTAGAGATCTCCATTGATATTTAACTGCCTCATCTTCCCAGGGGATTTACCGGTCCTGGCACCATAATCGTCCACAGTTACTTTGCCAGACTGTCCATCCCTGAAACAAAAAGCAAACCACTCTCATTCATCCAGCCTACAGTCAGAAGGGAGGAGGAGCAGCAGCATTTTCCACTTGCCAGGAGACCAGAGCAACTGAGCTTAGCTGSGTTCATGGTGAAGGCTTAGAACTCAGAAGACCCACAGACACAGTGCACTAAGGCCATGCAGACTTTTCAGGTTTTAGGATTTTTTTATAGATGTAAAAGACCTGCAAAGTGTGCAGGACACACTTTCAGAGCAGAAAGTGCTGGAAAATAATCAAATTGGACAGGTAGGGGACAGAGGGGATGGGCACATTCTGACCTATTGTTAAAAATCAAATGTAATGTTAAAGTTAACAGCAAAAGCTTCAACAGCAGGGAAAAAATGGGCAAACTGAGGTAAAACTTACTTTTAGGCAGTTTTATTACTCACTAGAGCCATTTTACATTTGGTCAATAACAGTATTAACAGGAAAGCTACTTGATGGGTCCTATTCTCACTGAATTTGGTAACAAGTTGTGCTAAATGTCGGACTGTGATTTCCAGGGAATCAACCTCTCATGAAGAGAGGGATGTATGCTTTCCCTGCTGGACACAGCTGCCTCCCATGAGGTAATGAGTTATAAATATGAGTTATATATACACTGCAAGATGTCTGCACCTCCTCCAAATAGAAAAACTAGGTTTACACTGTCTGTGCTCCAACGTATGTGCCAGCCCACAAAATCCTCACCAGGGAATTTTAAAATGCAGACATTAAAGAAAAATACTCTTGACCAAAATGGTATGGGTTTAACAGAATGTTTGTCACAGCCCCAGAATAGCCCTGCATGACTTTGGCAGCCTGCCCTGAGCTGTGCCGAGCTGGCACTGTCACCTCAAACACAGCAATCCTTGTGCACATCATCCTGAAACAGCCAAGCTGCTAACAGCTCCACTCCTAAGCGAGGTGTGAGTGTGGAGCCGCAGTGATCCACACCCCACCAGCCCCCAGAGACACCAACCAGCACCTTTAATGGCAGGGTGCCACCCAGGTGCCCCCAGATGGAGCCTGCCCACTCACCGAACAGCTTTGACTCTGTGCCACCGGCCGTCGCTGAAAGAGCCGTTCACCGTGATGGAGGCAATGCCACTGCCCAAATTGTAGCTACAGTTAAAAAAAATCGAAATGTTACTGCCTTCCTTGAAAGGACCTGCCTGCCAAACTGCTCAGGCATCCTTACTCCCTTTTGGCTCGGATTTTGGGGCAATCAGTGGAGTCCCAGCAGCAGTGCTCTTATTTTGTAAAGTCAGTCTCATGCACAACCAGGAAAACTCCCTGAGTCAAAGTGGGTGCCATCACCACCTTTCYGTGGGAGCAGGAAGAGAGCCTCTGCGTGGCCATTCTTCCCCAAAGCAGGGGACTATGAAGGCCAATGATCTACAGTTTCAAATATGGCTAATAAATAAATTTCTGCAAGAGCAAATAAGCATGCAACCCATAACAGATCTACAAATCGTCTGACATATAGGGAAGGTTGAGACCTKTGATGTTAGAAAAGATGAAGTCTAATAAATGCAGCTGCTTCAGCCTGCCACTCTAATTATTTCTTTGTGCTTGCTTCTACTAAAATAACTCAGCAGATATAATGTCCCCATCATGTTTACACTTCAGGCATCTTAATTTCTGGGTCCCTGAACCTTGGGCCAACCTTAACAAAAGAGAAGTAGCTGCCACAGCACAGTGAGCTATTGAGTGCTCCGGATGAGCTAGCTGCTGCTGGACTTCAGCCTATTCAAAGCAGGAGGGATTAAAGCCAACATCACCATTTCTCCAAAAAAGACTGAACATGGAATGAACTCATGGCCAGGGTGAGGCTCTGAAGAACAGCACATTAAACTGTGAGCTGTCCAGTGCAAACTGGTTACCCTAAATTTGTTTCCTCTCCAGGGGTTTAAGTGAGTCTCAGGCAAGCACTCCTTCTACCCAGGATGCAGAAACCAGTCTAGGTCAAAAACAACAAGAGGATTTGAGCGTTCAGGATTGCATCAAAATGTTAGACCTTTGATAACAGAAATGAGATTCATATCCCTTATGAATCCCTCTACAACACTATCCCACTACAACAGTGAAATAACCTTTGACAGAAGCAGGGAGCAACAGAAAGAACTTCTAGCAGCAAGTACACTGTACAGGGAATAGGGCCATAGAAAATGGGAAAGTAAAAGTGTGCTTTGGATTTCAAATTGGATCAGAACACAGACATTTAAACGTGAACTGCAGGGAAATTCTTCAGACAAATTCACAGCCCTGATAGTCTCTTGACTTCACCTCTCAAAAGATGAAAATCTAGCATGAGGATCAACTTTTCAGATTTTTTTTTTCTGCATTTGTCCTTTCACCATCTTCTTTGATGCTCCCCTTCAGTAAGCAGTTATTGCTTATGAGGGTTTTAGTCYGGTAGATTAATTTCTCACCTTCCTAAATGAATGTGAAAGGTACAAATACTTCAGTAAAATTCAGCTGGTTTGGTCTAAAGCTTTTGACTATCTTTATCTGTGAGGAAGAGCAGCAACCTAACAAAAGTTGCATTGTGTTTTGGAAACAGAACAGAGTGGCCACTTAGTATCATGCATGTTAGAAAGACAGTCCCTTCCAAAGACATTTAAACAACACACACTTTTGCAGAGTCAGTTCCTTGTTTATAAATCAATGAGGAAACTTGAGTTTTTGCCAAGTTAGTCACTGTTAAATCACATTTTAAAAAAGCTTAAAAGAAGTTAATTTAAATAGAAACGTGCAACTTATCTATACATTCATRGTAGCAAAGAACAGCCAGTTTAGTAAAGTTTAAAAAAAAGCTTAAATAATAAGCTCTCTGCCACATGATCAATAGTATCTCACAACAATCCACAATAGTGATGGCAGCTGTGGTTTACTGTTTCAGTATTTGCCTTACACAACCTAAAGGAGCACCATGAGGAAACACAAGGCTTTCAAAACACAAGACTCCCAAAAAAGCACCATGAAAAAACTTGCACAGGGTGTGCCTGAGTGTCTGCAAAGGAGAAAGAGATGCTGGAGCAAGACCCCAGCACTTCCCAATAYTCCCCAGTTTCACCATTTTGATAGCAGTATTACTGTTTAATTAATGATTCTGTGGATGGTGGCAGAAACAAGGTGTGGTGACAGCTGTGTGTGTGTGTCACAGGGCTGGATATCTGGGGGTTTGAGGTGGTGGAAGCCCTGCCCCTGTGTGCACTGTCTGKCAAAGAGTGAGCCCACAGTGAGCAGTGGCACTCCAAAGTTTGTCCTCGAGCCCTGCCAGGCCTACCCTGCTCTGCCTGAGACAGATTTAATGGGTGTGTGGGGGGCTTACCAAGAGTATTCATCMCCTCATAAGAAATCTTTCAGAAAATCACAGTAACACCCTGATATTTGAAAAACTGGGAAGGAGAAGTGATGCAAATCTTGCAGCACATCACCTCTTCAACTTACACCCTCTCCCAGACAGCAAACRGGATCCCCATCATTGAACCAAACTTTGAGGATGAGAGTGTCTCACCCTGTGCCAAGGGACAAGTGCACTCTATGTGTTGAAGCAACTYCTTTGAGCCCTGTGTGTTACACAAACAAGGGAGAGAAAGCTTACCTGAATATTAATGCTCCCTCCTGAAGGCCTAGAGAGATGAAATCACTGTTAGGTCGCATGGGACTGTTTCCCCTCCACATCAAAAGGCCTTCCTTCATTGTGGTTTTAAACCTCATGAACACGTTCGTTCTTGTTCCTGATACCCTGTTTAATGTAGMAGGAGGAAATAATAGTAAAAAACTAAATTGTGCCAGTCTTCTTTCAAAAAAACATAAAGATGATGCAATATTTAGTCTCTGCTGGCCTGGTGGGTTACTCTCCTGAAACTCATTTACATGCTGATCTGTGAAGGGCTCTGGCTCACATCCCCATTTCCATCATTTCAGAGTAGGGGAATTTAAGTCATCTCTCTACACAACAGCTGCTAGGTAATTCCATACAATTAAGAGAAAATCCTTTTATTCCTCTAGCCTAGTGTGAAATCCAGCCCAAGAAGCAGAYTTCGAGAATGCCCAGTAGATGTGATGCCCTCAGAAGCCAGAGGAAGGAGCATAAGAAGGGCAAATCAGTAAGTCCCAGTAGGTGGGAGGTGAGGACACTGGTGAACCCTTCTCTACTCAGTGGCTGAAGTAAAGGTAGATGGAGGAATTTGTTGACACAAACCAACATTTGCTGGMATGTGGGGATGTTCTAGGATACAAAGTAGCCAAAAAAGTAACTTTGAGGATCTAAATGTGAGGCCAAAGCAGGAGTTAAAAAGGAGTTAAGGTCCTTAGTCTCTTTTGAGACACATGCCCTGTATGGCTGTTCTTGGCCCTCAGGGGAAACCAGCCCCTCTCTGTGCCAGACATACGTGTGCTATTTCTTGACAGGCTGCAAGATGCACAAGTATAATAAACTAAGCCACAAGGATATGCATTTAAAATGTATTTTTCCCTGAAATTTAAAAATATGGCAGGAGTACAGTTAGAAATATTATAAGYACAGCTTAGAACACGTACATATTCTACTCTCTCTCACATAAGGCTCCKAACATTATTACATTTAAGAAACAGAATACTTAGGTCCACAGGAGATACATTACCTTTTCAGGATATCTGGATTATCATATGTGAGGTAACTGCGACCAATAAATTGTGGGATTTCAATTGCTTCTGTAATGGCTGAGAAGTAAATACAAAAAAATGAAGAAGAGTGTCAGGTAGCTGACTTGGAAATGGAGGGAAAAAAAGAGACACAACTCTTTTATCGATTTACTCCTGCAGCGGCAGGTACCTACCAGTGACACAGACCTGAGCTGAACCCACACTGCTGTGCAACAGGCACTGCCAGATTTTGCCCAAACGCAGGGGCAGCAGTTAAGGGAGTTTAMATGGCTGACAGTCCCTCTGCTTACAGCCTCCATGTCAGGAGCCTAATGTATTGCTCCACTACAAATGTTAGTGCAGAAAATTACRAAGCATTGGGAAAACATTGCAAATTTTCTCTTTACCCCCATTTCCACATTCCTTGGTTCTCTGTGTGGCCCAACACTCCCTCTTGCCAAAGACTGTGCATTAACCACCTTTGTTTATAGGCTAGGAAACTCCTCCCCAGCTGCTAACAGAGCRCCACGCGCAGAGCACATCGGGGACCTCTCACCCTGCCAAGGGAGGCTGGGGCAGCACACACARCCTGTGAGCTGCTCCCTGTTTTCTGTTTCAGTGCCTGTGACTGCGCTGAGTGGCTGCTGCCTGCCCAGAGCTCAGCCCTGGGGTGCAGTGTGGGGGGCAGGCTGTCTCAGGGAGGAGCCMCAGAGTCCAGAGCCCCAGATCCCTTTAGTCTACTGGAAACAGATGGGACTATGCTAACGGCTGCATGGCAGAGGCTGTGGAGCCCTTTGGTGCACCCAACACTGCAGTGCAGCCTTGGAGGTCTTTTTCCCCCATACAGCATTTCTCTCGGGACAGCCCCAGGTGCCCCTACGGTGTGTGGCTGGGACAGTGGCAAACATTGCGGCCAGAACCGGAGCGGGTGCACCGCTGCCCACGGAGAAGACTTTGGCAAAACAACTCAACTGTGTGACATAAACCACGGAACACCCCTGATACAGAGCCCTTCACCAGGCTGTGAGCACCAGCCCAAACTGATTTTGTTGTTGAGTGAACATCCTACGATTTGTTGCTGATCTCCCATAACTGACTGCTGCATTAATATAAGCCAGTTGTACAAATTACTTAAAATAGGTACCTTCATCCTATTTTCTTACTGAGGAATAATCCCTTCAACCCACAGCTAATCCCATCTATATAAATTTCAAGCTTTCCAGGGCAAGGATGCTTGCTTTCTTTACGCAACACAGGGTCTGGCTGTGCTTTTAGAGCTCACTGTGACACAGATATGCAACAATTGGTATAGTCTGGCAGCCAGCAACAGTAATCTGAAATTTAGCTCTAGGTGCCAAGACTTAGAATTTTAGATAGTGATGATTGACTGTTTTCATCCACAGTGAAATCAGGAAAGCTGCCTAATGTGTCTACAGAAACCACCACAGGCCATGTCCCGCCTGCAGTCTGCCAAAGGCATAGGAAGATTGCAAAAAGTTGTGTTACACTGGCCAAACATTCCTCACCAGGTCTGACACTTCCTGCACTGGACAGCCTCTGATGGCAGCAGAGCATGAAAGGTGCCCTTGTTCCCCCACCACATCCTGCACTGGAGCCCCACTGCTCTTGCCCTCAGCAGGGGAAGGTGCCCATGTCATGCAGCAGCCTTTGCCTGTGCCAGAGTACTCCGATTTCCTCTAAAGAGCTTAATGGGCATTTACCTCTGCTTGCTCTTCATTTGTTCCACTGAATCTGAACGCAGAAAAACAAGCAAATTTTAGCAGTGCCCTTGATGAAGCCAGGATCTTTGCAGCTGGAAGGGAGCAGAGCCAGTAAGGAGATCTAGGACTACACACCTTCATTCTTTGCCCATCACGATTCAGCAGACAAGSACCAAAGCTGTCATGCCAAGCAGGAGTGAGCTCTGGACTGCAGGGCAGCCTGAAGTCACACCCACAAAACTCAGCTACCTGGCCATCTGCTCTGCAAATCCAGGGGCAGCTCTATAGCCACTGTTCTGAGCTTGGCAAATGCTCTGGATGCAGTTTGAAATATCAACAGCATGATGTTTAAGGAAGCACTATATAACCTTAAAAAATATTTTGGCTTAATGACAGAAACTTGCCAGGCTTAATGGAAACCCAGCCTCCAGACAAACACACAATGACAGAGCAGTTTTCACATAATTTGCAGTACTTACTGTTCAAGCAGTAACTTCCACACTCTGCAGTGAGTCAGCACAAAACAAAACAAGAACATTCTGGGTTTATTATTCTAAAGCATAAAAATCTCCTTTAGCCCAATTTCATACCCACTTTTCTACAAATGTGTAATCTCCCACCTACCATTTGCATAAGTGACTRCAATCACCTGTGAAGGTAGTACTGTTTTCATAATTGGTTCGCTCCAAGTACCTATATTTGTCTGCTCAAAACACACAAAGGGACAGATAGGTGGGACCAGCAGCAAATCCTTCTGCTAGTCCTGCTTCTCAAATCTCAGTGAYTCACCAGGTTTTACCCAGGGATCAGTTCTAGCCAAAGGAAAACACAATTTTGCTGTTCTATTCCATCTTACGGTTGAAGTATAAAAATAYCTTTAGCACTCCCCCAGCTTGGACACAAGACATAAAACCTAGCAATGCCAGCAAAAACTCTATTGAATCTTCAGCTAATGATCCATTACAATATGAATCAATATCTCATATACCTCATACCAGCATTACTTGAGTTTTTAAGTGGTATGTGTAATTTTGAAGAATGAGGTGAGCTCCCTCAAAAGCACTTTGCTTTTTAGGGTTTTTACAGCAGCCTACCACCAAGAAGGATGGAGACAGCACCTTCACCTCACATACCTTCTGAGTGCACTAACCAAAACTCTGTTGTGAAACAGAAGTGACACAGATGTGCATCTAACCTTAAGAATGTCTACATCCCAACACAGACACAGGTAAGGATTATTTTGAGGAATCTGTTTCGGGTGGTTCTCATCAAGGCTGTCATGGACTCAGRCTCAGGAGCAACTCCATGCTCTATGCACATCTATCAGAAAACCTTTAAATTTTTTGGGCAGATGAGGCTGCACAAGTTCAGGGAGGTTGAGCTGCACCTGAATAGGAGCCATAGGTATCAGGAACAGAAACCAGGTAGCTCATGCTTTTGGACACCCTTAAAAATGAATAAAGATTGGATTCACATAGGAAGCAGCACCAAGGATCTGGCTAAAAAAATCACAGGCAAAAGTGCTTCAGACTTCTCTGAAAGCCTGGACATCCACTGAGGTGACAACAGGGAGGACACGCCAGCCAAGTGGCATCACTGGTGGTACCATGAGCTCAGACACTGCTCCCAGGGCTCAGCACAGGCCAGGAGCTGAGCAGAGGTGAGGAGCTGCAGCCCCAGCACTGCCCACCAAGGGCAGGCAGTCACACACCCAGCTGCCAAGGATTCCCTTGAATGACTGCCCTGGGACTTGTGTTGGTACTGCTGCAGACACCATCTTGAAGTCAGGAGTTTAGCACCCTGCACATACCTAGAAAGTCAAAATCCCTATTCTCCTGCCTCCCTACAGAAAAGCCAGGATAAATGACGTTGTTTCAGCACTTAGTTAGACCACAACAACGTAAGCAAAGCGGTTTCTTGCATTGCATTTTATTATAATGCTTTTGTTCTAAGATATTGTCTGTTTTGAAAAAAAGGCCAATATATTCATTGCAATTTAACCAAAACCACTACATTTAACTTTGAAGTTCATGACTGTGAGAAATGAAGCAGTGGGTGAAGACAATAATGTCAGCCAGCTCTTTTGAACCGAGTTTACTGTTACATTACAAAACCTCCCCTCAGGAATTTTTTAAGATCAAGCTTGTCAGAAGGGAAACGACTCCATCTAGTGGAATAACCCAAAGCACAGTTTTTAAATGCTTTTCTTGCAATCTTATCCCTTTACTGAATCTAAGGTTTGAACTATTACAGTGGCTCTGAAGAAAAGAGAATAATGTGCACATGGACGAGTTTTCTCCTTGGCGGTCTCCTTCGCCCCACCAAGGCAGGATCTGTGCAGATGGGGCAATCTCCACCAGAGCAGTCAGTGCCTAGAGCAGGAGCAGACCCTTCTGTGTGTAAGGACAGCTTTTGCTGTCAGCTGTGGGGTGGATAAAATTACAAGGGTTATCCATGCTCATGCTTCAGGATGTAACATAACTGCTGGCTGGAGCACCCTGGCAGGAGTTCCCCCTTTGCACGGCACTGCACAACGTGGGAYGTGTACCAAGTGTGAGTGTTCAGTGTTGTTCACCACAAGCAACCAGATACCAGGTTGCTATCTATGGATTCTAGCCCTGTGCTGGGATAACAGTTACCACATTCCTAAATAACAAAGCAAATTCTTCCCTAGATACATGGAAAGTGCACAGATGAAAGGGGTGCTCTGGYCTCCAGGGTTTCTATTTAAAGGCATGTGTACAGGAGCAGTTGCAGGCGCTAAATCTTCCTTATTTTTGTGATCAGSTCCTGATCCCTGGGTTGATATCCAGCCCTTGTTACCTTTTTGGCAATGCTGCCCATCGAAGCCCAGGGGACAGTCACACTCGTAGCTGTCCCTCTTGGGAACGCAGGTGCCTCCATTGGCACACGGTGAGGTCACACAGGGGTGAGCAGCATTTACCAGGTTGATTCCAAAACTGAAATCCTGTTTCACATCAATTGTCCGGTCATTCAAGATAATCTATATGTTTAAAAAAAAAAAAAAAAGGTGTGAAAAGACAACATTAAAACTTCCAAATCCAGACTATCCTACTGCTAGTTAGATGATTTCCTCTGAAAGACTTCACTGAAATGTAACTCTCAAAACTTGGCCCAAACCCTATTCTTGTGTGTTTTTCAACTGCAGAGGTCCAACTCATACTTTTGCTCCTCCTGATGCCCTGGAGATTAATCTCTTTTGTGTCCTGTGAAACAGCCTCAGGCAACCCCTATAAGGGGGGAAGCTGTGTGGAATTTACCAGGCCCTTGCCTGAACACTAGTGCAACACTGGTTGTAGCTGAACTGTGAGCTGGGATGGTAAAATTAGATGAGTGCTGCTGAAGAAAAGCATTTCTGAGATCAGAAACCCCCCAGGAGATGAGTGTTGACAACAGAAATACTAAACAGAACAGCTTGTTTTTCACATTTTTTATTGCTTTCTAGTATCTCATCTTGCCTGAAAGAAGCTAGAGTTAAGATGAATGGAAAACAYAAATAATGACTTCACAAAACTGTTTGTATATAAATGGAAGAGAACTGCTAAATGCTGGGATTTTTCCAATATGTCAGCAGCATATGTTCTCCAAAATAAACCACCATTTGTATAATCTCAGCTGACATCTCAGCAAGAGAGATTGCATGCAGGCACAGCATCTGATCTCAGCTACATCAAAATAAGTACATCTTAACAAACAATAGATTTTAAGGCCAGAACTGAGAAAGGTAATAGCTGCTCTGGCTCCTGCATAACTTGGACAATGCACCTTAGGGGATCCAGCCTGAAGATGTTACATAAAGCACCACACAACTCTAACAGCAGARAAAATATCCAATCCTGTCATGTAATGGACCAGGGAAGACTCCATTATATTTTCAGCTTCTTTCCAAATTTTGTTCTAGAGGTTAACAAGCCTCCACTCATAAAAACATGTCTTTTGTTTTAAACTTCTATTTGGTTTCCAGCCCTTGTTTCTCATAATGTCTTTTTCTGCATAATTCCAGGACCACGTATCCAAAGAAACCTCATCCTTATCTAGGAACTAGAAGATCACAATAAAGTCACTTCTCAGACTTATCTAACTAAACTAAGCATATTGTGATCTTAGGTCTTTCTATGCGCTGCATATTTTCCAGTACTTGCTGATGTTTACAGCTCTATTCCTGTGTAGTTCTCCAAAATCGTACCATGCACAAAGAAGGCAACCAAACGTTCCCAGTGCCCAAAAGGCAGGAAGTACTTTTCCTTGACATCCCATTCATGCCTCTGTAAATACAAATCCACCTGACTAAGTACATCACAGACACACTCTGCATTTCCCAATACTTATCAGAGCCTTTACTCTATGGTACGACCGCTCACCTTGTAATTGTAACCTGTGTTAATTGCTCCCAGGCTCTCTATCTTGCATCCCAAAACACAGTGCGTTTAGTCAAGTCTACCTTCCCAATGATGTTCACGTGTCTGACCTGTTCCTATCACTATTACTCACTCCCCCAGTTCTCCTGAACTTCATGCTTTCTGCTGGACAGCTGACAAAGGCAGTAAAAAGTGTCAGACTGAGTGACTGAACCATTTACACTGAACTACAATTATTTTTCTACCCTGGAGCAATTGTTAACTGTAGAGCTTCAAATTCCTTTTTTTAAAAAAACCCTATTATTAAAATTGTGGGTTTATTTGTTATTTCTTTGCACTAATCTGATGCAATTCACTCCTCTAAAACTGTGAGGATTCAGGGCCAACCTTTCAACTTTATCCAAGTTATTTTAAGTATGTTTAGAAAGAAAAATGTAAGTTCAGTTTGCACTTTCATTTGATTATTTACTAGGCCTTTACAAACTGCACTCATGCTGAGCTGACCACATGGGAGCATCATCCCTAATGTCTGCTAACAATGGAAAACATCTCCTCTGTTCATGTGCCCCATATAAAAATTTAAGAGGGGAAAGCAGTATGGTGCTCATCTCCATGGYGGTGTAAGAATGAACTAAACGGACTTTTCACTGTGAAATAATCATTTAACCACTTCATGGTGGGGTCCTGAGGAGAAATCCTTGATTATTTTGAATATTGCCAGTTGAATAATGGCAGGTTTGCACAAAAAGCACCCATGGATACAACAGGAATAAATGCCCACAGTGTGTTCCTCTGGGCACACACCTTCTGGATGCTCCCACTGAAGGGTCTGAGGATCCCAGAGTTCTTCTTCACATCATCATAATTAGGGACTCCACCAATAAATATTTCAGAGCTGCATTTGATCTGTGTAAAAGCCCCCTGCAAGAAACATAGTATAATATTTTATTAGAGTCGCTGGAACCGTGCTTCTATCTTCAGATTAGCCCACATGAGTTGTCAYATAGCTTATTTCAATGCATCTTCTTTGTACAATGAAGAATGCCACTGTAGGACACTCTTGACTGACTTTACACTATCCCTGTCAGAAGTAGCTGAAAAATCTCAAGTATTTCCAAAYGGCAATACTGAAGGAAGAAAGAAAGGAAACTGACTCATTGTGTTTTCTGACTGTACTTATAGCTTTATTTGCAAGGACTTGAGGTACACTGATGTAAATCTGTAACCAGAATTAGGTTCATAAAGCTAAAATCAGAGCAAAGTTCATGCAATAGAGACTCATTCAGTATTTCCAACATCTAAGAGAYAACCTGCTGGAAGATATGGGGCTAAATGAAAGAGACATTGAGTTTGCATCAATTACCAGAAGCAGTTGCTCAGGATACCTGATGGGTATCCTGGAGTTAACTCAAAGACATTCAACAGCTAAAGACAGAATAACTGYGTAACTCCAGTCCTGTAGAAGCTTCTGTGCTTTCATGGTTCCCAGCCACCCTCCCCCTGGAGCACTGCAATGCAGCACTTAAGAGGAAAAAAATGGGAGTGCTCACCTTAACCCATCCATCTAAAGAAGTCTTGAGAGCTCCAGTAAAATGTTTCTCACTCAATTTGTTTCCTGACAGACAACTGGAATTTCAATTTATTTAAATTTTTGAAGAAAAGTCAAAGTTTTGATAAAAGTTTCCCAGTTTTCTGAAAAGCCTGCTATGGGATTTTTCTGCTATGGGAGTTTTTGCTATGGGATCTGGAGTCTGGTTTTCTGTCTGCACTCTCCACTAGGTAAAAGGCATTTCCCAAGCAGGTCTAACTTTGGCTTTTATCAAGATAGAAAATGTATCTCTGTGCAGGCATTTAAGTGCTTAGAGTGAATATCCTGCTTKGTACAAGTACAGTTTCACTTTATCATAAATTTGACTCAAAGTGATCACTTGGTGAGTGAAGAACAAAAAGTCATCAACTGTCTAATTGTTCCAGCACTTACTCTGGCCTGAAAATTACTTTAGCAAGAAGAAGACAAAGAAACAATTCTCTTCAGGCCTACCTTTCCAGGACCATGTTTAGCAAGAGGTAAAAACAGACTGGGCACATACCTTTCAGCACGATACTTCCCCAAACTACACCTCTCACAGTGCACACATTGCTCAACAGATTCAGCCACAGCAAAAGCCAACAAAAGAACCTCAGGAGGATATGTGAGCTAGAACAAAAACGTGAGTCTAGTCCCGTGTCAGGAGCAGGTACAGTCAGGTTCCAGTGGGATCCCTGCCTTTATGGGTGTCCTTGTCCTYGGAGTGAAGACCTTACGCACAAATTCCCAACTCTGGGCCTAAGAAAACGTTACCTTAAAGTTTATCCTGTTTAAGCTAGTAAGAGCTTTGAGAGCAGGCTGTGCAGTCTACCATGCAGTCACTTTACAGTCCAAGAGCTGCCTTCAAGACAAGTCTGCCACGAGCTCACCTCTGCCATCCCTTCCACTGGCCTCTGTGTGTCCACCTGCAGGATTCCATTCTTGGCTGTGCGGGACACTCGCAGCTCATGCCACTGGCCCAGGCTGACAGGCTCCTCACTCCTGTTTTAAGGGAAAGAAAATTTTCAAGCATGTAACACTGCGCCTTTCTGATACTCTGCAATGTTAAAAAGTCAAGTCCTCTGGGATGATTTTCTAAATAAAAAAGAAATATCAGTCACTGTGATTCTTCCCTTATAAGGAAGTAACAATCTTCTGCAAAGACCATATTTCTAGAGCAAATAACAAGCACTCTAGTTTTATTTATAAATGAAACACTATCACCAACACACACTTCAGCCACCTCTGTGCTAGTTTTTCTGCTCAGTCATTTATAACACGTAAAAACCAGTTTTTGTCTCAGCTGTACATCCTCAATTCACTAAAAGCTTCCCACTTAATGGCTGGTCAAGCCCCACATTCTTCATCCTCTTTTAAAACAGAACCACTTTGTGTTGGCTTATCAGCTCTATTTATGCATCCTGTTACATTGACATTGACACACACACACGTGCAGCCCGGATGCTGTACATAGAAGGGAAGTAATTAAAAAATTATCCTAATGATGTGATGAGATCTTGGCTAGGAACAATAATCCCCAGTTGTGCAAAGTATTCACCAGTCTCAAAGGAAGCATTTTTAAACAGTTCTTACAATCTTTATTGGCACAGCACTAATATGAATAGCAGCCTGTATGAAGGGCAAAACCACATTCCCCTTCACAAGTTCTATMGATCTTTGTATCTCATTTTCAAATGCCATTTTACTACACTGGTTAAAGCATTTTATGTCTAAATGAGATGTAGCAGACTTTTCTCCAGGAGGACTGGAAACTTGTGTTTGATTTACTGACCAAGCTGGAAAAATCACAACTGTGTTATCTAGGACCCCTAAGACTTCCTAGCTTCAGTGAAAAAATACATAATTTCTGGGGATGAAATAATGTTTTGTATTTTCAGAATACTTGCATTTAAAAACAAAACAAACCAAAAAACCCATATTCTGAAATGCAAAAAATGGAAAAAATTTGTAATCTGAAATAGTAAGTCAATAGTGATTCAAATGCTGATTAAAAAACTTACGTGATTTTGAAAATGTGAAAATAATATTTTCTTTTTTTCTTAACAATCAACATCAGTTTTGAAACCTTTCTGTTGTGGTTTTTTTGATCCTTCAAGTTTCCTTAAAGCTCATTTTTACCTATTTTAATGACGCTGGCGGTATTATTTGACACTTCTGAATGACACTTGGTTCATAAAACCTCCATTAAAAATATTATCAAGCAATGCCAGYCACTTGTCCTCCTTCTTATGTAGCACCATTTAGGGTTTACCTGTCTTGGGTAAATCAACAGCTAAGGAAATCTAATCACCTTGAAGAAGTCAACATATACATATAAAGGAACCAGATGGGTTTGGCTACATAGTAAGTGGCAATACAAACATTATCTCCTCAGCTGCTTAGGTCATCATCATGCTAACCCTCCTGCTTTGCTAGATTTAATTACAATCAGGGATGACTAAGCCTTGCAGAGTCATCACTTCAGAGCTGCAAGCTCTTTTGTGGAATCATGGGCTTTTTGAAACCAGCATGAGTTTGGTAGCACTTTCTTCTGATGTCTGAACACTCCTGGCTGTTCATGTGCTGTGGGGTTACTTTTTCCCGTGTAAACCAAAACTTAAAAAATATACCAGATCATGAAGATCTGGATGCTGCTTGGCCAAGGGAACTCCCAACAGCTTCTCCTCTGAGACATTTCAGTGCTCAGGTTCTGCATCCCTTCTGCCTGTGGGGCCYCCAGAGCACACTGTGCTGCTTCCATCCTGGGATGCACCAGGAAATCACAGCCTTCACCAGCATCAGCATTGCTGCCRCTGACGCACACAAATAAGCCTGCCTCATCCTAATTATAAAGTTATTATGGCTGTATTCTGATTATAACATAATATCTAACAGCCTAGTGGTCCTATGGCAGAGGTATCAGGATGACCAGAGCTATACCCCTGTTACAGACACAGTGTAGGCATGACATAGTAGGATTAAGATGGACTTTTAAGTGGACATTGACCAGRCAGACATGAAAAACAGGGAATATATTTGTCTTATTTAATCACTGACAGAGCTGATGACAGGGTGTGAGTTGCACATTTTATCTAGAAAAAGAGCTAACAGGACAGCCTGACAACTTTCAGTGAATCCTGATGGTCTCTTGAGTCTCATCCATTCCTCAGCTACCTCACTACACTCTTTTCCTCCAGTGCATGTAGCTCAGGCAGTAGCTGCCATCCAGCTTGCTCTTCTGCTTTCCAGCACAAAGGGGCAGTTTCTAGTCCCAGGCATATGCTTGTGGCTCTCTCTACATTTCATAACCCTACATATCAGTTAAACTTTAGTACAAAGTGTTTTGAAGTGCTACAATATTCTTGGAAGAAAAAAAAAAATTCTACTTTAATATTTTATAGTTGCCAGTAAGAGGAATTAGAAGGCTGCAATCAGTAAAGATTGAAGGCTGTTGTAAGAAGGGCTATTCTGAGTTGGAGAAAAGGTCTCCAAAATTAGCTATTTCTGCCACTTTTCAACAAGAGAATGGAATAGGGCAAGTATGAAGTGATTCTTCCCTTGATATATCCTCTCAGCTTCTGGCAACTTGTCATTAGCAATTTCCTGAGTCAGAGGCTGCATCCGTACAACTGCGTTTGATCTCCCTCAATGGAGCTTTCTTCAAATTTCTCCAATTTTTTTTAACCTATTTATAGTTTTGGCATCTGTAACTTGCTGTGATGATTAGTTTCCACAACTTATTTATGTATTCCTCTGAAAAAAAAACGAACCCCAAACCCAAAGAAAAAAGGTCTTATTTTCTTTGGCTCCTTATTTTCTTTGCACATGAAAAAATACAGAATACTCATTAATCTCCACGCTATTCACTATTTTAAAACTTCTATCATACTTCCACCAAACTCTTTCTTTTCCAGGCTGAAAGGTCCTGCTGCGGAAGAGTTTTGTGGAAGATGTTTCATTCCCTCTCCTGGATGTCAAAACTACACTTCCTTCTTAATTTTACGAATTTATTTTGAAATKATGTGACCAGGATAGCAGCAAGTTTTCAAGACAGGGTGCACTGTGGCCTTCAGCAGAGACATTCTTCTTTATTCCATTCCTAATAATTCTCTGCATTGTACTTAGGTTTCTGTATTTGTCTCTAAACAGTTTGCTGTTGCTTCCACAGAGCTATCCATGACGACTCCAGGATCCTTCTCTGTCTGACAACACTAACTGTTTTTCCACAGCTGTGCGCTGTTAGGCTTGTGCATTATTTTGCATTTACTCCCTTTATATTTCATATCTAATTTTGTCTGCAAAACTGAATGAGTTTGTTTGCTTGAGTCCTCATTCATTGCAAAGTCAGTGCATTTTCCCTAATCACAGTATAGTCAAAATTCATGATGCCCGTCCACAGGAATCATTGGTATGCAAGACTTCCAGACAGTGTACACATTTTGCATAAGCTTTATATAGATCATTTCTAAATATCAGGTCAGCCTGGTCAAACTGGCAGCCTGCTGGGCCATATCCAAGATACTCAGTGTCTCTGTTCAGCCCAGTGCCTTTTCAGAAAGCCCAGAACAGCTGCCCAGTGACTGGRCACTCAGTTACACAGGGGGAGAGAGCAGTGGTTTTGAGGCACTTCATTGCTTCCATCCTCCTAGACATTAATTTTAGGATGCAATGAGTCACTCACAGAAGGTCTGTCTGGGAACTTTGGTGACCAGGTTAAACCACATATTTATGTTTTAGACAGCTTACATTSTACAAATTGGATACCAGCCCCAGGTCCCTCAAAAACAGCACTATGAGGAAGTAGAGGGACCTGGAGGCGTATCTTCTTGTGCCACCTACAGCCTGGCACCCCTGCTTGGAACTGGAAACCAGAAAGGAGGATGCTCACGTAAGTGCCAATACTGTGAAATCCTGTGGCTAGAAAGTATATGCATAAAATATTTAYAGATCCCCTAACAGTGTCGTGGGGGCAAGAGGGGAATTACTGCAATACCATACAGACACAACTGTAACATCTGCAGTAAGACAAAGCATAAAGCTTTGAAATACACTGACGTAGGCAAAAAATCCTGTCCCCTTGACCAAAATTATTGTGCTTAATAGTGCTCCTGTGCTTCCTCAGAAGCAGGCACAAGAGACCAAGGGGCTCGCACACCTCATCGTAGGCTGCGATCCTCTCCAGTCCCCTCCTCTGCTGGATCAGCACCGTGGCACTGCTGGGAAGCAAACACCAGCTTTGGGAGGAGTTACTCATGCATTTACCTGATAACAGCTGTTCCTGAGCCGCAGTCAAACCTGAACTCCACGTAGCCAGCCACCAGGGTGATGGAGAGGAAGTCCTTGCTGTCTGTGTCATAGCTGTACAAAAGGACACCAGTCTCTAAATCTGGACGAAATGTCAGCTCAAACTCCATGAAGGAAAGATAATTCTGTGGTTCCAAGGGCCAGGGTGTGCTAGCAAATGATCTTAAGGATTCGTTGAACTGAGGTATGGCCAAGGTGAGTGCTGGAAATCCAGAAATCACAAGCAGGTCACTTGAGGTTCAAACATAAAGGACTGACTCTTATCAACCACTGCCTGTTCCTTGTGTTGAGTACTTAAGCTAACGATTAGCAAAACAACCTGATTTTTTTTTCATCTAAATTAAAAATATTTTATAATCCTACCCAATACTAGCTAATCTCTTCCTTTTTCAGGGATGTATTTGTACTGTAAAGCATTTTGTACCTTTTCTTTAGTGACTCAGAATAGTGCCTTTCAAAGTAGCAAGCATGCACACAGTGGGTGGTAGCATGAAAATTTCTACAGCATAAAAAATAACACCAGATGTATTTTACTACTTGTATCTCTGATATTAGCAGGCAATTGACATTATGTCCTTTACATTTCAAAATATACAAGTGACACTGGTTTTAGGAGAAAGGTGGGTATTTTTTTAGGATTAACGTGCAGCTGTGGAGTGGCACATAATTTTAACTTCTGAATAGGAATTTCAAGATGCTTAAGTACAGTTAGCTTAAATAAGCAAAGAGGGTTGAAAATAACAGACTATGTAGGAGCTGGATGTAGCTCCAAAGCAGTAAGGGAAAGGTTTCAGTACCTGACTCTAAAAAGATAAAGTTACAAGTATTGTCTTCTGTCAGTGTAACAGTACGAGACCTCCTCGGGTGTCTCCAAGTGGAAAACACATTGAACGCTAAATAACACACACAAAGAAATAGAGGCATCCCAGAATCCACTCACCTTCCTCGCAATGGTGACCTTTAAATCCAAGAGGACAAAGGCAAATGTAAGAGTCTGCTTTGCTTGCAGTACAGGTGCCACTGTTGATGCAGGCTGCCTCATCACAGATGCCACTGCTACACTCACCTAAACACAGGAGTCAGAACATCAAGTTATTGGAGAAATTTGTCAAAGAAGATTTATTTGGCTGTCGATCACTGCTACTAACCAACACAATTTGCTCTTATGCCTAGATTTGTCAAATGCTGYGCAATTTGGACAAGGGAACTTGATTATTAGTATTTTTTTTTAAATATCAGACCAGCAAGGCACCTGATAAATATCAAAAAGTACCTCTTAAAAGCAAACCATGATAAAAATAACATTCAATCATTCCTTGGATTACTTWTTGTCTGCTCTTCTTCCTATTTTCTCATAAAATACAAATTTCTCTGACTTGTTTACATGCATCAAGCCTGGCTTAATTTTAATTATCTTAAGTGCTTCTTTGTTCACTAYAAATTCATGCCATGCTGAGCATGGGAGGTGTTAATCATTATCAACTAATCTTATTAGCCAAAATGAGGTTGTTGACCCTCTTGTGCACACTAAAAGGGATCCATATCATCAACATATGGGCTTTTTAAGAAGCATCTCTACTATTCTGGCACATCAACTTAAATAACAAGGAGGTTATTTSTTCTTGCTGGATTTTAGCTGAAATTTTTGTAGAACAAATAAATTCTCATTTGCTTTTTAAAACTGATATCTATAAAACTGTCAGACTGAAACTACACAACCATCAAATGTACACCTGATTGAAGTTCTTGTTGAATTTATTTTCTCTTTTAGTTTCTGATCAAATAACTCTCCCCTCACCAATAGTAACAAGCTGATTACATTATCTGTATACATTAAGAGAGACCAAGTTGTGGTGTACAATGGTAAGCCCACCATTTGGAGGAGCTTCGTGTCTTATAGCAAACTAAGAATTACACATTTATTTTGAGGGACACTGAAGTATCGAGATGACAAAGGTTTCATGAGGCAGTTCCAGCAATAAACACTGGGGAAGTGTTTTGCAACTTGAAGTGATTAAGAGAAGTCTTGGAAAACTATTGCAAGAAAGGGATATGCCCCATTTTTTTTTGTTTTGTTTTTTTGGTTTTGTTTTGTTTTGTTTTGTTTTTTGTTTAAACACAGCACTCTGATTTCAAGGACAGTTTTGAGAGCAGGTCTCTACAGATCTTCAGTAAGGCACTGGTGTTTGTAGAGCACCAGCTTTACAGTTTGAATTCCCATCCCAAAGCCAGAAAGAAAACCACAAACAAACATGCAGATACAAATGGTGGATGTGCTGGTCCAATCACTGCTCTCCACAGTGGAAAACAACCTTTTCTAACTAACTCAGGGCAGAAGCAGAAACAACTCACAGGTCGTCTGGTACCACTCCCTGATAGACCAGACTTATCTCCTATTGCTTATCTACACAACTCCTACCAGGACCAATTTTCCTTGCAGGGAGGGCAGGTCTGAGTACAGCAGCCATGACACAGGACTCCAGGGCTGACCTGAGGAGCACAGACAAAACATAAAAGTCCCCCAGCAGRGAAAAAATGCTCCTTTTGCATAGAAGGGAACAGTTCCAGCCATGGGATCAGGGGTGCTGGCTGYGCTCATCGAGCTGTCTTTGCCCCTTCTGGCCTGCACAAGTGAACCAAGGCAGGACAGGCATCTTGTCCCTCAGATCCCTCATACACTCATCAATTATCATGACACYGACAGAATAGCACTGCTCTGTTTTACAGGCAAGGAAACAGAACCAAGACATGTGTAAACAAGGATCTCTATGCATCAAGTGTGTGATCTCTATGCATCAATGCTCATCTTTGCTGCATGTGCTCCAATGTTAATGTTGACAGTATATTCAAACAGATCAGAGTTAAACAAAGTCTTTGAGAAACAGAAAAGAACAAGGAAGATAACAACAACAGGACCAGTCATGGGACCCCTGATTTGAGAAACAGCTTGAACTGGAGTAGTCTTGATATTTAAGGACAGGCTGCTCTCCCAGCGTCCCAGTGGCTTTTCACAGCCTTTGGGCCAGCATAGGTGATTATGCTGAAGAGTTAAACCACAAGTGTGGTGGCTGCATTTGCTTGGCTCCAATGGCAGATGAAGAAGGAGAGAAACTGCAGCAGCAATCCCAGGTCCTGCCATGTCTGCTCCAAACCATGCCCAGTGGTTGGACCATCCTCYGTTGGTCCCTCAGCTCACAGTGGGACCTCTGCTGCAGCCAGAAGRGAGAGCAGAGAGATGGATGAATCCCTCTCTTCACCACCCTCAGTTCTGTGATCCATGTAGCACAGCGCTCCTGATTTATATACTGTGCCAACAGAAAAAAATCTCCAAGTGACTGACTCGCAAAAGTAATTCCTAAATCCCAGCAGAGCTTACTTGCAATTTTCTTACTTGAGTTATACTTACATGACCTATTGTTTGCAAGTCTCTTCTGTTACAGTTTCATATAAATGTGTGCAGTGACACAAGGACAGCAAGGCTTTATCAGTCAGTTTCGAGTCACACATGGCAGAGCACAGCATTTATTTTCATTGATGTTGATTGTTAATGTAGTAGAGCATATGTGGAGCATTCATGGATGGGAATGAAGCCAGCTGCATCCCAAAAGGCAATAGAGATTAGGGCTAGAGAAGTTCAGCAGGGCTTTCATCTGTCTAAATTCCATAGATTCTCAGTCTATCGTGAAATTACACTCTGATTCCAGAATCTTACACTTTTCAGCAACTGTTTCTTTGGCCAGTCTGTTCTACCCCTATATTGGGGTAGACCAATAAACAGAAGTTTGGCCTTGTTATCTAAAGAATACAGAGCAATTGTTAAGAAGTTTCTCATAARTCATTTCCTTCTTGGAATGTCAAATGCACAGCTACAGAAGAGAAGAAAGATGACTTTGTGGCTGAAGCATGGCAGGGAGAGTTCAGTGGTATGGAATCTATTTCTCGGTGCTAGCACTTGCCTTCTGTCTTGGGTTTACCCTTATTCTTATACTGTTTGGACTGGGAGATCATTAAAGCAAGGATTTTGTTGCCCTGCCTTTTTTCAAGGGCCCATTAAAAGGATGAAATAGATGAATAAATAAGACAGGACTAGTTAACTAGSTTCCCTACTTCTCCATTTTTTACTCTGTGAAGGAAAAATAATTTTATAATAACATTTCATAAAGCTGCTGAAAGTATTTATTCCAAGCTATTTTAAAATCATATCCTTGGCTCTGGATAGCAAAACAAAGGGTGGTATACAGGAAAGCCTATAAGCTTCAGCAGTGGTTGAGTGTAACATAGAAAGCCTTCTCYAACACCCACAGGCCTGCTGTGGGCCTCAGAGTTCCACGTGTTACTTTGGACAAGTGCAGTGATGTCTTTAGGCAAAATGCATTTTGATGGGTCTGTATTGTTTCAAAGGCAAGCTCAGCATACAAACTATTGACTAAGGACATGACTGTGTCAGTCAGGGGCATGAAGAGGTGCCCTGAGAGCTGCTGGCAGAAATACCGGCACAGTTGTAAGGACACCTGCAACACAGATCCTACTGTTCACTCATGAAAATGGGTTTACTATTTACTGTGCACAGGGTGTCCACAGACTGCTTGCTGGTGCAGTGTGATGAACTGTCCTGCTACTGACCCAGCAAGAGCAATGTGCAAAGGAACAGAGGAAAACCAGGCCAGAAATAGAGACCGTGCCTTCCCCCCCTCAAACCTGGACCATCACTCAATGTGTCCCAACAGGACAAAAAGTAACCCCGGGTTAGTTACTGATTAAAGGCCCCACATCATTACACTCACCAACGTCAGCACCACTGAGAGCTTTCCCTAACGGCCAGGGTCTCATGTCAATTGTCTTCCCATTGATGCTCAGGGCCTGGACGCAGCCCTGGAAGCCGCGGTTGGTGCCGGCAGCCCTGACCAGCCAGTACACGCTGGGAGCACCGCCAACGTAGAAGGGAGTCTGGAACGTGATCTTGCTGTACTGGCCCTGGAGGGAGAGCAGAGCACAGCGTGCTGTGTAACACATATAACACAGGAGAAATCATTAAGCCACAGTGCTTTACAATACGTTTTTTCCTCCATGAAGAACTGTGTCAGGGAATGTTGTTCGTTGGTAATTCCTTCCCRTTAGTCATTCCCTAAACCAGTCCACCAATCAACCTTTTTCACCTGCATCCCATCACAATAACATGAACTACTAAAAGCATGATAAAAAGGACTAGAAACCACTGTTTTGAGGAGAAAGCATCGTCTGTCTTTTGCTGCAATTTCTTCCTTTCTTTCTGCCAAAAAATTGTTTGTCTTCTAAACTGTAAGCCCTGAGGGATAGACCAATGAGATATTGTCTTTTGGACAGAACCCAGCAAGTGTTTGGTATTTAATAATTATGAAATGACAAAAAAAAAGGTAAAAAACAAAGAAAAGGCAAAAGCCAGTAAAGTCGCAACTTTAGCAGGGCTCTGCTCACTTTGCCATTGCTAAATGTACTGCCTGTCTCTTTAACAAATCTACAGAAACCTACATATACAAGTTTACTAAAATTGCTACAGTGAAAGAACAAAAAMCATCAAAACCAACAGAACCTTTTTGGACCACTGACCCAAACTCCATGCTACTGTGGCCAAATGAGCGAAAATGCCTTCCACAAACTGATCAAAATATGACTTTTGCCTCCTACTCGACAGCTCTTTCAAAACCCCACGGACTGTTAGAAGAAAATATTAAAAATTCTCTGTTATTTGGGGCCAGGTTTTACCAACCTGTGCTTTTGACAGCACTGACCTCTAGCCTAAAATCTTTCAGGATTTTTCACCCCTGCCCTGCCCCCATAKTGTTTATAACAATATATTCTATCACTATAGCCTGTACTTGGCCAGGCCAAATAAGCTGCGGTTATTGAGTCTGCAGGTGTTCACTTGCACAGTACACTGCAGAAGCTGTACACATCTCTCCTGATTCTCATCTGCCCTTTGCATGGCCTCAGAGCATTGGTAACAGCAACACATGACACACTGAAATTCTTTCCTCTGTCATTTCCAGCTGATGAGAATTCAATACACTGCAATTTTTTCTCTTCAGTGCCTGCACATAAAAGTGGAAAGTAATAAGACATCTGAAGCTGCTTTCTTTCAGGGCTAGGGATGGCATGTTAATAGTGGCTATCAAAGGAAAGACATCTGAAACAATTTGAAATTGCCTTTTCTTCCAGTGCCTTAATTTTGTTTTCTGGCCCAGCAACAGATGAGCAAGTCAAAGCATCTTCCTGTATTATATTCTATCTTGTATGAACTTGCTGGTGTTAACATAAGTCAGGGTAGAATGTCTATATCCATTGCTATGCTTAAATCATTGTCCAGAATATGCATACAATTATACCTCTATATACAAATCTTGTCTGTGTATATGCATCTTATACATAAATATATACTCACAAACATATGCATCTAATTTTCATGTCTGAGGAAGCACAGCAGTTCTCTGAGGCTTGAAAAAGAAAGCAATCAGTGACAGCAGCTGTGCAATCTAGTAAACTTCTAATGGCCTGTATTTGAGACTGGCATAGGGTAGCTGAAGGGTGGCAGGGCAAACATGGAGCACAACAGGGAAAGAGTGATGGGATTCAGCCCTGAGATATTTATCCCTGTGATTTCTAGATTATGTATTTGGAAGAGTAATCTGTACTCTGATCTCAGTTCACTAAATGTCCTAACACCAATAAATAAAACTGCACCTTTTAAATCTGATCAGGCTCTTGGTGGCAAGAAAAGAAACATCATCACAACCTTGAGAGACCCCAAGATTGAGCCACAAGGGCAGGATTACCAACCTGAGATTTTCCTGTCACTGGAGCATTGTTGTCCATCCTGAGCCAGCCATTCACCCCATCTCTGAACAATGTGACACTGTGCCAGTTCCCCAGCTTGATTTTGTTTTCACTTGTTATGACTCCAACTCCTGTGCCACAGTTGAACCTGGTATCATGAGATAGAGAGGGCAAGGTGACAATCTTCCATTGATCAAATAACCAAAAGTTGGTTTTAGACTCCARATATTCTTTTTGCAGTTGAGAACCTCTCTGTTCCATGCTGGGTATTAGCACAGGAAATTCAGACAGCAACTCTACATAAGATCTGTTCCAAATTTCAAATTTCATTATCTGTCTTTCAGCGTGGAGAAGATTTTGCATTCTCTGTCYGTACCAAGTGCATTGCTAAGCTTGCCAACAGCTGAAACTGTTTCAAGATGGAGGGTATTACAATCTGAGCTCCTGCTATCACAGTAATTTCTCCTGGGAATTTTTCTAGATCCCTGGTGAAAGGCAGTGATACATTAATAACTTTGCTAGTCTATTTGAAACTCAGTGCTGATTGACAGGAAGACCTCCAGGAGAGCTGAACGTGCACAAAATGCCCCATTGTCACTGACATGCAGTGCAGGTGAACAGAAACATAACTAAGGCACATCATCCACTTTGTTATTCCCCACTTTTAAGGGACTCACCCTCCCAATTTAGGAGATCCTGGAAATACCCTTTCACTTGCTTCATATCTATCAGACTGCAAGAAACACACTCCATCTCCATTTAAGAAACCTAAACAAGGTATCATCTAAACAAAGCATATAAGATGAAGTTCCTGGCCCCTTGCTGGCACTACATCCTTTGTTTTGCTACATTATCTGCAAGCCATTTTCTGTGAAGCAAAAACACTGACTCAATATACCATCAATTTACCATCAGCTTAGCAAATACAGCGGCTCACTGGCATTTCTGGTAACACAGCTATAAGCCCCAGACAAATGTCCTGAAGAAAACAGATYATTTTGCCCTTACTCTGAGGTCTGAATAAAAGAACTCAACACGGCACASGTTCACACACTAAAGAAAGATGAGAGAAAAAAGTATTGAAGTAATCTTRAATGAAATTATACTGTCCATTTGGTGCACTGTATGGGGTAGAAGTCAAAGAYGCTGGAGATATTCACCACATGCAGCAGTCCCAGGAGGCAGCAATAGCCCTGTCTCTTTACATCAGATTTAGGATGGAGGTTTTACCTGAACTGGAGGCTACGTCGGATGATTGCCAGTGACATAAAATCACCACGACCATGTTCATTTTCTCCACAGTACAGCAGCAAACCATCCTCGGATTCAGCCTGCAATCATTGCACCAACATGAAAAATCAAAGCCTCACAATTACAGAAAAAGCAAGCAACAGTGGGGGACTTGTCTCTAGAAAAGAGTCATCATTTTTCAGAATGAGTTTTTAACTTGCCGAATCAAAACTTGTTGGATCAGTTTTGAATCCTCCATTTGAAAAACCTAGAAAATCACTGCCTTAATGGTTAAACAACTTAAGACCATCTCYTAAAGTATGATACTATCAGACCTGAAAAAAAGCCTGGAAGTATTAAAGACTGTCAGACATATCCCATATGAGACTCCTGAGTAAAAARTCTAGCAAGAATGTCCTAGCAAGCCTGGTAAGTGTTGACACATCAAACTCACTGTGTATGAATACACACACCCTACTTCACATGTTCCATGAGACTSACACTCCTCAAGCCAAACAGGCTGTGTTGGCACCATTTCTCCATATGCTCATAGCAGCTGACACAGTGCCTTTTTGCAGCCATCCTGCGTTTTAAAATGGCAAATTGCCAGGGGAGCGTAAGATCAGCACTGAGGTAACTGATTGCTGCTGCTTTAGCAGCAGTCTCCTTCCAGATTGTGAGGCTGGGGAGTCTGCTTTATGTGGGGGTGGGGATGCATCCAAGAGCTTGGCCACCCTCCCCTAGAGGCAGCCCTACATGTTCTGTCCATAGTGAACAGACASCACTAACACAAGCCAGCATGGGATGTATCCCCACTTCAGTCCTGCATTTTAAGTAATACAGTATCCTGAATGTATCAGTAGCCCATGTTCCAGGCTTCAGAGGGGGAAAATAATGTCCACTTAAATCCTGCAGGGTGGGAAAGGAAGGCTATACATAGGGCAGGGTTTTGCTTAGTATGGCAGGATCATCACCTCTTGTCCACAAAGATACTGTATACCACTTTCAAACTCTAATTCACAAAAATTCTGTGTGTTCTTCAGCCTGTAGCTCATCCACCTGACTGTAACCTGTAAATGTACACTGCTGCTAGTCCACAACCACAAGTCCCAGGGATTCTATCATGCAGTGCCTACCAGCAATGGATGAAAACCCTTCAGCTGCTTACAAAYCTAATTCACATTCACTGAGGGTCGAGCCAGATCTTTGCAGATGAAGGTTACACACAGGTTCACCACAATTATACTGAAGCTACACTGAAGCTAAGTTACTGCTCTATTGTCCACCACATCAGAGTAAGTAAATAAAACTTAAAACACCAGTCTGAGAATTCCTTAAACTTACCCTGAATTCAAGAGTAATTTGAAATGTCTGATAGGAYTTTTTCAGTGGTTCAAAGGTGATATATGAGTAGCCAGAGAACTGGGGATACTGGATACTAATATCTGAAAAGCAAAATGGGAAGCATGTTATTTAGCAGTTCTCTTCTGAATAAAAATCAATATACACATTTAGTACTAGAYAACATCAGGTGGCAATGAAAGGCAGAGTTCCTCCAGAGACAACCATTAGGCAGTAGCAGTCAACAATCAGTTAACCTACTGCCTKGTCCTCCCACCATTTTTTACAGCTAATTCCTTTATTCCCAAGGACCTGGTGAACTTGGAAAGAAACAGGATACTGAGGGCCAAATAATGTTCAATAGTTTAATCAGAGAATTCAGAGGAAATTTTGGCAGGTTTTCATCCTTGTTATAGAAGATCAAACTTTATATTTATCTTCTTTTAAGGACTGATTTAAGAAAGAAAGGACAAAGTAATTTTCTGTTTTGGAGGATTACAAAAACACACATGGGAAATATGGCCAGACTCTAGGCAGCATTAGTCACTGCTACTCTGTAGCTGCTGCATCCAGCATCTGGAGAATCACTGGATGTCTCATAACATCCCAGCAGCTTCCAGCACTTCTCTCAAGTCAGCTCAGGGCAGAAGCTAAAAGGAGAAATGAGGAGAAGAGAGTCCTTCCAGGCTTTGTCCCATCCCTGGCTGCAACGGTGGCTCTTTTAATTGCTCTTGTCCAATGGCATTATCAACCCTCACCCTTTGCTGTCTTGTGTTAGGCCCTGACCCTGAGTGAAAATGAAAATTAGAGATGCCTTACTGCTAGCCACTGTCAGCTGTTAAATTACCTTTGCAGCCTATTTTCCTAAGAAGCGCGGAGGAYAGACACAGTTTCAGACCTGAGTTTTTATATTGACAGTGGATTTAAGTGTAATGAGGAAGGAAGGATGAAGATTCCCATTCCTCTTTGCTATTTAAATACTTAGATTTTCTCACTCAGTTTTTGAATGTGGGTAGAGTTCTCTCAGCATTTTTGCTTGCAAGGCATGCATTTTAGGCTGAGTTGAAGGGGATTGGTGCTATAAACCTGAATGCAACCTCAGCAGAGAGCAATTATCTCATGTCCTGATCACAAGAAGAACTGACTGGACCAGAGTGCCAGGCAGCTGTTGAATGTGAAGAAAAGTCTGTTTCCATCAGATTAATATATTATTTAACAATACTGGCTGCTGAAGACAAASTCTGTACAAAGAAGTATTGGCACATGATGTTTACTCTGGAATAACACCCTCCCCTGTGAAAAACAGAGGGTTTGGGCWGGTGTTAATAGACTGCTTTACAAGTTGTATATGGCCTTGTCAGTTCAAATAAATCCTCAACTCCTCATACTGATCAAGGCCTAAAATCATATCTGCAGCTGTTCCATGTGGCTGAGTCACATCAAATTGTTTTCAGAAGGAGCTCTCTTTGTTCCAGCACTCCATTTAAAGAAGATGAAGCACCCTCAGCCTGTGCATCCCTGATGCGTGACACTGTGCAACATGAAAGTCTAACAAGACTCTATAGAAGAAACCTGCGTCCCTGATGCTCTGCTGTATGGCACAACCTTGGCAGATCAGATCAGCATGCAGAGAGATGGGCAGATCAGCTCCTTCTTAGTTGGAGGAACAGCACAACCACAACCAATGGGACATTTTCTTTTCATGAGCCCTGGYATTCATCTGACTCGTTGTTCACCAAACCAGAAGAAAAATTACTTCAGGGGGAAAAAATGACCTGCTTATGGCCTGGTGAGGGAGCTGGACTGGCTCACCCAGTGATCTGCTCAGTGTTAACCTTGGGAAAGGATGGGTTTAGGTCTCYAGGCAGAAAGTACAAGAAGGCAGCGAGAGAAGAAGTAGGACAGCTCCTTCAGCTCAGCTGCCCTGAAAAGAGGCAACAGGAAGGGATGCAAGTCCTGACTAATGCAAACACTTCCTCACATGCTTTTTGAACTGAGGATGAACTTTGCTCCTCCCTTACCCAGTTCGCCTGACATGAGYGCTGCACTGCAGACTTGCTGACCATGGGGAAAGCCTCCTCTGGAGGTATTTTTATAATGGGAGTTTTCTCACATCCCTGCTATGGGACCAGCATCACCTGGACCACACAAAAAATGGGGGTGGTTCAGGGCTTCAGCTGCTGCCAAAATGCAAGTGTCAAAGAGGCGTTGAATGTCTTTAGCTTCCATCTGAGTGTGCCATGATTGGACCCTGTCACACCTGGGTGATTAACAACATACCTGCTCCACCATCCCCTGACTCCTAGGAGGAGAAAGGATGATTAACTGCCCCTGTGCATCTTTACACAGGTTCTGCATTCAGCTTCATTAAGGAATTACTTTTTTCCCACCTCATTGAGGAAAAAAAAAAGCAAATGGGGCGATGCCTGAACTTCAATTTGCCCCCGGTAGGGACCCACAAAGCTCAGTTGGCTATTCCCAAAGTGCACATTGGCGGGCTCTTTGCAAAGCCGCTCCTAGACCCAGACAAAGAGCAGTCAGCAGCCGTGGGCACACAGAAAGAAGCCCACCTTCCTGGCAGGTCTCCCCTGCTTTGCCCAGGTTGCAGTGGCAGCGGGAGCCGCCGCGGTCGTAGTCGTTGATGCAGAAGCTGTCGGCAGAGCACACGGCCTCGTCGCAGGAGAGCTCGGAGAGCCGCGGCACCGGGGGGGACACTGAGGGCCCCGGGCTGGCAGCAGGGACAGCAGTGGGCTCRGAAGTGGTTGTCAGGACCCGTGACAGGAGCCTGGAACTAGACCCTGGGGTGACCTTAGTTTCGACCAGAAATTTCCTGTTGCCTCCTTTAATAGCAGGAAGAGGTCTGAGCTGAAAGGAAGTAAAGAAACACCAATTCAGTAAAGTTAAAATTCTATGGGGAAACAAAATGATCAAATTTTAAGATACAGATCTGAGGCAAAAAACTCATCCTCAATGAAGAAAAAGAAGGGACCACATCACTATATCTAAGCACTTAATATCAGATATTAAACTTCTTGACAGGACCAGACACTTTAAAATGTCCAGACTATAAAGAAAACAGAAGAGACAAATCTTGACATGTACCTCTTCTATATAAATGTCATAGTCTGAATCATCAACATCAAATCCATCACCATCACCAGTCACTGCATCTGTGATGTACCGATGCCCAAAGCTTCCACTTCCCAACTCCTCAGAGCCTGAAAAGACATAACTGGCATATTCACTTCATATAGTTTTTTCTCTTTGCACACACCAATTCAGATCTTACCACYCCCCTGATTCACAGCACTTAAATCTGAACTGATTCTAATGTTCAGGCTGTACAGACAATGCATATGTCAGTCTGGAGAAGGCAGATCCTGTCCAAGTGATATACACASAGCTTAAAACAAAGTGAAGACGTTAATTTAGTCACTTACTAGGTGATTAAACAAAAAAAAGTAGGCAAATATCAGTTCTCCCTCTGCAAACTGACTTGCATTCATCATTTTTCCAGGACAAAGGTTTCAGACCTTTTTGACATGGACAACATTTTAATGACTGAATTGTTTTTAAGTCAAGCTTTTCCCTTCTGGAAATATCTTGTATCTGCCTTACTGGAACAGCAAAAGAGATAATAAACAGAAACAGCAATAGAGATGTGTACAGGTAAAATACACTCTATTTAGGATTTAAKCTACCTCCACTGACTCCAAAACTCCTGAAATTAGTGTCCTGTGTGTATTCCTAGACTATTTTTAAAAATACAATTCAGCACTTTGAGACAAGAAACATGCACAAACACCTTCCCCCAGAGGGTTGTTGGGCACTGGAACAGGGAAGTGGTCACAGCACCAAGCCTCACAGAGCTCAAGAAGCACTTGGACAATTCTGTCAGGCACATGCTGGGATTATTGGGGCTGTCCTGTGCAGGGCCAGRAGCTGGACTCGATGATCCTTGTTGCTTCCTTCCAACTCCAGATAKTCAGTGATTCTATGACCATGTGTTTTTTAAGTACATAATCTACTTCTGCCACTTCCCAGAGTGCTSAACTGTGCTTTGAAGGACTCTGGGCTGGGAATGGACAGTTTGCACAGCAAGAGGATCCTCATTTCTATTTTACAGAAAGCATCTGTACTTTTCTGCACTTTACATAGCAAATTCTGCCTAAACAATGGTTTGAGGTTTTTAGCTATTAAAATTCACCAGGTCATGAAGAAATACAGTAAAAATAACCAAACCATTACAGTTACTTGTCATTGCAGTGAGGCTGAGAACATATGTCTTTGAACCATTAAAACAACAGACTTATRTAATTGCCTTTTCCATACAATATTTTTCCATCACTTAAAAACAGCATAAGCAACCTCTGGTTTACAAAGTCTCTCTACTGAGCTGAGTGTACCTACCTAAATCTTTTTATACTCTCTCCTCCTTTGCTGTCATTGCAACCGAGAAGTCCTGGCAGGCAGTTATGAAATCCAACACATGTGCAACAGAGATGAATGTGTGCCCTGGCTGACTGACTGGACACACTCCCTATGCCCTGAAGGGTTACTTATCAATGGGCTTTGCACATTACATCAGCATACAGAAAAATGAGAAATAAATGAGTAGAGATAACGAGGCATACGCACTTGCAACCTAGAAAGCAGGCTGGACTGGGACAGAATGTGTGTAAGTCTTTCCACTCTAATATGTATACCTAGTCATCTGTAAATAATACATTTTATYTGTACATTAAATAGAAGTACTCAGCACTAAGTTCAACCAAATGAGCTAAGCAGAGAGCTCCCTCCTATGACTGGTAGCAAGATGAGGCAAACAGGACAAACTACATCCAGATTGTTTCTGCTACTGACTGTGAATGCATGGGGAAAGGATTACTGTTAAGGAATCAGACTGCACATTTATGAACTGGTCCCAGTCCTACAAAAACTGGAATGAATTTCACCATGCTGAAATCAAAATGCAAAACAATCTCTTACTCGTAGTATTCACTTTTATAGTCTTTCAGGTTAATCACCATCCAGAACAATTTTACGCCAGGTAGGAATCTAGGAAGACTAAAGCAGAGAAAAGTAGAGCAGAGTAGAGCAGAGCARAGTACAGCAGAGCAGAGYAGAGCAGAGGAGAGTAGAAAATTATTCTGTTGGCAGGAACCTACAATGATTATCTAGACAAGCTGCATCTTTTACCCATCATTGCATCACATCCCCTTCTTTGGTAAACAGTGATTCTGTACGACATGTATTTCTACAAAAGAGTTTCAGTGCATAAAACCACAAATATATGCATTGCAAATATGATTTGCAGTTGGATTGGTTTTGCATTGCCTGGTTTTTGCAGCAGGGTGGGGTTACAGGGGGGACTTCTGTARGAAGCTGCCAGAAGCTTCTTCCATATCCAGCAAAGCCAATCCCTGGTGGCTCCAAAGATGGACATGCTGGGCCAATTAGAAATTATGGTAACGCCTCAGTGATAACATATTTAAGAAGAAATCAAAACAAAGTTTGTGGTGCAGTTTTAATCCCTGACAGAGAAGAGTAGGAGGTGAGAGTACATGACAAAACATGTAGACACCAAGGTCAGTGAAGGAGGAGGGGCAGGAKCTGCYCCAGGAGCCAGAGCAGAGATTGCCCTGCAGCCCCTGGYGCAGCCCTTGGTGAGGCAGCTGTGCCCCTGCAGGCCCTGCAGGCCCAGGGGGGAGCAGAGATCCACCCGCAGCCCCTGGAGGAGCCACAGCAGAGCAGGTGGATGTGCCTGAAGGAGCCTGTGAGCCTGTGGGAGACCTGTGGGAAGAGGGCCCTGCTCCCAGGCTGGAGCAGCCTGTCCTGAAGGACTGCACGCCACAGAAGAATGACCCGGGGTTTGAGCGGCGCTGCTGCCCACGGGATGGACTCACACTGCAGTAATTTGCAGGGAGCTGCTGTCCATGAGATGGAGCCATGCTGGAGAAGTTCATGGAGAACGGAATCCCACAGGAGGGACCCCATGGTGCAGAAGGGGAGTGACTCTTCTCCCTCAGCAGTGAGAGAAGCCCTGGGTGATGAACTGACCAYAACCCCCATTCCCTGTCTCCTTGCACTGCTGGGGTAGRAGGTAGATGSAAGGAGGGAATGGGGTRAGGAAGCRGTTTTTAAGGGTTTATTTTACTTCTCATTATCCTGCTCTAATTTTGTTAGTAATAAATTCACTTCATATCTCCAAGTTGAGCCTGTTTTGTCTGTGATGGTATTTGATGAGTGATCTCTACAGGTCCTTACCTCAACATATGAACCCTTCATTRATTTTTTTCTCCTCTGTCCAGCTGCARAGAGGAGAGTGGCTGTGGYGGGGGCCTGGGATCTGGCCCAGGTTAACCCAGTCCTCTTACTGGAGAATGGGGGCAATCATGAAGATTTTCAGATAAGGACAGTAACTGGGAGAAGTAATGGGCAAAACAAGTACTGAAAAGTGTTAAGTGTTATAGAGTAGAATGATCATGGGRAATTTTTCTTGTAATTGTGGTGAAGGATCAAGGAGTGAATTTTGTGCAAGTTGKTAATTTTTGTTCTGTGTTGTGATGATTTTATTTTGGATTTAATGTTGGGGTTTTTTTAAGTTCACCACTAAAGGGATTACTTCTGTCTTGATTTAGATGTAGAAGCTCTCAACAAAGAAAGCCAGCTCCAGCTCACAATTTGCTCCCGGCATTTCTCACTGGCTTCGTTCATTCCCTTGGCCAAGAGCTTTGTATTCTCCTGCTTTCTCCTTGTTCTTTTGAGTGCCCTGCTTCTTCAGAGCAACATGACTGCACTTATGCTGCATCACTTGAGTCACTGGATTTTAGGAGCCTTGGTTCTGGGTTTTTTGCCCCCCTTGTTCAGAGGCTTCCTCACAACATACTGGCAAACATCATCCTTCTCAGACAGGTTGAACAGCTTGAGGACTCKGCTGGTCCTCTTGGACAGGGTTGTGTCAGTCAGCCCCAGCATGCCCTTTTCAGTCTTTTTCACTTGACAGAGTTCAGGACACTCAACTTTCCATCAACAATGCAACCACCAACAGATTTGTGCTTTCTCTCTAGWTCCTCTGGGGTGATAGCAGGAATGCTCCTTGCTGAGCAGAAGGCAGACATATCTGTGAGGCAGGACACCTTGCTTCAGGAAGAAACCTTTTCCATTGCCACCACTTATCCAGATGACATATCCCTCCCACTTCTCACCAAGGGAATCAGAATGTCTCCATGGCCATTTGTTTCTCATGAAATGTTCTTAGTTTGCAGCCATTGTCCACTTCAATGAGCATTTGTCAGCCAGTGACTGGGAAAGAGATGCTCAGCTTCATCCTGCTCACACCTTGACACTGGAAGAGGCAGCACTAACTCAGCTCCCAGCATTCACACCAATTTTCAGCTCACTGAATCACAGCATCACAGAATTAACTAGGTTGGAAAAGACCTTTGAGATCATCAAGTCCCACCTATGACCTAACAACGCCTTATCAACAAAACCATGGCAGTGTGCCACATCCAGTGTTTTTTTAGACATGTCCAGGGATGGTGACTAYAGCATCTCCCTGGGCAGATGATTCTAGTGCCCAATCACTATTAAAGTGAAGAATTTCTTCCTAATGTCTAGCCRAGACTTCCCCTGGTGGTGCAGCACGGTTAGATGTTTACCATTTGCTCTGTCAGTGGTTGGAGAAGAGACTGACCTGCCACTGACCAAAACCTCTTCTCAGGCAGCTGTAGAGAGCGATAAGGTCTGAGCGAAAAGGTCCACTGAGCCTCCTTTTTTTTCCAGGCTAAACAACCCAGCTCACTCAGCCATTTTTCRCAGGGCTTGTGTTCCAGGCCTTGTTGCCCTCCTCAGGATGCATTCGAGCATCTYAGCATCCTTCCTAAGGGCCCAGACCTGGACACAGCACTCAAGGTGTGGCCTCACCAGTGCCACATGCTAGGGGACAATCCCTGCCGGGCTCCTGCTGGCCACACTGTTCCTGAGACTGGCCAGGATGCCACTGGCCTTCTTGGCCACCTGGGCACACCRAACAYTGTTCACAAAGTTTCAYTGAAAAGRCAGGGAAACAAAATTTGTGTGCATTTTTAGWAAGCTTTTCTGGGATATTCTAATTCATCCCCCACTCCCAGCTCACCTTCTGGGGGTGGTTCTGAGAGTTTTTTTCCTCAGTACTAATCTTCAAATTTTGGAATGAATAACAATAAACTGGAAAAAAGCCAATGGGGTATCAGTTCCCTCTCAGGCATTGTTTGGAAGCTCACMATTTCCCCCACACTCCCAATATTTTTACCACATGTTGGAGGGGGTAGAAGGATCAGTTCCCCCCTTCCCAACAAGTCCAAACTTCTCAAGCAACAGTGTGCATTCTGATTAAAAGACATAGCTGAGATTAAAAGACATAGCATAGATTAAAAGCCATGTGCTTTTTCTTCAGAAAGCTTTATTTGATTTTCCAACATAAGTTGGAAATTTTCAAGAGTCTCTGTCCTTTGTAACTTGGTTAATTCTGTGCAGGGTGTGGTATCATCACCATTAGCTCAGCTCCATCATATGCTAATGCCTCAAAAAAGAGCAAGCCTGAGGGTGATTATCAGAGAGGGTGGCTCCAATCAGTTATCCCCCTCCTCCAAGGTGTGAAGGGAGGTAGCGTCAGTGACATCATGGTCAGGGAGCCCAGCCTCCCTCTCTGTCTCCTCATTTTTTACGGGTGGGCAGAGTTMAGTGTTGCGGGGGGAGTCTGGCTGTGGTGCAAACTCCTCCCTGGGGGTGAGGTCATGTCCAGTGGTCCAGCACTGCGTCCAGATTGGCATCCGTGCTTCCCTCAGAGATGTTAATTTGCATTCTAAAGCCATTCAGCTCTGCATAAASAGGTTTCTGGGTTCTGGGCTAGTTGCTTTTGGGCCATCAGCTCTGCCTCAGCCCTGAGGACAAGCTGTTGTTTCAGCTTTCAAGGCAATTGGCACTTTTACGAGCTCCTGGCAAAAATGTGCTTCTCTTTCAGGGTAGCCATTTAAGACCCCTTTATGTTTTTTATCTCTTTTGGGACAGCCATCTTAGACTGACCACATGCTACCTGGCCAGGAGATTTCTTTTCCCCCTTTGCAAAAGTTCCAGTCCTCTCAGGCGCTACCTGCAGCTTTTGYCAGTTATTTCTCAGAGACAAGCTTTACAAGTGTACAACTTCACTTGGAGAGCAATCCAGATATGCCCTTGACCTTACTGCTGRAGAGCATCAGTTTTAACCAAAAACTTTCTCTCCTTATGCTGCAGTTAGCAGTTAACCATGTAGCTAACCACACAAAACAACTCTTTGCCTAAAGTCAATATCCCTTCCACTCCTCACCAAGGGAATCACCCCTGACCTCTGTGGCCATTTGTTTCTCATAAAATGTTCCTAGCTTGCACCCATCATCCACTTCAATGGCTTCTGGCAGCCAGTGGCTGGGAAAGAGATGTTCATCTTCATCCTGCTCACACCTTGATGCCATGGGAAGGGACAGCACTAACTCAGCTCTCAGCATTTGCAACAATTTTCAGCTCCCTAAACACTGCTGCTTTTAAATCAGGTCCATGCTACTGTCACCAAAACCACAGGAAAAACAAAAGCTCTCCAACAACATTTTTTAAGTATTAGAGAATTAAGGCATTACTTTATTCTGGCCAGGATCTGTAACAGAAATAATTTCATCCACACATTGCCTGGGTTGTGCAGAGAAAATCATTCCACCACAAATGACTCTCTACTAGATTTTTCACATACTTATACAGTCAAAACCCAGAGAAATCCATTTGTTCATTGGTCCTAAGTTACACAGTTCTTAGTATTTGGTTTCCTATTGGTTACTCATCCCTTCRCCTTCGATGCTAACTAAGTCCTCATTCTTGGTTCTCTCACTGACCTTTTCCCAGACCAGGTGTCTCTGACACACCAGGGAGGATGATCAGGCATTGATGTTTGTTAATGGTTAATGTTAATTCCTTGTGCATCCTCTGGCAGCTCCCAGTCCATTGAGCTGTCATCAGGCCTTTCCCAGGGAACAGTCCCTTAAAAAGAAACTTCCATTCCCTTCTCCTCAGGGTGAAGACAAAAAACTCCTGACTGAAGTTAGTTAAACATTTTAGAAGTTGTAKCATTTCCAGCACTACTACTTACTGCCTTTATGTTATGTCTGAAAGTATTTCAGAGCTAATTTTGTTCTTTCAATGTATAAAAGTATAATTTGCCTAAAAGCAACRGAAGCCATAAAGATAATTTGGGAATAAAGAAGGGAAAACTCACAATGATGTGTCAACGGAAACAATCTAATCTGTATCCAAACAAGCTGTAATACACAAACTCCATTTTCTAACTTAGAAGTCATAAGCCACAAAATAAACATCTGTTACGGTCAAAATGCTGTCATATTTTATTTTCCTTCCAATCAAATGTTCTACTGGCTTAATGGGATGTAAGTTCAATGAAGATGGCAGTAGTGAAGCAATGCAGAAAATGAAGTATCCATATATTCATRCATAGGAAAACATTAGCTCTGGAATTAATATTCAGATAAACACACTTGCATGTATGGGTATGATTTTAACGTCATGCCAGTTTCACAGAAATGTAACTCTCCTGATTTGAGTGGTTATCACTAAAACACATTAATAACCAC
Organism: Cardinalis cardinalis; assembly: GCA_014549065.1. NCBI lineage: Eukaryota > Metazoa > Chordata > Aves > Passeriformes > Cardinalidae > Cardinalis > Cardinalis cardinalis. The sequence goes on from JACDOX010000132.1 coordinate 1,327,811, forward strand.
CAGCATGCAATGAGATGTGCTAGCTTGGGAGAGACTGGAAGTTCTCCAAACAGCAGGTGTGCCTCTTTCATCCAGCAGATTAAAATGTTCCATGCTTTTCCAACAGAAGACCTTGGGAGACCAAATGTACCCACCATTTCAAACTGGACAATGGTTCCTTTCACATTATTGAACTGGTACAACATTTAGAGCCTGGAGAGAACAAAGGAGGTATGGCTTACTGTGTCTGGTAGAAAGACTGCTTTGAGGCCCTTCTTCAAAGACATTCACTATGTAAGTTTGGTGTCACCWGAATAAGTGTGACTTCAGAAGATGTCCTAATATCCACAGGTCTCCAGTCCTCCAATTTTTCCCCCTCCTGACTCTAGCTATCTGCATTTCAGGCAGCACACGCTACATTGCTCTACCTGCTGATCTGTGAGCAGTTTTGGTAACATGCAATGCATTTGGTAGCAATGCAGCTGTTGGATGCACTCACTCCTGACCATGTCAGGACTTACACAGGTGAGTACACACAGGAGTGATGAGGTATCAGACCACTGGCTTCTCAGCTGCCTCATTCTTCCCCATATTTGGTCTTTGCTCACTGGACATGATAGCCACATGTGACGTGATGCAATATAACTACAAAACAGGATGCAGAGAAATTAACAGGACTTTTTGTAGATAAACCATGAACATCAGCCTATCTCTTGAGTGCATTGTTACTATCCTGGAGAGCTCATCTCATAATGGGTGGTAAATCAGGGACAATTAAGCAAAGTGGTATTCTGCAAATACCAAAACAATGACTGCAGAGATTATAAGCAGGCTATATTTAATTAAATCAGTGTTCCAGTGTACAAGGAGATGAAGTCTGAGTACGACCTTTTACCAAGTTCTATAATCCTGTTTTACAAATAATTGAAGAACTTGTGGTGGTCATGAACTTTAGACATCTTGTTTTCAAATAATTAGGGATTAAGTTATACTAAAGAAATCCTTCTCAAAACAAATATAAAGCCACAAAAACTTTTGTTTTGCTAATTAGGTTGCCATCATCATACTGATGAAGAGACCTGAGAGAGTATAGGAGGTAGAACAGGGGGCACTGTAACACAGACAGATTGAATGGAAGTGTTAACAGACTGACTGGCTTCATCCAGAACCTCCCACAGGTCTTAATCCAAAATACATCAGGAACATTTTAAAACACATTTTAGCCTTTCAGTGACTCACAGTGTGACCCTGCATGTCACTTGGCCTGTCTCTTGCTTTTTGTCAGTGTCCCAACTACCAACACCGCTTTTGTAAATTCTCTGGATGTGTGTGGGAAACAGTTCTGTGGAAAACCTTCTCCCTTTACTATCTCCAGGACACATCACCAYGATTTAAATCAAGGTTTGGGCCCCAGAGACTGCCCTTTCTTGGCTGACACATTCAAGCTCCACGCAGAATATATAAGCATCTGTGGCAATGCCCTGCTCTGTGTGATGCTGGCAGTGACAGCCAGGAGCAGAGGAAGGGATGTGCCCTGCTGAAGCAGGCACTTCTGTCACGTATGTTGTGGAGACAAGCAGGAGGGTATTTTTAACAGGRGACACTTCCTCTGTTGGTCTGGTAAAGCCCAAGGCTGGTGACCTTGCAGGCACAGTGCAAGCTCCATCTGTTTCCCGAGGAGATGAAGGGTATTTAAGCAATGCAGGTGATGACTTTTTTTGTTTGTTTTACCCTTTGGGACAGTTTATTTTGTTGTTTCTAAACTGAGTATGTGCAATCTTTTATTTTCCAGTGAATTGTCCATGACACTTTGAAAGATTTTATAAAACAAAATCCCAACAACCATGTAGGTGAAACACCCACAATGTGCAACTGTAACTAAGAAAGGCAACAAAAAATTGATTTATTGCATCATTTYCCTCTAGAAAAAAAATTAATGAAACAAAATCACAAATAAATGAGAACCCTTGGGGAAACTTGCCCTCTCTTTACTCCCTGAAAATGGAGCAATTAATGAAGCATGCATTTTTTAGTAGGTAAGGGGGTAACTGCTTATAATCAAGGCCACATGTTCTATTTTCAAGGACCTTGGGAGGTCTGTCACATTAGGTGAATCTGTCAGCATCCCTTTAGTGGAGCAAATAAAGACCTACACTGACCTGAAACAATGCAGTCAAGAGTACTGCAAACCCACCCCCATTTTAAAAACAAAATGAGTGAACTACCTGTGAGAATGAGATAAACCACAGCAGAAAACATCCCCAAGTAACATGAACTCATCTCTGCCTCAGCCTGCCTGCAAGAGAACCTGTGCAAGACATCATGGACCCTGAAAGTCCTCTGTGTTTGAGGTAATGTTGGGAATTTCTTAATCACTTAAAATAAGCATCAGAAAAGCACTACTTATGTCAACTCATGCATTAAAWATCTGGCACATACAAGCRTAAATCTGCAAATTTTTAAAATCCAAACACACTAAGGACCTTGGTACYAGCACCATGTGAGCTAAATGTAATGCAAACGAGTCAGACATAACTTCTGCCAGCTTTCTAAGATATTTCAGGAATTCCTGAAGAATACATAGGCAGGCAGAAAATAGCATCACAAATCTGTGGCATGTGGCATGTTTCACTGCTCAGGTAGAAGGAGGAACCACAGTAATAATGAAGGTGGTAATTCTTATGATGTGCACTCTGAAGGATAAAGGTGCTTCAGTTTCAGAGATACCAGGTGTCTGGCACCTTTGCAAACACAGGTGACTAAGCGGTCACTGGCTGGCACTTCGAGACAGCCAAGCAGCTGGTGCCACCTGAGCCAGCCCCAGGGGACTATCAGGTGTCTGGGAATGGCACATGCCCTCCTGCAGTGACCGATGAAAACCACAAAACTTTGAGGACCTCARATCTGCTGAACACTAACATCTGAGCAGCTGAGATGAGTGATTAACTGGACCAAAATTCTGGGCTTTCTGGCTGCTGGAAGCAGGAGGGTACCTTCAGATACATAATGTGAATTAGGAGTGAGTTTTAACTGGATGCCTTTGAGCACAGTGTGTAGTTTGGGTTTTTTTTTCTGTTCCTGTTTTTTTTCTGAAACTTGTCCATTAAATCATTCTTCAGAGGTTCTTAATGTTTTGGGGAAAAAAGAAGTTCAGGCTATGCACAGCTTTAATGAAGAAAAATTTTCTCCCAACAAAAGTTTAGCTTTTCTAGTAATATGCAGAGTACTGGTGTATCTGGCTAACATCAAGTCAGTCTCCTACACAGACACCCCAAGTAAAGACAAGTGAGAGCTGCTATCAGCTAGACTATCAGCTCAGCTACACTCCTCCCCTCAGAAAACCAAATAATTTATTTCTAAAGGCATGCATCCCTGACACTTTTGAAYAACACTCCTTGCTCTGCACAGATCTGGTTGTTGTGACAACAGGTATCCAGAAGATAATGCAGGTTTCCATGGGTAGTGGCTGTATGTAGCTTTAAAGCCTATTTTCAAATAGTACACTGACAAAAGAACAACCTTTGCATTTGCCAGAGGGTCCAGAGCACCACAGCAGCCCCAAGTACAAGTGCCTGGAGCAGGGCACATCACGGACACGGCATGGCCCTGGCCTGCAGGAGCTCTGCCTGCTCATGAAGGTCTCTGCCAAGCACTGCCAGGTCCTTGGAGCGGGGAAACCAACCTCCCAGCCACTGCAGCACCAATATGCCTACCCTGGGCCATTACAGAGTTTTTAAGACCAATAAAAGAGCAGTGCAAAATGCATAATATACTGAATTTTCAGATCTGATCCAGGCATAGAGAACCAAACTCTATGAACCTCTCTAGAAATCAATGCTTATGCACACCAGATGTGAATTTGATTCCAAGCTCTAATGACAGAAACCCATGTTCTAGAGACATCTTGGCAGGCCTCTGCAGAACAAGCAGTTTCCAAGGCAAAGGGCTTTCCCTGGAGTACTGCAGTAACAAGCACAGCATGAGGATGATTCCACCCTTATTAACAGAGCTAGAAACTTTATCTTTTCTGACCAAAGGATGCAGCTGCTAACATCCAAAGATAAACAAGATACCAGGGAGCACACGTGTGCCTGAGGCAGCAGGAGTTGACCCTGGAGGATCCATGGGCCAAGGAGCTCCAGAGTACACTGCACAAGGTTTGCACAAACATTTACTTCAGAAGTTAAACTTACGAGCTCACCAGCCATAGCAAACCACAKGCAAACTGTTCAAGTGACTGAATTTATGACAGAGGGACAAAAGGAATGGAAACTGCCACATTAGAGTCAATGAGAAAAGGGATTCCACAACAGAGAGGTACTTTAGAAATAAACCTTTATCAGGTTAAACTGGTGGATCACTAAGCACATTGTTTATGTTTTTGCAGCATGCAAACTCTTCTTGCAGAGCTCACAGTCCTTCATGAATAATTGCTGCTCATTTTCACTAGTTAATTAGAGATGGTTTGCAATTGAGAGAGTGAGAAAACAAAAAAAAAAAAGCACTTAAAAGTACTGATACAGATTTTTATAGAAAAAGTTTGGAACATTAATGATATAGCTCAGTTAGTCTCCATACCTTGCTGGTTTTGACTTTGTTTCCTCCATTGTTTCTCTTTGTGACATTGGGGTTTTTTCTGTTAGAAGATGTGATTTGTGTGATTCCCAATATGCTCTGTGTTGGCTTGGTTGGGATTCTCACATACAAGCTATGAATTTGGGTGTGATGAGGAGCAACAGCCCCTTAAAGTTAGCCTCTAGAGAAACCAGTACTGGCAGAGGATTGCATCCTGAGGAAGCCCAGCAGCAACTGGACCAACATTTACTGCAGTGCGCATGGTCTGTATTGTTACACAAATGTAAATATAATAGTTAACAAGTTGGTGCCTTGGCAGGTTCACCTAATATTTTTGCTATGCATCTTCTGATCAAAAAGGGGTGCTTATTCCCTTATTTTCATGACTGTGCTCAATAGTTAAGCCTTACTCCWCAGAAAACTGTACAAGTTTGATTTGGTCTTTCCGAGTTGCAGAAATTATAAATGTAAYATATAAGGTTCAGCTTCAAAGAGCAGAAAAAATGAACAATAGACTCATCTCTCTYATTTCTCGCCTTCATATTCATTTATTAGTACTGCATGAAGCCAGCACAAAATTCAGCAAGTAGTGATCCAAAAATACCTGTCAATGACCTCCAGAGCAAAGAAATGGCATGAGAGTGATGCTGCCWGGGTCTTTTCAAATCTTTGCTCATGGCAGGACTTTCACAGGGTGCTTGCTGCAAGCTCCTCTGACGGGACTGAGAGGTGTCAGAATGGAGGTGACTGTGCCTGGAGAGAAACTCTTTCCACCAGCAGGCCTCCACAGCTGCCCCAGATACACTCTATTTACAGATACAATTCATTTTTGTTTGGCTTTAATGCAAAAAGGTGTCTGTACTCACTGAATGTGCGGATGACGTCGCTCGGCGCACTGGCAGCGCTGGATCCAAAGGAGTTTGCTGCTCGGATGGCAAACTGATACCTGGTGTTYGGGAGAAGTCCTTTGAGAACCATGGACTCCATCTGGATCTGCTCTCTTATTACCGTCCAGTTGCTGTCAAGGTCTGGCCTTGAGGATCAAACAAAGACCAGATCTTGAATAATTAAAGCTGGCTGTATAAATTAGCTGCATTTATACTTTTCTAGGAAATACACTAATAAATGAGACAGAAGTCTACTAAATCATCACTGAAACCCTTCACTCTTAAAGGATCAGACTGTGCAACCCACCATTATCAGCCTGTGAAGCCTATGATGTCAAAACTGTATAATCACACAAACCCAATTACTCAGATTTTGCTTATTAAATCAAGGAACAATTGACAAATCCAGTCAAGTTAATCTGTTTTGTGGATTCTGGATTAATAGTTTTCAAGTGGGGGTCTATTACCCATAGATCCCACCTCCTTATGTGGCTGTAAAAAGCAATAGTTTGCAATAGAGGGAAAGGTCTTGATTTATTTCTTAAGAGTTTGTGTTCTAATGCCAGTAAGTCACTTCAAACATACAGAAGCATTAGCAAGATGAGAATCCAACACTTGATCTCCCAGGTAATCAGGTTAATCCACTTACATAGGAACATACAGATCTAAAGTCTTCTCTTCAGAAAAACAAAGAGACAAAAAAAAGCAACCCAAACCAAAAAAAGCCCAAACAAAACCATCAAAAAACCCCACACAGACAACCCACAAAATCCACAAAACAATAATGCACAGAACATGGCCCATGTGCCTGGATTTTGTAACAAGATTCCTATCGCTGCTTTTGGACAATGTCTGGTTAACTCCCAATTCACACTGGAAGCCAGCTGCCAATAAGTACTTGTCTAGGTGCCATTATATTTCAAGTGAAACCAGTACAACCATTCACATGGCAGTCTGTTATCAAGTGTTTTAAGTTCAGGCATACAGGCACATTATAAAGGGTTGGGCGACTTCAAGTACTCTGAGAGAGTGTTCTGATACTTTCACACCATTTCCACTCTCTCCAAAAGTGGCCTCTTCTCACCAAAGAGAGAACAAAATAAGAAGCAAAACAAATACAAACAACACAGTAATGTAAACATTCACTCTAGGCCACCCAAAATATTAAAATTAAAGTTTATGAAAGTAAATTAAGGACAGAAATAGCTTTCAGAGAAAATTATTCCAGTGTCCTTGCAATATTTATTACAGGAAATAACCTCCAAGTGCACCCTGAATCTACTAGTGTTTACATAGCACTAGCTGCAAACGTCTCCAACAGTCTTCAAATTAAAAATTATAGCACAAGGCAGGCATTTTGCATTTGTTTATTTTCAGCTGGAAGGAAATGCTGAAGTTAATGTATGTTTTCTTTTAGTGGTCAATACAGGATTTACTGATCACTGAGGTCCATTGCTTTGTGCCAGCATGGCAAATGCAGTGGCAAAGCAGCAGTTCCCAGCTGCCTGTCTCAAGTGCWCAGTGGCACACAGGACATGAGTATTTCATTGTCTCACTAAAAATAAAAAACAAAATCAGACAAATGCACAAGATGTAATGATAGCTAAACAGACCATCTTAAGTCACCCTTCACCACCATTTYCTGGTAGACAGAAGAGCATTTATTTTGGCTACTCTTCCATTGTTTCCCTCCTCTGAGATTTTGATGCCTGGGCCAAAATGAAAATATATAGTGTTTCCCAAATGAAAGCTGTTAACACTGCCTCCTCCCATAGGCTTGCTTAGTAGTGTTTTCAATTTTCCTGTACACATCCTTTTTTGGTTCTAATTCCCATCCAAGGAATTCTTGCTAGCTCAAGAGCTGCCTCTTTGCAACAGACCTTGCCCGTGTGTCCACCCAAGTGGAAACAACACACCTTTGATGAAAGGACCCAAAGGAGGCACTGCACCCTGAAAAGATCTAGGAGATAACACAAACAGCAGGCTAGGCTTCAAACACACTGACTGTCCCTCCCAACATTTCCTTCTGCAGAAGTTTATAACAAAGGAAATGCCTTCAAACATGTAAGGATCTGCAGCTGAAGGAGAGGGAAAGAGGGAGATTTATCACTTGACCTTTGCTACTTCTCCAGAATGCTCCCTGTGTGAACAAAACAGTATGAGATGAAAACATGGCAAACAGATGGGGAAAGGAACACAAATTCAGCTGGTGAGTGCATCCAGGGCAAGCCAGCTCCCATGTTCTCTGAGATGGGAACATTTTGTTGAAAACCGTCTTCATGGTCCTTTTTTTTGTGTCGTATTTCAATGYGTTGTCAACTTTTACACTGGAAGGGCTCATTCTGATACTACTTTTCCCATTTTTCTGCAGCAGTACATTCCCCAATACAGGGGACAGCACCTTGCAGGGCAGCTCCAAGCACTGTATCTGTGACCGGGGAAATCAGACAATTTCCACRGACATTGCCTGCTCTTGATGCAGCTGTGCATCTCCGACAGATAAACCCTATGCAGAAAAAAATCTAACACAAGTCATAGAGGTTTTAAGATATAAATATATGGCTAAAGCAAATAGGACTGGATGGGTATAAACCAAGGGAAGAATTCCACGCCAAATGTAACCAAAATTTTGGATTATTGCTTTATGTTGTAACTTGGGAACTGATTCAATTCAAGAAGCTAATTCTTTCTGATGCAGAGAACAGCAATTTTATAGTCCCTTGAACTTCCTTTTAAAGTCACCTGGAAATTATTTAAGAGTGAGGCACCCCCTAGCAATCCAATTTTTCTAACATTTCTGATTGTTCTTCCATGCTGTATTTGTACTCATCTCAAGGGGAAAATTAATCTTATAATGGTTTTAAAAAAGTATTCCAGCAAATAATAAATATGATGACAAGTACAACACATCATCATTTGTGATGGGAAAATCTCTTGTATAATATACTGCACTATTACGTATTATTTTTAGTAACTATTATTATTTCACATTACTGTGACACTTTGTGCAAAATAGATCAACTGATATGCCAGGCCATCTGTGAGGAAGGGAAAAGTGAACAATTTGGGTAACTAATTTTCTTGTTAGATATTCTTCTGATACAATATMAAGTTGTTAAGCACTTCCTCCCTAATATCTTCACTCCACCTTCTTCAGCAGTTACCTTCTCCTTCAAGGAGTTAATCTCTCAAGCACTGAGCTAAATATTGAGTCAAATATGCCTGTTTCATGCAATAATCAGGGAAACAGTATTAAAACTATTTTTTCCTAGACACTGGGAGGTGTCTCCCTGGTCAGATCTGTTGTTTCAGGTTCTTTGCAAACAAAAGCAAACAATGACTGTCTGGTTCAGTGTAGTGCCAGAGACAGTTCAGCAGGGAATGGATTCAGGGGTAGATTTTGCTGGGAGGGAGAGGGAAGGCTTCAAACTAATCAAGAAATCTGTGCACAACACTATGCTGAATCTGCACCACCCTAACATCTGAATACTAATAAATCTCCCAGTTTTATCAGCAGAACCTGCCTACTTCATTGCAGCAGAAGTTTCATGTCACTACCAAGATACTGAAAAATTTCCTTTGCATGCCAAGATTAATATTAAAAGCTTTTGATTTCATCTACATACCAATGAGATGAAAAGRAAGTGACCTGATTGTTTTAGGGCATGTCCTGCTAAACACTTGTGTTTCTGTAGCTGCTATGTGGCTATAAAAATTCAGATAAGTTAATCACCAAGTTTAAAAGATCATGTAGGCATTCAATGGATTAAAAATTTGAGTATTTGGAGTATTTGAGTGAAAATATCCAAGACATTTTTAAGAATTAATTTTGCATAGCATCTCCAGGAAAAACACCTAAGCTCATATGCTTAAGTCTGGGGTCTCGYTTTAGAGCCTTCATAAAAATGTAATTTTTCATTAAATACTTCTCACCATTAACCAACAGAATATTTACACTGAGCCTAAAAAGTTGCACAGATATATATATTTGTTTTATTACCTTAGAACTATCCAGTGAAGAGTGAATCCTACAGTCTCCCTCCAGACCTTCAGCATTTAGACAAGTGGGGTTGTGATCTCCTTAGCATTCCTCTGYTACCCAGCAGCACAGCAGAGTCTGAATTAGCTCAGCTCACCTTATACCTGAAGCTGCCTGCTACCCTCCACTGCCTGTACTGAACCAACTACTTCCTTTGGTCCCAAGGGAAATCCCTTAGGCAAGTGCTTAAATACAGCACCAAATTTAGACACTGAGTAGAGACAGGATGCAGCTAGCTCTGGTTCTGATTAGACTCTGGTATCCGAAAACAATTAATATACTGAGTTTTCATGAGTGCAATTAATTTCTCCAGTATCATAGCTGAGCAATTGAGAGGAGTGTTTTGTCCCAACATGCTATTCCTATGGTTAAAATCATACAGTTAATTCTAGGGAGATGGAAATTACTTAAACAATGTCATAGTTTTTAGGAATTTGTGCTGTGCCCAAGCAAAATTAAAGATTTTCATTAGAAAATTATTAATTTTGCAAAATCACAGGATAATGGTGTATTTCTTTGACATGAGGCCCTAATTCTAATTTACTTGAACTGATTTTTTAGTCTTACATTGGTTTAATTTACTAGCTTTAACTCATGATAATACATTTTATAGTAATTAAAACTATATGCAGCAAAAGAAAACGAAGCCTAAAGTTAAATGTTTACCTTTAGCTGCCATTAGGGCTTATGGCTCATTGAACTTACTCCAAATATACAACCAAGCTTCCAAGGCTAAGAGAGCATAATCCCAAGATTAACAAAGGCACTTTCAACTTAGCTTTAAACCTCAAACTAAACAGTGTAATCAAAACATTTTGCTGTTAGCAAATTCTTTCCCAAAGTCTAAAGCCAATGAAACACGGAAATTTCAATCACTTGCATCTTTTGACCTAAAAAGCAGCTTTCCACTCCCTGGCTGAATGAAAAACATTCAAGGGTGCACTTTTGGTGTGTCAGATGGAGATGATGGTGCCCACTTCTTCCATTAGCAGGCTCCTGGTGCWATGAAGAAGTTTACATAAGCCTCCAGGTTTCACTGCGCAGTCAATCAGAACACAACAAAATCCCTTCCCCATCAACTGAGCAAATAAGAGAGAAGAGATGGAGAGAGAGCAAAAAGCTCAGACAAAAATTGCGTTCAAAAAATAGATATTGAAGAAATTTCACTGTAGGTCTACAGCAGACATTACACAAGGGAGATAAGGATCTTCGGCTCTCATGTCCTGCCTCACAGTGCACTGAATATGGGGGCCTTCAGCCCAAATAAAAACTGCATCAGTTAACAAGTAGGTTTTTGGTCTGGGTATTCTTTTTGCTATACCAATATCTTTTTGYTATATCAATATCTTCTAGATTGTACCCGTACTTTGAAAATCAAGTTCTTCCTGTGTGTTCTAACAACAACAATTCCTTTTTAAAAATTATTGTTTTCCTTAAGAACAWTTTTTTTTGACCTTTTTACACATTGGAGTAGTTTAAGAATCAATTCTCTCTTCTTTTCCAGGAACCTCAGCTAAAACCTGTAATCAAGTATTTGCTCAAAGGATTAAAAGGGTGAATTTTACATTCACTGTAAGGATAAMCATTGAGACAAACAAAAATAAATAGATTTGTATGCAGATATTAGCTCACACACGCATATGAACAGTCAAGTACAGATACTTGTTTATGCTTGTAGATACAATCACCTCCTCCTGGCCCTTTTTATGCAGATTATAAAAGCAATTTGACTGGAAACTTCTGACAGTTCAGTTCTACTGCTGAGAATTTTAAGAGTTTGCATCATAAAAGAACAAAAAAAGCACCCCACCAACATCCCACTTTTACCTCCAAATCTGAACAGAGAAATCAACATTTCATGTAAACTTGATTAGCATTAGCATAACAAAGCAAGTCTTAATTCTGCAAACTCAAGACCAAAACAACTTTATTTTCAAGAGGTGTCTGGGTCTGGCACTGGGTTATGTGATTTAGTCCTTTAGGGGCTACAGTGTTGGGTTGATGATTGGGCTGGATGATCTTGAAGGTCTCTTCCAAAACTGATATTTCTATGATACTATAACTTTTGTCAGGTAAAACTGTCAAACACACTAAATTTTCAGTCCTCAGATCATTTTCTAAAGCAGCCCAGGGAAACCACTCTGCCAAACACCCTTTTCTCAGAATGGTTTGACAGCATTTGATGACAGGAGAAACTTCAAACTTCAAACTTCATTAATCCAGGCTACTCTTAGAGGAAACAGATCAAATCAGACCTTATTTTTTTTTTCCATCAGAAAGCACAACTTATTGGTGATTTTATAATAAATTGGATCCTTTCTGGTTTTGTCTTTAAATTTCCACGGTAATTCAACACACTCTGAGAGGAAAACTAAGCATATAATACAGAGTAAGTAAATAAATCATATCTTTATGCAGTTGAATAGTACAGTTGAGGTTAAAAAAACCCCCAAAACACTTCAGTGCTCAAGCACTGAAATTCAGACTCCACTAGCAAACTTGCCTGATAAACTCCACCGTGTAGTACTGGATGGGAGAACTTCCTTCACTCACTCCAGGCTTCCAGGACAACGCAACTTCTGAATCAGAAACCACCACGATCTGGGGCTGATAGGGTGGCGCAGGAGGCATGCACTTATCTAAGAAGGAGTGCAAAGGAGCAGCATTAGAGAAGCACCTGGGCTGCTACACACAACACCCAACACCCACAGACTTAGCAATCAAATKCATAGTCTTCTCCCCTCACGCTGTTGCCCCTCTAAAACCCTACATGAGTGGAAAAGTACCAGTGAAATACMGTGATGCCCCACGCGACAGAGGTCAGGTGTGCGTGCTACAGACACCTGCCCTGCCAGTTGTGCAGCAGAGCCCTGCAGGCAGAGTTACCTTGGGGTAAAGTTGTCACCTCCCTGGGCATGCTGGGCCGTCCTTTCCCTGCCCAGCTGTACGCTCCAACGCTAACGCGGTGCGCAGTGCCTGGCTTCAGGTCGCCAATAACAACGTCCTGCCAAGTCAAGAGCAGACAAGCACGTTGTGACAGCACTTCTGTGTGACTGGGGAGGGTGCTGGGAGCTGGGACCCAGGGATMTTTCATGGTGTTTTCCCTGTACTCTCTTTGGGAGATTGTCCCCTGCCCAGTACAGCTCAGAAACAACAAACACAAATAGAATCATGTTTCCTCTCAAGCTGCAGCTTCGACCCAGGGGAATACACAAGGTTGACCTGGACCCATTTCTCAGCATAACTCATAAGGTTGCAGATATTTGCATTTTATATCCAGCTTTTTCACTGGTGAAGTCAAAGTCACATATTATTCCCTCTGTTGAGCCAACTGCTAGCATTTGGTATCAGTCTAGTGTGTTTTCCTTTTTTTCTTGTTTGTTTTTATTTGTCTTTTAAATTCAGARGCCATAAAACCTCCTGAGAGTGAAGCTATTTGATGCAGTGTGAACTGATGATCCTTAATTTCTCATGGAGCAGAGTCCTATCCCATCATCTCTCACAATTTTATGAGCTCAGCTAACAGCCTTGACCTGAAGCGAGCATTTCCCTTATTTGTCCTTCTGCCATAAACACAGGAAGATTAACCCACAGACAACTACCGTAAAGTAGGCAACGCTCAGCTCCATGTGAAGAGCTGGGGCTGATGAATACTCTTCAGAGGAGCCTCTTCAAATATCCCAGAAAAYAGAAAACATCACCAAAACATGATATTTCATCGCTGACTGCTTCACATAGCATGGATCAGCCTCAGACATTTAGATCTGATCTTTAATGGAGAGCATGTACATGTGTAAAGAAATTCAGTATTCTTTACCTGCAGCCTACCTGGTATGTCTATGTTAATCCCAGATTTATGAATTTTGACAGCACATACAAGGAATGAGAAATATCAGGTTCTAAACCACAGACTGTTCTGGTGTGAAAAATAAGGACTTACAAAAAACCTGGTTTACAGCTATTATTCTTCTGGTTTTCATTCTCTGATGTTAAAACACATTAGTCACAGTGCATTTGAGAATGCAGAGTTCTCCTTTTTCTTCATGTTGGAACAAACTTTAAATTTGCATTTCCAGTTGCACTAAAATAGTAAACAATTCCAAAATTTTATTAACTGCTAAATTTCCTTTTGATGGTCTTTTGGAAAAAAMCACTTCCTCTATTCTTTGGGGAACTTACATTACTACTACAACACTGTAGACCAACACCCTGCCATCTGTCATTTCTCTGGACACGGTTTTGGAGCTCCAACACTGATTTCCTATTAGCATGGATCACCTGACCACTATCTTGTTTTTCCATCATTCACCCTTGATCTGCTCGAATGATCTGGACAGGTCTGAGATGAATTTGAGATGATAACAATGCTGGAATAGYAACTGTCCAGAGAGAGGCAGCAAGAACGCTCGCTCTGAAAGATTCACCTGGGTCTTTCAGTCTCACAGCTGAAGGGACTGAGGCCTTTTACAATGTGATCTGAGAAGCCAGTTGCTGAAAACCCTGTACCTCCTCCTGCATTTTTTTCCTGCCAGTATTCCTCTCTATTACACTCATGCTTATGAGGAAAAAWCCTTCATTATCTGTCTTACTGTTTTCACACTATTCAGGAACTTGGCCCTCAGAGAGGATTAGATATTCATGTATGTGCCTCATATTACTACCTCCAGACTCAAGTCAACAACAAACAGAACTAAGAGAATTTCTCTGAGTGGCTGGCCAGTCAAGATCAAAGCCCTGATATCTGCTAAGGTATTCAGCAAGTTCAATGTGTGTGCACGCAAAACCTCAGCAAGGTGTACTCATGTCTCACACTCATGGCTACCCGCCTCCTTCTGGCAGTGCCCGCTCCACAAACACAGCCCTGAAACAGTGAGTATCTCTGAAACCAAACATCTCATCTTCAATAGATGAGAATAAGTAAAAATTCAGGACACCATCAAGCTACCCTGACCTGTGGCAATGTCAGGAACACTTTCAAATCAGATCTGGAAAAGCAACACAGCTCCTTGTGCCCCACTGTCCAGTAGCCTCGGAGTATATAGTTAATTTTTTTTTTTTGCTTGTATTTAGAAGACAGGTTTGAARGCCAAGTTCTGTCCCTTTCAGAAGAGACAGAGTGGCCTCACAGATAACAAATTTAGGTAGTATGCAGAAGAGTTATCCCCATCATTTTTGTAGTGCCCCCTCCACTCAGATTAGCTCTATATTTTGAAGCCTGATGCCCCAAACTCAACACTCAATTGCTGATGATGCTTCAATAGTCACCAACTTCACTTTCCTGCCTTGCACGACTCTCTTGCTAAAATCCTGATAAATGACATTTGGTGTTCTCATTACAATCTCACGTTGTTGAACAGGGTGAGGCAATGTGATGCCTTTTCAGTGGTAGGGGAGCCAATTTCACACAGATTAACCCATATATCCCTGCCTGCCCTGCCACACTGCTTCCTTTCCCTACAAGTGTGCTCAAACTGTGAGGCTCAGTAAGCTGCCTCACAGAAACCAGGATTACAAATTGTTTTCCAGAGGAATGTCTGTTTTCTGTTTTGTTTTAATCCAAAAGACCATCAGCCTCTGGATTACAGCACAGCTGCAGGAACTGAGCTGGTTTTATTGACACTCTCTCCCCTGGTGACAATTCCTTCCCTGAACTACTGGTCTCAGCTGGTCACTTCCCATTTTGTACTGGTATGTTTAGTGATTTGACAGGGAG
This sequence comes from Cardinalis cardinalis, assembly GCA_014549065.1. NCBI lineage: Eukaryota > Metazoa > Chordata > Aves > Passeriformes > Cardinalidae > Cardinalis > Cardinalis cardinalis. Next base: position 1,343,004 of record JACDOX010000132.1, read on the forward strand.
CAGCGTTGCTCTCCAGGGCTCTGTGCCCAGCCTCCCACCTTTAGAGCCTACTAATTTTTATTGATTTTTCTTGTTTTTTATGTGTACTGGAATTCCTGAATATTATTCCCTGTTAGAACACTGCCTGTACTAAAAGGTACTGCATCTGCACTTCCCCTGGCTGCTGTCACTTACACATTCTCTGCTTTATGATAATATAATGCACAATAATACATTAGCCACTTTGTTAACACACAGACACATAAACAGAAACAGGCTGTGCAAATCAGCTCTGGCTGCTACAACAGTCCCACATGGCCCAGAGAAGCCTCCAAGAAAGCAGCAGGGTCATACCAGCACCAGGAGAGGAGTGATGGAAACATTAACTATGCAGACTTAACCACAAAACTATTGCAGATTTCTGTTGAGTTTGGTATGAACACAACAGAAAGCATTTCATCRAGAACACCACTTCCTGGAGGATTAATGACAGCTAGGAGCTGATTAATCCCAGCCATTCATACTTCTCCACCAGTACCCCTCAGAAGTGTTATTTTTATCAAGCAGAAAAAAAGAGCCCAGCATGGAACCTCRGTTCTGAAATGCCATAACCCAGACTCAGCTCATCTAGGATTGAACCAGAYAGTCCTGGTTTAAGTGCATCCTGAGGACTCAGCCTCCTGCAGTCCAAACAAACTCTCCCCTTACTTCAGACCACAGAAGCTCCGTGAGCTCCACCAACCATGTGAGATTTCTCTGWTCCTAAAATAGCTCTCAGAAAACAAAAGTTTGCAAGAGGCTGTTGATGCTAGGGATTTCAGTTAAACACTGAAATTGCTGTCCTTCTCCCATGCAAACCCGAGCACCTCCTGCTTGCTTCCYGCTCACAATCAACCCAACCTGTTTACTGCTCACAGGAAGCAGACTGGACTGAGTGCAGGACTGGAAATAATCAATCTGATTAATTCACCATCTGCAAAGCCATTAAAAGAGYTGGTATTTCTTTCAAACTTGTTTTATACCAGTAGCTAGTCTCCCACTCCTTCCTCCTGGGCTTTGCAAGGCTGGCCTCTTCCTGTGCTCCTCCTCCTCCTTGGCTCTCTCTGGACTGGCTCACATTTTTCCCTCTTCATCTCCTCTCCAACTGCCAGACTCTATTCTTCCTTTCTACTGTCTCTGCCTGACTACTTGACTGTCCCCATAATCTCTAAATCCTCATTGCCTGGAYAGATCTCATTTTTTACACAAGTTTACTCCATCAAAACAAGGCATCCATAAATATCTATGGTGACCGAGAAAAATTCACTGCTAAAAAGGGAGCTACTTTGCTGATACATATCCACCTTGTCCACCTGTGGATTTTGGGCTTTTTGAGACTACTATCTGCTACATTTTGACCACAAAACATCACGTATAAATGCTACATAGAATCAACATTGGAGATCAACTTTTGCATGTGTCTGCGGAGAGACCGAGTCAGAAACATTCAATTTTATTTTTAATCACATCTGTGACCAAGTTTCATGTGAAGCAATACTTACAAAAATTGCTTGTCCTTCAAGCTGACCCTGGGAAAAAGCAAATAGAACTTGTTAAGAACTAAAATAATAAAAAGTGATGGCAAAAGCACATAACAATGGGTCAGGGAAYTAAAACAAGACCAGTGCTGCAGCCTATAGCAGTCTGTGTGGCTGTTAATCATCTGCATGAGTACTGGGATACAGACTTTCCTCTCCCACTGATTAAGAAGTACTGCTGTTAGGATTAAGATTAAAAAAAAACAGTGCTGTTTGATCTTTCCGGGCACTACTAGCAAAACTAGTTTTTAAGAAACAAAAAAGGTGAGAAAGGAATACAGAGATAAAGATAAGAAGGGAGAAAATAATGCATGAATAAAGAAATGATATATCATGACAGCAGTATTGTTTTATTCACTGTGATCCTAGAATCATGCAGAAGTAGAACTGACAACCAAAATGATGGAAACCTGCAGGAAATCTGAGCACCCTCCTCACTTTCACTTCTAGTGAGGAAGTGGGGCAAAAAGGAAAGSAGGAAAGAGAAGGGGAAAATGGGGAAAAAACCCAAAGCAAGAATGCAAAGGAGATATAAAAGAAAAAACATAACTTTAAAAACAATGAAAAGCAATGAGAAAAAGTACTCCTTTCAAGAACAAAATAAATACCAGCGGCTGGGGGAATCTTCTAGAATATGAACTTGCAGAACTGCAACTAAAGTGGCCATATTTCAGGAGGCCACAGTCTCACACAGAAGCAGAAATACTCTGTGTGTTAATCACATAGCTGTGTCAGACACTGCAATACACATACAGGGATAATGCTCTCTCTCATAGACTCAATTCCACTCTCTCCATGTGTGAAAATGCATGCATTTAAGATTAAAAGTTCTATTTTAGTAGATTTACTGACAAAGGTGAGTACTAGGAAGCTGAGAGCAAGTCCCAATAGTTTTACATGATAAAATGGCAAGACAAGAAGGAGGAAAAGTGCCTCACTCAAACACAAAAACATTGTGATTTCCTTTTGCTCAATATCCAGAGCAGATTTGGGGCTTGGATCCTCACCATATTTTACAAAACTACAAGGAGACAGTTGCAAGTTTCYACTTGCATGTTCTGCTCCAGTGTTCTGATTGTTGATGAAAATACTCACCATGCTAATCATATCCAGACTCAGGGGAACATCGTGTGAGAGCTGTTTAACTGCTTTGTCACCTTCAACTTCTGAATAAAAGACCTTGGGAAGAAGATATAGTCAAACCAGTTACAGCAATAGCTCAGAATTTCAGAATAGCTTAAGAATGAGTGCACCAGTGCATCATTCTCACACTGAGGACAGAATTTGAGTCCATGATCCCCTGCCTTTTCAAATGCAGGAAAAGCTGAAGTCCTTTAATATTCCTTACATATTTGCTGGAAGTTGTCAGTGTGACCAAAGGACACCATCACACAGTGAATACACCTACCTAATGTGGAACACAGTTCTAGTGCTTGTAGCACAGGCCTGTTTCATTGTGCATCACTTGTCTGTGGTTAACAGCTGGAGAGCTGAAGAGTTGTGGGACTAGTCTGCACTATACAGACACCTTACTTCAGGCAAGAAAGATGTTGACATTTCATGATAATGACATTATAAAAACTGCTCTATCATAAAATGTCTCTCCATGTCTGTTGCCATGTACTGGGTACTAATGACACAGACAATCAGCTTTGCTGTGCACATAGACCCAGAGATGCCAGAGGGTCAAGATACTACAGTGAAGACATCTTGGGTAGAGCACTACTGATTCTGCTTGTCATTGGTTTTATGATCATGGCACACACCAGCTCAAGGCTTAATAAAAGAAGTGGAGCTCAGATGCTCAATCTGCTTGCATGAAGAGTGACCACTGTTTTCAACTTAGGCCACTTACTCCCTGCACCTCTGTTTTCACAGAGAAGGATGCACCCAGCTACACACAGAGCCCACCTGAGGCAACTCCTGGCACAGCAAGTGCCTTTTAGAGTTTTAGACTACTAAATGCTAGTTCATAGCACTTTCATAGCAATAACATGAACTCTGCAGCTGGGCTGCACTGGTGTCATTTACAAGACTGTGGGATAAAAGGAGAGTAAGTACCAGAAGTACCTATTGCAGGGATTTTTCTCTTTCTCTCAGTGTACATTAATAATAAGGTGCTCAGTAGTATTCTGCTTCCCATCTTTTTACATAAAGCTGAATTTTGGGCATTTTATTGCTGGAAATTTCAAATCTGTCCACAGAAAATGCTAATAAGAAAAACTGCTATTCAGGTTTTTTTGTTGTTGAAGGGGAAAGCAACACATTCTAGTCAATATCTCGCACCTTTGGTGCTAATTTCCCACTGACACACTTCTGTTTTGGGACTGAGTTTCATTGCCATGGAATACCTGTTAAAACAATACCTAACAAAAATGAATGAATGGCATGTTAGTGCTCATTGTTTTTTCTTGTTGCACACTAAAATACAGTAACCAGTTTAGCCTAGCCCTTCTCTTTTGTCCTATTGGCAGAAGGTAACATGGCAGAGGCTTGATGGGGGTCAGAGACTTCCCGAAAAACTTGCTGAGTACAACAGGAAAATCATTCAGCTTCTTTAACAGAAACTGACTTCTGAGGTAGGGGGGAATAAAACAAAAGCCCTTTTGATATTTATGGCTGCAGGTGGGTTCCCAGGGATTCTATGCAGTACAGTACCTATCTAGGAAGAGATTCCATAAAACAGTCCTTCCCTTGTACCTGCTGCAAGTCTGGGAAGTTTTAGAGGCTTAGTTTGAAAACATACTCCTGCTAAAGTAATCCTCAGGCTGGAGGTACAAGTCAAAGGATCTGCATGACCCTCACTTGCACAGTGCAATATCGACCTGCTCTGCTCCACCTTACTGTTTTATCAGAGACCACTGAGAGCCTTGCAGGAAAACCACAACAGAACAGCAATCTATATCCAYTGCAGGCCCTTGGCATCCAACCCAAATGCCCATCACAGCTTGTTTCTTGAACATGAGCTGCTTGTTTTTTAAGGTTACAGCTCAGCCTGCTCAAGCCCACTGTTCCCTGGTTGTTTTCTGGGCAGTGGCACTGTTTGTGAGGGGGCTGTGCTGCTGGGTCCAGAGCGTGCAGCCTGAGCCAGGCAGCAGCACAGAGCATCACTTACCGTGTACCCTGTGATGGTGCTTGTGTGCTGCTTTGGCATCTTCCATTGCACGCTGAACGCCGTGCAGTTCAGTGAGTCCAGCAGGATATCCAGAGGAGGCCCCAGCCTATCTGCTAAAAACAAAATGGCATTGTGTGAGGASCCATAGGACAAAACCCCTCTCCTTTTGCTGTCTGGCAGGTATTTGTCTTTGAAGAATAGGCCTGTGCTGCTCTCACACCAAAYTACCAAACATACACCACTACTCAGATTTGACTTGGGCGCCTCTTTTCCCTCTCCATTTCTGACTTCCAAGGTAGCAGTGGAACACCAGGGAACATCTCTTCTTAGTGGGCAAGCTGTTGCTTAGCTTAGGAGCACCCAGTGCTTCAAGCAATGCCATTGAACAACTCACAGGCTTTTAAATATGTTCGTGACACACTGGATACTACCCAGGACCCAAAGACAAGGACATTCACACATTCATACTGCTTGTACAGTACAGCTGTGGCACAGATTCAGACTAYGGGGAAGGTCTCCCAGGAATGGTCTGKAAGACAGCACCTCTCACACAGCACATGCATAAGTCAGTATGGACATCTTTGGGGAAGGAAAATCCAACCATGTGGAAGASAGCCAAACCATGCCACYTTCCCTGGGCCCTCACCCATCCTCTTCATTAGCACAGACTTGGTCCCATGGATTCCTGCTTGGTCCAGTGGCTCTGAACACATCCTGTGCTACCTCCTTTGCTCACCTTCTGCCCTGCACTCAGCAGTAGCCGAAGAACCCACCACCTGCTACCTAAAGGAGTGATACACCAGGGCTGGTGTATCAGTGTCCACTTAAGAATTTCACATTCAGAAAACAGCTTTCCAATCWTCACAACACCCAATGAGGCAGATTAGCATTTCAGCTGCATTAGTAATAAGGAAGAAAGAATAYCCCCTAAACATTCACTCTTAACAGATTCATAGCACCCTTGTGTTACTTTCTGGGGAAGCTCTAWGAGACAAATTTGCTGGAAGGCATAGTTGCTGAAATAATGAATKTTAACCAGCAACAACAAATAGTCATGTAAGGCAAGTTTCAAATTCATATTCTGAATGCACTATAGGCCAATAACATTATTTACTGAAAGTATTTGGTGAATAACTTGGAACAACAAATAAATTTGAACAAAATGCAATCCATTTGTAGACTATCTGCAAACAGAGAGACAACATCTGTTTAATAAGGAGCCACATAATGAATTATTCACTCAGCCCTMGAAAACACTACTATCTCCAGGTTGCAGATGAGGAAAGAGACACAGAGAGCCAAACASTGACCTCAGTTACACTGGCCTATAAATTGTCACTGTGGAGTAAATACAAAGCCCTGGACTATGCCAGGGAAAACAAGAGCAAGGAGCCAGAGAGGCCTATATTTTTATCCTCCCTGTTTAGTTATCCCTAAAAGTTAGGGAATTCCCTTAACACAACAGGGATATGGCTTGGGAGCCAGGCCTAAGCACCATCAGCCCTAGCACTGTCATTGCAAGCAGCCTCAGGTGATGGCCAGGCTCACCACACTGCATCCTGCCCTCTCTGTGACAGAGCCGTGCGACAGGCAGGCACATGGCACTAACACTGCAGGGGACCTGCTGCCTCATGCCCACACCAGGAGCCAAGAGGAAGAAGAAAGCCAGTGGCAGCTGTGACCCATGCACAGAGTGATTTCCTGGGGAGGCTAGAGGGCAAGGCAGAGAGGAGGATCTCACGCAGCATGGCAGCCCCAGAGTCCTCTGCTGTCACCACTCCTGGCCTGACAGCTCAGTGATGTGCATCTGGGAATTCAGAGTCACTTCTGGTTGTCAGAATTTCTCACAACCTGGCAGAAAGTAAAAAATGTCCATTTCTGGACTGAACTTTCCCTTCTCAGCCACAGCAAAGTGACGGCAGGATCTGACACAAGCAATGTTTATGGCACTGAGCTGCAGGAGATGTCATGGCTTTTGAACAACCATGTCAAAGAGGTTTGTCAGCTGACCACAACTGCTGCAGCACGTCAGTGCTCTACTGACAAGCCATTTTGAGATAAACCTGAGCTTAATGTATTTTGCACGATTTTACAGAGCATCATGTATTAAACACACTAAACACAGATATTGAAGCTGGTCTAAACACTTACATCTTTATGTCAAACGTCATGTTTAGACTACTAAAAATAATAAAGAGTTTTCAAGGGTAAAACTTCTGGGGCATTTGTAGCTTCTCCTACAACTGGGGTCAGAAATACCTCTTTTCAAAACTTAGCATGAAACCTCTGTTAATCTGGTAGGAGCAGGCACAGTGCGAAACCACAACAGAGCCTCTTCTCCTGTGCACCCTGTGGATTGGGAATCTGCAGACAAGGGGGGTGAGACATACCCACCACTTGTACATGCTCTGAAGATCTGCCTGAGTGATGATCCCCCCGCCAGTGCCCTCTGCAGTTGGGTCAGTGAATACCTAAGAAGGCATGGAGGTTTGCTCTGATCATAAAGAACAAGGAACCAATTTGTATAAACAATAAAATTAAACATGTTTTGTACAAACACAGTCCTTCTCCGTTCTGGCCCATCAGGCACAGAAAGTTCAATACTGTCCAAAATGCTCTTATGGTAATGGAAGCAATGACTCCAGTGCCATGCAAAGAACCAATTAATCAAAGGGGAGCACTMTCACACATATTATGACTATACATTGTGAAAGTATATCAAACACAAGAACTTAATGAGGATCTAGCCTCATTAGAYAAACAATGTTGAGCTGACAATGTTGTCAGCTTTTCTGCTTACAGCTACTTTCCTTCCCGTTTACACATCTTTGGCTCCATACTTCTAAGAAATGCAAAAAACACTAAACCAGTAAAAAAGTCACCAAAGAAGCTCTCCAAGTAAGCTGAAGAATACAAAAGAAGTCTCCCTGAGGTGGAGTAAATTTTGCCATTATTTGAATTTTTGCTTCACAATAACAACTCAAATTAAAAATGGTGAAAAAGCTTATGCCATTAATACAAGTGTCACTTCCATTGTGGCTCTCACTGCCACATACAAYAGCCTCTGCCCAAATATTAAACACCCATGGGCTACCATCAGGGTGGCCACAGGCTAAATGCATGCCTCTTGGGAATGGTCCCCAGCCTGGGCCCATCAATGGTGTTATCCTTTACYGCAACGAAGAGATGAAATTCTTTGCTGCGAGGGTGRTGAGGCACTGCCACAGACTGCACAAAGAGGCTGTGGATGCCCCAACGTTGGCAATGTTCACAGCCAGGTTAGATAAGGCCCTGAGCAAACCAGTCTAGTGGGAGGTGTCCCTATGGCAAGGGRATTGGGATTAGATGGTCTTTAGGGTCCCTTCAACCCCTTAGCATCCTACCATTCTACCACTGAATCCACCAGCAGAAATGCCACTTCCATGTCTGTCCTTGTGATTTTGTGCAGTTACCTCGAGTACACAGCAGAAACACTTCCAGTGAATCCACCTTCTGCTCCTGCTGGCCTTGTGCAGGGCCCAGGAGTAGCCACCTCATCCGGATCCTTTCCTCCAGCTAAAAAAACTGCTTATGCAGGAAGCCCTTCCTTCCTTCCTTCCTTCTAGTCATGGACTGAAACCAAAATCTTACTACAGTGATGAACAGCTGTGAGAAAAAAACTCAATTTCAAGCCAAAAACATTTCTAATGTTCATAATCTTCAAATTTGAAGCACTTTKGATGAATTGGATAAAGCTTATCCCTACTACTATATACTACTAGTACTACTATTTTAGAGCAAATTTCAAAACTGATTCAAATTTAAAATTAAATTAAAATACTAGTGATTGAAAACAGTTTTAGTCTTAAATACTGATGAATGGAATATCTGAAAGGATTTGTGTTAGAAATCTTTCTTTTAGAATTTTAATCATATTTTGAATTTAATCTTTTCTTTTTAGATGTTGTTCCTGTATCAAGGCATGCAGGTAGTCACAGAYCCTGAAACAACATGCAAATTCACTGATACAATCTGCATGCAATAATACTGTAATACATTTAAAGGAAAACAGACRGTTCATTTCATCTTTATGAGCTTGTAGTTTTGAAAATCAAACTATTTATACTACATTTTCTGTACTACTCTTTACGAGAGAGCATAAGCCAATGAAAGGAGATAAGCATTTCACTATTTTACTCCTAAATCTCTGTGGGTAATAGCCTAGGAGGTACTGACTGAAGGGCTCCTTATTTTCCAGCTTGATGTGAATCCCATTTCATGAAACAAGTGAAACTTGTTGATGAAATGCCAGCTGTCATACTACTAAAATATAACAATATAAGAAAAGAGGAGTAAAAAAAAGCTCAAGAAAAACAATTCAAATTAATTATAAATTGACGTTTTCTGAAAAAAAAMCACTTTCCAGAAAAACCTCTGAATTTCTTCTGTTTGAAACATTAYTTGTGTTCACCAATTCACAAGAAAAACTCCCTATGAATTTTATTAAAATAGCAAGGAAAAAAGCTTGTCCACTCCAAGAGGTGAAACWAAGTGTAGAACAGCCCATTCACTCTCTCACTGAAATATTGGTGAAATTCTTATTTATTAAACAATAAACAATGATAAGGTCTTTTGCTTCCCTTATTTTACAGACTGAAAGTTATGCAAACACCACAGTGGAAGGAAGACAACATGACAAACTGGAAAGGTCAGGAAATTCTAAATGAAAAAAATATGCCATCTTTAAATTTCTTTGAAGCCTTTTCCAGCTCCCACCGCCCAGCAGCAGTACGTAAGAGAGCAAGAATGTCGCAGCCACAACAACTACAAAAGACAAGGGCTCAAAGCTGGAAAATCTCAGCCAGCCTGTCCTGGTTCTGCACCCGGAGCAGCAACATCCACACACTGAAAATCCTGCTAGTCATTTCTCTGGATGAATCACCTACCACTGCATCAGATCCTGCAGCACAGATGGCAGGTAACACGGCCCTGGAGAGGCGTCATGGTTTCGGATTCAAACCACAGTGCACAAATCTTTGGAGGGACTAACCTGACCTTCATTAGTCCTTTAAAAATACTGCAAAAGAAACCACAATGAAAAAAAAACTCTCAACATTTTAATAAATAACAGGCTTGGACTCATGTGATGTTCTGCTGATGCTTATATAGCATCTGTTATCTGCCCCAGGGACAACTGAGGTGAYAGTCACTGGGATTTTTATAGTCCAGCAAAGGGGAATGAAGGATACAAAGCTCAGAACTTAAGCTACAGTGCAACACCACGAATCCCCTTAAGAGCAAACAGGCACAATGTCACTGGTGGCTTTGTCGTGGCTTTTCCTGCTATACCTTGGCCCTGCAGATCACTGAACAGAAAGGCAGCAAGGGGAAGCTCTCTCCTTACACTCCTTCCTGGAGCAAGGCTCTGCCCCCAGGAAGGCTCCAGCTGCAGCAAAGGGAAGGAGAGAGGAGGTGAGCTCTGCACAGTGCAACAGGGACTTCCAGGACTGAAAAGGAAAAGCAGTGACTACTTTTTAAAAAAAAACTTTTGGAGAGCTATCTATAAAAATTTCTGGCTATGGATGGTTATGCCCTGGACACACTTTTGAAGAATTCCTGGTGCTGAAGGTTATAAAAAGCAGGGGACCTCATATCTCTGAGCAAAGTTTGGAGCTGTCTTGCCCTAGTCAAAAGGAGCACATCAAGCAATCCCTAGGCAACTCTTACAGGCTTGTGTTTTTAATAATTACTGCTGAGAGGTCAGTTTGATTCACACAAGTGCATACATTCATACCTTGTACCTGCACCTGGATAACCTAGTAGAACCTATGCTTTCCTAGTGGAAGCATTTTGCACTTCCAGAGGAAATGGAGTATAGGTGCCTGTAAAAACCCCCACCAAGACACTCCACTTGCATAATTTCCAGTGCATTTCTGGAAGTCTGAGCCAAAATCTAGCACTTACTCCTCTAAAACCAGGCTTGTGCTTTGCCCATTGAAACCCCAGTGCTGGGGCACGCCTGTCCTAGTTCCTGATATTCCTGCAGCACCTTGGCCTGGCAGAGGAAATTGGTAACCAGGTTCCTGTTCTTGCAGAAGGGATGGGGTGGCACTGAGGCTCACTTCTCCCTTCTCCAGCCTACAAACTTTTCAAATGCAAAGCTCAACACTTTTCCTGGCTTGGGATTTCCAGTCTGGGCTCCAACCTGCCTGGTCCCTGTGGATGTGTCCAGTGACTGGCAGGTTGCAGCCAGCCCTGCCCGCCCTACCACTGCCTGCCTTCCCATCAGCTGCTTCAGCAGTTTTCAAGTAACTTTGAAAAAACATGTCTGAGAGATTTAACTTAAGTGCCAGAAGGTAGCTGAAATCAAGCAACAGTACATCACCCTGTCTGTGCAATAGATTTTGTAACCAGTGGGGTGGGCTGCTTAGGAACCAGCATGCCAGCATCATATCCTGGCATCTCCTCCCACTTCTTTYGTCTCATGGGTTATGTAACTGAGGTGCAAGGAAGCACTGTGGAAGAGGTTCACAAACAACAGTACTTCAAAAAGTAAAAAGGCCAGTGAAATTTTAAAAATGCCAAATAACTTGAAGATTTATTATCCCATCAATTAATATCACTTATTCTTCAGGTGTGTGTTGTCCAAATATTATTAACTTGATGGAACACATGGCAAATTTGTTCATGACAGTTGAAAAGTGTTCTCCTTGAKGTACCTTAATTGTTCACTTTATCTACTACACATTTCTTTCTTGCTGAAACCTAGAACAAGTTTTTTGCAAATTCCGAATGTACAGTTCTTGAAGAAACATCTTACTTGGTACAAGAAAATAATTAAAGGGGAGCTTGCTGAATAGTGGTCAGATAGAAAAAAATTACAATCAGACAATTACACACTCATTACACACATGCAAAAAGATTAAAGTGTAAAGAGGACAAAGCTGACCACGTGACAGGCCACAAATGTGCAGGGGGAGGATGTGCCATGGAGCATTTGGGTTCCCACAATCCTCCCAAGTCCTGAGTGACTGTTTTGAAGCTCATTATTCATGGACACAAACGATCTGGTCCTGCCCCAGAAAGTATCACAGRAATCAGTGTGGGTTTATTATCCCTGAGGCTCTGGCACAGGCCTCACAGAGGTACACAGCAGAAGTGCAGCCACCTCCCACCAAACGCTTTATACTGATCACAATGAAACACTCATTTCTCTGTAGAGWGCAGAGTAGTTGGTCGAGTTGGTGTTTTCAGTCCATGACTGGGTGCAGGAGAGCTCAAAGGAAGCTAAACCTGCAAGGTGAAACAGACATTTTCAGGAGATCCTCGTGACACTCTGCAAAATCACAGAGGGAGTGAGGCTGGAAGGSACAGYTGGAGATCACCCAGTCCRAACTCCTGCTCAGAGCAGGCTCAGCTGCACCGGATTGCCCAAGACTTTGCATAAAGAGGTTTGAATATCTCCAAGGACACAGACTCCAYGACCTCTCAGGCTAAATTCTCAGTCACCCTCACAATAAAAAAGTATTTGCTCATGTTAAAGGGAATTTCCTGCTTTCCCTTTGTGTCCACTGCCTCCAGCCCTGTCACAGGGCACCACTGTGAAAACCCTAGCTCCATCTTCATTACTCCCTCATCAAGTATGTACATTTGTATGATTCCCATGAGTATTTTGTTTCTGAAGAAAATCTGGCATCTTCTCAAGGAGCAGGAACTTCTTCCCCAACTCAGTTCCTCCATAAGAAATGGGATCATTTCAATACCTTCTGCAGTCAGCAAGTCTCTCCATTCACTAACACTATCAGTAAAACCAGAGGAAATTCTTCGTCGGTACTAAGTGACTGAAATAACTGTGGTTTTTAAACCTGAATCCCTGCACTGATTTAGTGTGGGACACACGCAGTGCTTTCAAAGAACCAGTAACAAGCAGCAGGATGTGAGAGCAGAGAGACCGACAGGGAAGGACAAAACCCTCTTTGGTGCAACAGACAATGAGACATGGAAATATATCCCAGCATAAAGAACAAATACATAGGGCAGAAAATAGCACAYGACCCAGGCACAGCTATGATGTCCACACAGCTAGTATCTAATGCTCCCTAATCCTCTCAAAGCATTCCCTGCTCACTGTCTCCTGCAGCCTGTAGAGTCCAACCCTTTGTCCCAAACCTCTACCAGGGCTACCCCATGCAAACCACGCCCTCTACCTGGCATCAGCTGGTCCAAACCATTCACTTTTTTCCCCCTTTAAAGCCCTTTTGGGTGCTGTCTTGTTCTTTGTTCAGAARTCCCTGAAAGAATTGCTTATATTCTGCAAGTTCCTTCTTCCATCCTATGCCCCTATGGCTCTGCAGGGGTAAATGGCCTCATCTCCCCCTACTGAGGGAATCTTTTGGCACACACATGGACAGAGAAACAGTTCTTCACTGCAAAGTTCAACTCTGCCATTGAGACTGATCAGTTAAGATGGGAACATTAGCAACCTGCACACCACAGGTTCACGTGGGAACAAGAKCATGAAATGGGAACGGGAACTAAAAATGCCAGCAGGACACCAATCTCCATGCATGGCTGGAGTATCAGCTGCAATGCCAACATCTCCGTAAACAATCATCTTCATAAAATGCCTGCTTATTTTTGGAAACATGTTACCTTCTCCTGTAATTGTCTAGAAAGCAGAATATGAAAGAGACCTCACATTTCAGTTCCAAGGAACAGATTCTGGCTTCTGCAATCTCTAATTAAACCACAAAAATTTTGGTCCTAGACACATACTTTCCATCATCTACAGTCTGACGGGTTTTGTTCACAGCTTGGCTTCTTTTTTCCTAAAATGATACTCTAGCTGAAATTTTTAATGCATAAAAGCAATTAAACTTGAGTGAAATATTGTATAATTTTTGCCCTTAGGAATTTTTATCAAAATATTTTTGAGTGCAGAAACACAAAGCCAGTCTTGATTTAAAACTTTGTATGTGCAACAATACCTCTGGCAGAGCAGAAAGATCAGAATGATTTCTGTAGTATGATCAACATTCACATGATGTTCATTTCCCATCATTTTAGAAAAACAATTTTGCAAGCTCCAAATGTGCATAGGTATTGATATGTACCATCGTTTTCATAGATGCCAGCAATTTTAACCTACTTTAAAAATTGAGAGAGGTGTGAAGAGTAATCTGTTTTGGGATTCTTCGGGCTTCAGACAACTTTCTGCSCAAGGAACACTGGATTGACTATCCTCTGAGGATGTGGGGAAACTCAGACCCACTCAGTGTCCACATCTCAGAAGAACGGCTCTTGACACGATTGCTATCTGCACTGCTATATAAATTGTGTTTATTAGCTGTAAGGTTAACATATATGAGGGGAAAGACACCCTATCGCTACTTGAGGATACACTCAGAAAGCCATGTTCAGCTCTTGGCACCTGCATATAGTTTCTACTTCCTGGCTTTAGAAATTATCCAGGATAACTCTGGCGATGCTTGATTGAGACATCTTTTTAAGGAAAGAAAGCCAACGCATTCTGGCTATCCACCTACAGTGATCCAGCCCAAGAAAAGAAAGGGTTTCTCCCACGACCACATAGCTGTCCTATCCCTTTTGAACAAATGGCTCCTTTTATCAATATTGTGTGGATTCCTTTTCCATCAGGGGCCAATATCCTGAGGGACTTTCCTCAACAGTAGTCTTTACTCCTGAGTGTAGCTACCCTATGTTCAGTGGAGGAACTGGCACGAACTTGGTGTATTTCACACTATACACCCACAGAGTTTTATGGATCATCACACAGCGTATCATTATCTAGGTTTCAGTTAGGCATCTGGTTGTGCAAAAGCTTTCCCCCTAAGCCTTCAATTTTCAGTGGCTTATGCCCTCCTGAAGCAGTTACTTTCAAAGATGAATTCTGCTGTGCTTGTTCTCAGCTCAGTGGCTCTGAGAAGTCTGAAAAAGTAATGTTGATWTTTTGCTGTGGTTTGGATGGTCAAATTATCTGAAATAACTAATCTGGTTGTCATGTGAAARCATGTTCACTAAAAGTAAAAAATAAAAGAAAAAATCTTGCCTARCCTTACCTAAAAGTATTTCCTTTCAGCTGCAATTAGTCATGAAGAACAGGTTTGGGAATTTGTTTGATTTGTGGGATTTTTTTCTTATATAGATAATTTGTTTGCACAGAAAACAATTAAGAAATTTTATTCAAGATCACACATCTAACATAATCTCCTGTGTCCCTGTGATTTAGGAAGTCTTTTGTTATGCAATCATAGGCCACCATCACAYATTCACTGATAAATACGGCACCCAACTGTACACTCAACAATGAAATAATAAATTCTGCAAAGACCTATTCATGGCTGTTTGCTTAGATTACAGGTATCTTTAATATCCTTTAATGACTTTTTAATATGAAAAACTTTCTATGAGCATTTGAGAGTTTTCATTTCCTTGTGATGGAAAAGTTGTGAAAAGGTCATATCAGTCCTGTTTTGAGGACATGAAGCAGTAAGAGTCAACTTTTTTGAATTAATTTTATTTTCAATTTAAAAAAGAGCATAGAAAGAGCATAAACATATATTAAAAGAGAATAAATAGAAACACGCAAAAATGTGAGTCCCAATTTAAACATGAAGTTACAAACTTCCAAGTATTCCCTCAGCTAATCAATGAGGTTTAAGGGGCACTGAAGAGAACTCACGCACTGAAAWTTTCCAGTTTAAGAAAACAAGGTACTATTCTGTTCCTCAGGATGTCTTTTGGGTGAGYGACACTCAGAATCCCTGCCATTAAGTTCAAGGTGAGTATCACTGTTGGATGTGTTCACTTCTAATGAGCTGCAAACAGTACACAGTGCTATGTCCTGTCTAGTCCAGTGTCACTAAGAGAAAAAGAGGGTTTTTTCTGCAAGGCACACCAGAAGACACTGTGAAAATCACCACCACATTATCACTCAGTTAAAGCCTGGAAGCATTGACTAAAATTGGGGTACAGCTGTGATGAGCACGTTATAGGGAGTATTTTCATTGTCTACAGTGGCATGGCTGGAAAAGGATAAAAGCATAAAAACACTCCATTCCTATTTTTAAAAATCAAAATCTGGCCTGTGAAGGACCAGGAAGCCACCAAAGACAGGCTGTGACAGCCTCAAGGCAGAAAGATTTCCCAAGGATCATTCTAGTGCTCTAACTCCAAAACAACCCCTCCTCTTCAAAGCATCACTGTGAGTCCCAGTATCTGTTATAGAATGCCTTGGCTAATTTTACCTTTCTGAACATTGGTGGAAGTGTGAATGGTCATTTCAGACATTGGCATTGGCAAAATGTGCCAACGAAAAACATTTACTGAAAGTTTCCTCGTACAGAGGAACATTGCAATTTCATGATGGAAAGGGCACAGACATTTTGCTGCAAGTGAGACTAACTAAAGTCAGAAAACATACTCCAAAATGAGTAACAGTGACACACGGAGTAACATGCTCAAGTGGACTAATTCACCATACTCATATTGCTGCCCTGGAAAGTATTCTCAGAATGCTCCTATCTGCATGAGGTRGTGATGTGATTGATCAGTTTTCAGAATTTRCCAGCCCATGAACCCCAGAGGTACAAGAGGAACTCCAATCAAAATCAGAATGTCACATAATGTTGTGATGCAACTTACAACTGAAGGTGACAAACAACAAATGCATATATAATGAGTGCTTGATTTTATTTGCGTWGAATAAATCAGGCATTTTTGAAACTGTAAGAGGATGATACTAATCTTCCCTCAAATAAATTATTCACATCTACTTTATTAGTTCTAGCTCACAGATATGCACAGTCTCTGACAGCTCTACATCCCTCACATTAGGAATCATTCAGCTTCCAAGTCATTCCTCTTCTCAGACACTTCACATCCAGCAGCAAATCAACCTTACTCTTGCATGCTTTACGTGTGGGATTTATTATGACAGTGAATAAGAATTCATCCTATTGTTGTTCCAAAAACTGTAATATTTAAAAACTCAAATAAGCACCTTCTTTCCCAAAGGCTGTTGCATTTTTCATATCTGTAGACCTGATTTCAAGGCAGTTTGACCTATTTTGATACATAAATACGGCTAGAATTTCAGAAGTGTTATTTATGTAGCAGCTCTTATTGTAGTCAGATTTTCTAAAGRATTCAAGTATCCCAGTGCCAAATCCATTGGAAAAAAAAAGTCATTTACTGTAGTCCTGACCAAGGATCTTTTGAAACTCTGGCCCTGGTATTGAGTGCTACTCTCTTGTAAAGTCTTCAGGCTTTAASTGGTCTGATTCCTCCAGCATTTACACAGAAAGCTGGTGATATCTACTGCTGTGGACATCTGGGAAAGAGATACAAGCCAAATTCTTTATTTATATTAGCTGGCACGCATAATGTATTTATAAAAGGAGAAGCATTCCTAAGCATCAGATATTATTATTTTTACTCTCCATGCAGACTGTCTTACCCGTTTTATTATTCTACARGGCGTTGGAATTTTACACTCTGTTRCTAAAGAAGCATCAATGCAATACAGTGCAACAACTTTATGGCATGAACATCCACAGGACTGGTCAGCTCTTTCCCCTACAATTCTCTAAAATCACACAAYCATTAAAATTAAATACTGTGTTTATATTAGCAGCAGAGTAACACACTGGGAGCTAGCTTTAGACTCTCTATTCTTCAACCAGTTGAAACTTGAAACAGAGATGGCAAAAACCTGTGCCTTTGCAGAAGGTAAAAGCAAGAAAACAATGTGAAAGCAGCAGTATGAGTGCCAGCTTCTGGGAGTACAAGATATAGAGAATCCCAGGCTAATCTGTTCCCAGCTATATTATTCACCACACAGTGTCTAAGGATTTGTTTTAAGCCCTTCCCAAAGAGTCTGTCATCCCGTTTTCTTGTCTCCAGAAAACRTATTATGTAACTGTAAATAAATGTTCAAATTATTTTAGCAGTCATCAGAATCTCTTGTATTTGAGTACGACAGGCCTTTTCCCTGAAGATTAATTTAAGAAGTTGCATTTGTGGCCATTTTACTATATATTTTTAACTTCACAAACAGATTTCTCACTTTGCTGCTTTCTTGGAATTACAGAACTGGTCTTCGTAAACTAAGCCCTGAACCGAAACCTAGGAAAAAATGGAGATCCATTTTACTCTCTTTTTTCTTTTSATCCACAGGACCTCCAATTCAGCTTCTGTTATTGAAGATCATCTGGTTTTATGACTTCTCTCTTGATATAACCTCTTGCTTTCACCTCAGTTAAAATTCCTGTACAAGTCTCATTCACTGAATGTGTAATTTTGTATGTGTGAGTAAATGATAGTTCTTTTCCACTCTTAACCACCCAGCATATGATATKCTGCAAAACAAAGCAGAGATGTTCCAGCTACTTGAAACTACACCTGTTCTGAGTGTTTTGAGGGCAACATTTCATAGTAAGGACCCAGTCATGGCATGCTTGGGAGCCCTCAATTCCAACAGTCCCCACAAAATGCAGATGGGATTTAAATCATATATATATATACTGCGCACAATCTCTGTGGGGGAGCTCCCTCTTCAAATCTTGCTTAAAGTGGATTTTCAAATGTTTGCACAGATTTTGAAAAAATTTTGCTCAATAAAACTCATTACTTCTTATAYAGCAAAAGAAGCAATAAAGGAATGATTGAATCAGTTGGTGAATCTGAAGCGTGTTATAAAACTTTAAATAAAAATGTGTGCTAACCAAAATAAGGTAAACACAATACAAACATATTAATTCTTTTCCTTCACAACACTACAGTTAAATTTCCAAGCTTTAAGCTGTTTTAATTTAATGCACAAAAATATATTTTCCCCAGGTCTGCCATTCTCCTGTGACTAGCAGGAAACACATGTAACAGTATGTTACAGTCAAAGAATATCTTAAAATATTTACACATTTGCCTCCCCAACTCCACATACCCGGTATTTTTAATGCAAACTACTAATCATCTCATTCACAATGCCTGTCTGCCTAATTTCCTCAAGTGCTTAATGGTGGCTATTATGACAACCAAGGATCATGGGACTAGATCCCTAAGAGACAAGGTCAGACCAGTAAAATTAGCCATCTGTCCAGTAAGGGTTTTAAGCTCAGGCTGTATTTAAGTATTAAGTTTCCAACTGTACAGGCACTTGTTTTCTTCTCATACRAGCAAGAAAAGACACAATAGTGATTCTAAAAACCAGCAATAAAAATCTTTCAATACTGTAGGATTGATACAAAAACTATTTAAAGCTACAAGCATTTTGTGAGATGAGGCAGAACTTACTAAACTTGTTGTATTTTCCGCTAAACTGATCTCAGTGAACTTAGTGATAAGAGCCAGTGTTGCTCACAGACTCCAGGACAGTCACAGTGTTTGAGACAGTCCCAGGCATTGTTATCTTCTCTTAGCACCGCAATTTGTAAAGTATACAGAATGTCAAACTTCACCATGCACGATGTCTCATCTTATTGTTTACATTTTACCTTACTGTTTCATATGCTGCAGACTGTAAAAGGGTTTTAACAGACTCGGGGTTTAAACTTTCAGCCTCTAAGGACTGTGCAAGACCTCCTTGATCAGCGCGCAAACCTCCCCTCGACAGCCGTGGGAACTCCCCCAGGCCACGRGCAGCGCTCAGCCGGGAGCAGGACCAGGAGGCACACCAACCACATCATGCTTGTACTCGACAGCTACGTTTTTGGGGCAAAATCATTGCTTCTCTAGTCATTTTTCTTTCACATGGACTACTCTGTGTCTCAGGTCAATCGCTGCCACACATACCAATGTCACAGCCACGGAACAGCCTTCCCGACAGGCCACCCCTGACTGCTCAGAGGTTCACCTGGCTTCTAACTCTGCTCACGCCGCACCGCAGGTAACGGCATCCAGGGAAAACCGGATAAAATTTCCGCCAATTTCTTCTGCAGCAGCTGCAGCCTGGTCCTGGTTTGTAAATCGAGCGCGCCCACCGGCACTAGGTGCAAGATGTCGGAGGAAACGGGTCACACACCGACCCGACGGGTCACACACCGACCCAGCAACTTCGCGGGTCCCTGCCATTGCCTGGGCATCCTCTCTTCCCCGTGCGAGGGCGGCAGGGGCTCGCAGCGAAGGGCGAGGAGCGGCGGACGCCCCGCCGGGCTCCCGGACGAGCTCCCCGAGCGGCCCGACCTGCGGCGCTGCCCGCTGCCCGGGCCCCGGGGCCGCCTGTGCCGAGCCGGGGCAGCCCCGGTGCCCAAGGGAACTCCGCCGGTGCCAGCGGGTCGCGGGGCGGGCACCCCTCGTCTGGCGCCGCCGCCCGTCCTACCTTGCCGGCGGGGGACGTTCCTGCGCGGCGTGGCCGCACAGCCGATGCACGAAGCCAGGAGCAGCACCACGGCGAGGCAGCGGCCGTGACAGCCGCCCGGCACCTCCATGTGCGCCGAGTCCCCCCGCCCGAGCGAGCGCGGAGCTGGGGCCGCGGGCGAGGGGCGCCGGCGCCCTGCCGGGAGCGGAGCGGAGCCGGGGCGGCGAGCAGCGGACAGCGGGGCTGGGACGAGCGCCGGGCAGGGCGGGGAGGGACGGAGGGAAGGGGGGAGGAGGCTGGGTCCGGCCCTTTGATGGGATTACGGCCGCYCGGCGCGGGGCACGGCTCGGCGCCTCCCCCCGGGGCGCCGCCCGCCCCAGCCCCGCCGGAGGGGCCGCGGCGTCCCCTGCCGGGAGCCCCCCGTGCCGGCGGGGCCGCTCGGCAGCACGGCCCTGCCCTCAGGAGCCGCCCCTGGGTACCGTGGGACAGTGTGTCACCCCTGCCTCAGCGGGCACCCCGTCCGTCCCCGCCCTCCGGCCCGTTCCGCCCTGCGGGACCCCAGCCCCAGTGCTGSTCTCCCCAGGGAGCATCGGCATTTGACACGGGTTTCCTCCTTTTTTTTCYCCRCGAAGGTACGGGKCTGAAATGCTAGCCAGCTGCTGGGGCGAAGGCGAAGCTAGGAAGAGGATTTGGTGAGGAAATTGTTGCTGAATTAAGAGGATAAATTAAGTTTAATCCTCCCCCCCCCCCCCATGGGGGCTGAGACCTATCCAGCCACTCAGACTAATATAGAAACCCCCGTGGAGATTAGAGGGGATGGAGAGGGCAGGGGGAGGAAGGCAAAAGGAAGTGCTGGAGTTTGACCATACCAGAAAAAAACTGAGATAAACAAGAAATCTAAGGCATCTCTTCAGAGCAATGAAACGTTAGTGGGATGAAGGACCAAGTCCATTTGGTTCAGTATCCCATGTCTGAAATTTAAAAGACAGAAGGAAGTGCAGAAACTTTGYATTAGCAGACATGAGATTATCTGTCCTCTCCTCCAGGTCTCATCCTAAGCTTGGTTAGTTAGAGATCAGTATAAACCCTGAAACACCAGAGTGTTATGTCTTGAGGGTTTGTGTGGGCTTTGGTTTGGAAATTTGCTTCATTTGTTTATTTTGYTGTTTGCTTTGATAACTTTCAGTGGGTTTGATGTCCATATAAATTATRTATGTTTATACAGTCTCTTTGTGAATCTGTAAAACTGATGCTCTGTTCAATGAGTTCCGTGCTGTAATTTTATGACATGTGGAGAAAAACTAGGAAGAGATCAGAAGAAAAACTGTCTCTYTGTGGGAGCAATTCCGATACAGGAAAATAAGGAAACCTGTACCTCTTTAGGGTATGAGAGGAGACAAGGAAATGGTGATGAAGTCCTTTTGGACAGAAGATCAGAGGAAGGGATCCTGTAAAAGTACTGCATGAAGTTGTTGGAGGCAACAACTTTTAATCAAAACCTTTACAGGAGACTGTGGAGAGGACAGCCCTTGCCTGACTCAGGAAAGGAGAGGAGACAGAAATCTGGTCCCCCTAGAAAGGGCATCATCCAGGCTTCAGAGTGATCACTGCCAGGAGAATATGCTCGAGGCTACCGGAATTAAAGATGAGGAGTAGTTTTGTTAGCGTGATTGCGATGCCAGTGGTATGTCTGTCTCACACTCTTATCAGCCTGCCTTTGCAGAGATAGAGGAATTGCAGTACATGTGGGAGAGYTGCAGGACTCATGGCAGGAATTCCTGGCAGGGTCAGTAACTGTGGTGTGCTAAGAAACTGCAGTTCACAGGGCAGAGAATGAACTCTGGACTCCATACTTGCCCAAAAGGCACATGGACTGCTCACTCCTTGGCAAAAATGGCAGGCAGATCACAGCCAAGGGTGGAGAAAAGCAAAGCCTGTCCTTTATATACACTCCAAGTAATTGTGGTTTGTACAGTGTGCTGTCATCAAATTCATTACAATCTCTGCTTTTCTTCTTGCTTGATCGCCTTCCTCCCTTCCTTCACTCCCCCACTGCCTTCCTCTGACTTTCTTTTCTGGCAGTACTCATAATAACCACTGTAGTTTGTCTTCTCACATATGCCTRTCTACACAAAGTATTCTGTGATTAAGTTGTAGTTGGACATATTGAGGCCAAAATGATTGGAACACCGAAGTTGATACTGCTGAGTTTCAGGCAGTTATAAGATTCAGACATATTTTGTAATTTTAATTACAGTTTTAGGAGATTATCTCTGCAGCCATGCAAGTTGGCAACTTGCCTTCTGCTGCGATGGAGCAGGATATTCAGTTCTGGATGTATGGAGAGGTGCTCTTCCTGAAAATCCTACCAACAAAGGTAATCCACCACAAGCTTGGTGAATTCCTTCTAAAAAACAACATGATTCCCAGTGGCTTTCTCACTGGTAAGATTTTTATACTCKCCTCATTGGCATAGTCCCTGTTGTCTTCCAGTAGCATACTGATTAAAATTAATAAAACTTGGCGCACATTTGTTAATTCAGCGTCTATCAGAGGGAAAAGCATTTTGGTGGAGTATGTAGAATTAAAGCTTAGAATTTTGTTTAAAGGATAAACRTATGCATTGCTGTTCACTGATCTGGGAGATGGCAAGATGAGTGAAGGGTTACATGAACTTTTGACAGTGCTGAGTTTTGGGAGGTTAGACTGTTGCTGAGTTTTGTGCCTGTCCCAGACCAGCTTGTGAGATACAGCATTGTCTTACAGACAAAAAATTACCTTTATCATGGAGGAGTCTGTTGTACCAGAAAAGCACAGTTACTATTGTACCTCTTGTCAGCATATTCTTCCAGCTGCTTCTCCTTGTCCTCATCTGAAACTTGTTCTGTCTGGATTTGGCTTTAATCAGTGGTCTGCAATTTGATTCAGCCTCAGACCCACCTCTATACCAGTGATGAGATTTTTGTTTTGTTCCAGAGAATATGTAGAATATCCTTCAGGTGCATGGTTCTCCAGTGTAAGCACTTGTTGATAAGGACTGAGACACAGTCTTTCAAAAGTCCATAAACCCAGGAGTCTAGTGGTGGTGGAGGCAATTTTCCATCAGTATCTCCRCCACCAGGGAAGATGCTAACTAAGCCAGCACGTGAATTTGGATGTACTAGCCCTGTGTTCATGTTGAATAGAATATTCCATTCTTTCTCTTCTCTTCTCTCTCTGTAGCTCTGGGAAGGAATCAGACTCCAGTCCACATAGTTTCTTACTCAGTGAAGCAAAGGGATACAACACGCAGAATTTTCCTCTCACCTCTTTTCCTGAAGAGGCAATGCATGTGCATACAGCARTAGGGATGCGAGGAATGATGTCCTGGGAAGGCAGGAGAGAGTGTCTCTCCTACTTCTATGTACTCAGACCCTTCTAAAAGCTCTACATCCAAAAGGATCAACTGATCAACTTGATTCAGCTTGCAGTTCCATTAGCCTGTTATATCAACATGTGATTTCCAGGAGCTGGAATCCAGAGCCACCCCTTTTCCTTAAAAAGGTAAAAATAGATATAAATGCAAAGCACCAAATTTTYGAGCATGGCCATAACCTCCCTTTCAGGTTTTGGAGGTCCAGTGTAGCAGGACTTCATTTTTTGGGTAAATTTCAAAGTTGGCACATCAGGACTCTCTAAGGAACAAAGTGTGTTTAGTAGGCATCTAGACCATTATTCATTCATAGCTAAAAATAGATCCCTACACTTATTTTCAACACGTGATTTTACAATAAATCACTGTGGAACGACCTAAAACAGGATGTTTACCCCAAAACTATTTGGTAGAAGCAAGGAAACCTTTGTTTGTGGGCAGTTAAGTGAGCAGATGGAGAGGCTGGGGAGCAGAATCTGGCCAGTGAGGTTAGCAGGCTCTCCACTGTGATTCAGAGAGGTAGAAGTGCCTCGTCTTTGCCTTGGAGCTTGTCTTCAGTTGAAACAGAAGTGTAAATTTTCCGCAGTTGTTGAACATGTGGATACATTTAGTCCAGAAAAGGATTAAAAGAAAAACAGTGAAAAAGTCTTTTGAGATAAAAATGTACAAATGAGTGCATCTCATGTTAAAATGGGATATTTTATACCTTTATAATTCTTTTTATGATGAGAGTATAGGGGGCAGATTAAGACATTTGGAATCTGGACATTTTCATAATTATGAAGAATGGATTATTTTCTCATTAATTAAAGCTTTAAAAATTCTGTTSTTCTCCCTCTTTTTTTTTTCTTAATAATCAGCATTTTTTAAAAGACAAATTCCAAATATGTAGCATTGTGTCAATTTGTTCATGATCCACTATAGATTTTTGTCATGAGTTTTTCATAGGTTCTTCTCAAAGGAATAGAATATACTTTTGACCTATTAAGGTCCTTTTAGTATGCCAAGGTSACTCTATCTATTTTACCATCCTGCTATTTATTCCARTGAGATACTGATTAAGAGGTTTACTGATCTGTATAAGTGGTAAATAGAATTATATAGAAGAAGAGATCTTTTTATTGACTTTGGTAAGATCATAAATTTATGGAAAATGGAAGGACTATTACTTACTAGTTTTCAAAATTAAACCTCAAAAATGTCATATCACTTAAAACCAGCAAACTTTAATTTAGCAAGTCACATTTTGTTTTATAGCAATAACAAGCAAACCAATGGTAATTTGTATCTTATTATTAAATTAGAAACCAGTGATGTTTACTAAATGAATATATTTGTTGCTTCTACTAATCCTTATAATAAATAATTGCCWAATTTTCAAAATGCCACAGATGTGCATAGAGTGCATGTGACAATATCTCACTTAAAGCCATAACTCTTCTGCATAAACTGGTTTTTCCTGGCTTAACTAAACAATGTCTTGAGTAGAGCTGTTTSAGCCAATGTACATCTGAACACGTTAGGAAGTTCAGGCTGCCCAACAAACTCAAGGGGCAAKGGTCATGGAAACAAGTTTTCCTGCAGAGTTGGTAGGGCTTCTTCCTTAGCATATTGTTAGGAAACAATAAAGGTGTATGTAAATTTAAACTACATTGAAACAGTGAAGGGATGATTTTATCCAATAGGTTCTTAGCTTCTGACACTATCAACTTATTTTAGATCTGGATCTCAACTGAGCCTTCAAGGCTTTCTTTATGTTTTCCCTAAGACAGTCTATGAAGCCCTGATTTAATTCATTTTAGGGAAAGAAACCCAAAACAATCCCTGGCTGCCATTTACTCATATCTCAATATAGAAACAACTGTACATCAGAGACATGCTACACATGGACAGGTACTAAATGCTGAAAAAAACAAGACCAAGCAAACATCATCAGCCCTCTCTTGTCACATCAATAAATATTTTACATATATTTATTACCCAAACTGATGGACTTCAAACCATCAGCCTCACCAAGGGCTCAGATTCTTTCTGCCCTCCCTTGTCTCTCATAAGGACTGGCTGTAGCATTGCCAGAAGCACACATGAGCATCTGCAAGCAATGACTGTGCTACAAGGAGAGTCCCTACAACCTTCATTTATGTGCTGTCAGCTCTTTCTCCTAACCTCCCTGTCCCCTGCTGTATTCTGGGCTATTTTTTGTCCCTCCATCTCTTTGCTTCCTATGACATTTCAGGATGGTTTTACTGAATACATTTCACAGGTTACTTTGTCCCTTGTACTCCATCAGGACTTAATACCACAGCCAAGACCTGTAGCTCTACACACAGAGACCAGGACATTACATAGAAAAGTTTTCTTGTGGCCCAGACTTCCAGGCATGCCAGAAGTAAATGCTAAGAACAAAAGTGGGGAATGGGAGGATGATGAGCAACAAGAAAAAAMGTGGTCACAGCCCTGCAGTCATCTGGCCAATATAAAACATTGCATTCTTCATTGTTGTCTCACTCTTTTGCTCTCACTAATTTTCACTTTTTATTTTATGTCACATGAGTACTTATCATGTCATCAAGTGTTCTTCCCTAACACACTATACATTTTTTATTAGTCACACTTTGCAGTATATTTATAATTAGATCATCTATATTTATAATTTATAATAATTTATAATGAAGAACTGGTATGCATTAYACTGCTAAAACAATAGGATTACAGGGTATAAACAGTAGGTATTCTCTTTGTGGGCCAACATTGTTACTTTGTTTAAAATTTAAAATAAATGTGATTAGGAGTGAGTACAATCACTCATTTGTGCCAGCACTCCAAAACGGATGTTGTAGTCTATGTGTTCAAATGCTAAAATGTAATCCTGTAGTTTCTTTTGGTAGATATTACTTTTTCTGACTCCTGTAGCAAAGARTTTGACAGCTCTTCAGTCACAGATTAGGGTTTCTGTGTGCTACAGATGTCCAAAGTAAGCTCCCAAGACCATTCAATCTGAGTAAATTTAACTCCAAGACTGAAAGATTCTTAAGCAAAGGAGCCCCATGGAAATGGGGCCCAGCAACATGCGTGGTAGCTTGTGAGAGCCAAACCTGACACTTGTTATTTATGAGAAGGCTGTTTATTCTTTCTGTCAGAATTRTTTGTGGGTTTGTAGGTTCCTGGTTTAATAACTTTGTTTTCCTTCTCCTTTCTTCTTCCTTGGCTGTGTTTTGGTAAGGTGGGGAAAGCATTGTTTTGAACTCAGACACTCTTTACAGYGTCCTTTATTCAAATCATAAAGAAACAGCAGAAGCACAAAGACCAAAATACAAAAAAAACTTCACTTAAGAATACGAGCATATTTTTATACATCTCTCTCACCCATTCATCTCAGATAAGTCAATAATTCCAGTTTATTCCTGGTGATTTAGCAGAGCAAGTTCTCCTCTTGTCAAGTCAGTTCTTTGGGCCTATGGTAAATGCAATGAAAAGCAGCAGGAGGAAGAAATGTGGTCTTTTACAAACTTGATATTGCTTTAGACACTCATAAAGTTTAYATGCAACAAATATTAAATATTTATTATTTGTAAGTGTGGGAGGTGCTAGGAAAAAAAATTTTTTTTGTCTTTTATTATTATAACATTATCTTGTTTATGATAATGATATAATGAAAARTGAATGATCCACAATGCTTTGAGGAGCTCAGGGCACCATCTTCCTATTTGTTTTCCCATTACAATCCTTCTGCTGCTCTCAAAAAAAAGTGACTTCAAAGATTGTCTTTCACTGTTTTTCTGTTTAATATAATATGTATCATATCCCCACCCTCTCWTCTGTTAACTTCCCAGACTGCTATATAACTCCTGCTTAGGATATAATTTGCAAGGATATTTTTCCCACATTTGTGATCAGAATTTCAGAATCACAGGATGGGTCAGGTTGGAAGGACCACTGTGGGCCATCTGGTCCAAACCCTGCCCAAGCAGGGCCATCCCAGAGCCACAGCACAGGATTGCATCCAAAAAAACGGGATATCTCCAGAGATAGAGACTCCACAGACTCTGTGGGCAAACTGTTCTAGTGCTTGGGCACTCCACAGTACAAAAGTCCTTTCCAATGTTCAGGTGGAATTTCCTGTGCACCTCTCACTGCCCATTGTCTCTTGTCCTTTGGCTTGGCAGCACTGAGCAGAGCCCGGTCCCTGCTCTGACCCCTCCYTGCAGTCACTGACAGACRCTGATGGGGTCCCCTCTCAGTTGTCTCTTCCTGAGACTGAACAGGATCAATTCTCTCAGCCTTTCCTCATAATGGAGATGCTCCAATCCCTTGATCACCTTTGTAGCTCTCTGCTGGACCCACTCCAGGAGCTTCATGTCTCTGTTGTGCTCCAGAGACCAGACWCCAGGTGAGACCTCRCTAGAGCTGAGTGGCAGCGCAGGATCACCTCCCTTGAGTTTCTGGCAGTGCTCTTCCAAAGGCATGCCAGGATTCTGTTCATCTTCCTGGCCACACGGGCACAGCTGGCTCATGCACAGTTTGGTGKCCACCAGGAGYCCCAGGTCCTGCTCCACAGAGCTGCTCCCCACCACGTTGGGCCCAGCCTGYGCTGGTACMCAGGGCTGTTCCTCCCTGATGCAGGACCCTGTATTTGCCCTTGAAGAATTTCAAACTGTTCTTGTCTGCCCATCTTTCCTACCTGTCAAGGCTCTTCTAAAGGGCTGTGCARCACTCTGGGGTCTCATCCACTCCTCCCTTCTTCCTTGCCAGAGAAAGCACTAAAAGATGAATTTGCAGAAGGAATGACAGTTCTGGGAAAGTCATGGAAGAAGTGAAAGACCGAAAGATCTACTTGCTCACTGTCACTCAGTCATTCTCTTCTCCTCCTTCCATAGAGAAATATAAGCACTGGAGGAAAAAGCAAAAATTTTAATAAGATGAATTTTTCTTTCTAAGTCAAGGAGAAAAGTGTTGAATGAGTGCCATGTACCTTCTAGGAGCCATGGTCTTGAGTGTTCCAACATATTTCCATAGATATAACATCATGTACTAGTTTACCTCTTGAATCTGACATTWAAAACCCTCTTGTAGGTATCACATGGTCTCCAAGTTTACATGAATATAAAAAATAAGAGGTTTCCAGCTAATTTTGATCATTGATTCATCAAAGATCTTCCTCCTCTGTCTCTTTCCAAAGATCACTGAAAACTTCACTTGTCACACATTATTCACTGTCTTGAAACACAGAGAAAATACCATAAAGATAATTCCAGCTGTCTTGCAGCTTTATAAGCCTCTAAGGAGTTTTTAAAAATCATAATTTTTGAAGATATATTTAAAAGCAGTTTTTAGTGTTTGCCCTAGCAGAGTAGTAATGTTTATATAAAAATAGCTGGTAGCAAGGTCCAGCCAATAAACTATAAAGGCACCGACAGTACCAGGGTAGGATTAGAGGTTGAATAAGTTGTGAAACCTTTTAACTTTTTCATTTTTTGACTAAGAAAATTAAAAAAAAAAAAAGTTTTATTTATTTCACAAGATGTATTATTTACATTTCATAAGCTTAACTCAACGTGATCTTACATCTTACTTGTCATTATAAAAGCCCCCTGCTTGTGCAAATACGAAAACAGTGGGTTACTGAGGTACTCATCCTGAAATCATGCTTCTTATTTTTAGGCTGAGAGATGTTTGAAACAGCAATTTCCTTTTGCTTACCTGCATGGGGTCATATCTAGGTTCCATAAAATTCTAGAGGGACAAGTTCAACTGTGGCTACCAAGGGCCACTGCTTGGTGGCAGTCACTAGCGCAGCACTGCCCAGACTGTTAACATAAGGGATCTGGGAGATTCTTTGTTTCCCCAAGAGCACATGACCAAATGAACTCTTGAGCAGTCAGAGAGCAGCAGATTTTATGGAGTARGAAATGTCATTATTCATCTTATTTATGTTTATAATGACTATGTTGTGGATCCATATTTCAGGTTCCAAGTGTCTTGGTGGGCTGCGAAGTACAAGGGAAATGGGGCTGATCTGTAAAGCAGTTTCAGGAGATGAGGGAACTATTCCATTGATGCAGCATAACTCTGAAGGTGTCTGCTGGTCTCTGTGCAGGGCAGCTGTGCACTCACATCATGTGTGATATCCACGCTATGTACAACTGTAAAATCCATTAATGGATTTTACATATCCATGCCATGTAAAACTGTCTCAAGCCTGGGTCAGTTGTGCTGCCTTCTGGCCTGTTCATGCATTTCCCTTTCCCTTGACTTTGAAATTCAAGGGCCAGATTGTTCCAGCASAGTTTTCTAACACCAGGGAAGTTTAGACATGCATCTCCACCCAAAAGTCCTGTTATATTGCGGAGTGGGTGAGGTGGAGGATAGTGTGCTCCTGTCCCAATGTCCATCTTGAGMTTGTTTTCCTAAAATTACCACTCCAGTTTCAATGCTGACCACCTTGCCATTTGATTCTCTGGTACCCACTGTTGAGACCCAAGTGCAGAGCAAAGTCACTGTGAGGCCGTGGTTTTGCACTTGAAGTTATGCATTAATTTGGCCAGCTGTCTCCTTGCCAATGGACATACTAATTTATTTTCTCTCAGACACAGGGAACAGAATGGTATATTCAGCTTGTAATTCGGACATGGGTTCTGCATCTGATTTGGCATTTTTTGCTATGGGTCTAATACAAATAAGACACTTTGTAACTTAGACCACATTTTTTCTGGAAAACTTATTAATAGAATTGCCTTACTGGACTGGAACCAAAACTGGTAAAGTCAACTGAAAACCTTTTAGTGACTTCAGTGGATTTTGCATTTGTCAGATGGATGTTGAGGTGTTCAGGCATGATTTTTAATAGCTCTATGCTTAGGATACATGAAGCTGCAACCATGCTGCTCCTACTCTAGGCAAAAAAGGGCAGTAGCTGGGAAACATCACTTTGTATTCTGATTTTTGCACATATGAAGGACTTTGTATCCAGCTTCCAAACMGTGTGAAGGTCTCTGAGCTACGCTGCTCTTGTGTAAGAGCAAAACTCTTGTGTAGTCTTACAGAGGAGAGAAACCTGATGTGGACACTGTAAGAACCCATCAAATTTACTTTTTAACGAAAAGTTAAGTAGCAACAAATTCTGCTTTGGCTTACRATACAGGAGAGAAGAAGCCATTGACCCAGCCCCCTAAAGACTGCCCTATTTCTTCAGATGCACATGCTACAGATTATTAGGGTTTCCTGAACAGTATTTATATCTGCACAGATATACTGTAACGAGAACAGTAAACCTAAGGCTGAACTAAAACAGCTGTAATATTGAAAAGAAAGAGCTAAGGGGAAAAATAAAATGTTTGTTGGTTTTTTTTCTTTAATATTCTTCTATAGGAATTGAGAACTTCACATTTTTGAGAGACTTCCTTACYATGTGCCATATCTTTTTAAAATTGTTTTGAATTGCAGTACTCTCAAATATTATCATTTCAGTGCTACTTCTGTGGCTTTGACCAGGTTTTCCTTTCAGAAGCACATCTCTGTGTGTGTGGTCTAGTGCCTACTCTGCTGGTATAAAGAGCATGTGTACTGGGTGGGATGTGGATTCTTAATGAGTATCATCAGGTCTGCTGCTTCATTAGGCCTGATTCCGAGAGATCATGAAAATGTGCAAAAGTTCTTAAATTCTGTCCAGATAAAATTTCCAGACAGAACAAGAATAGTCAGAAAAATGGCTGCTCTAACTACMTTGGATAGTGCCTCTTTCATGTTTATATTCTAGTAAGCAATAAGCTCTATCAATATTGGATAAACCACCTTCTTTGTAGAAGGAAGTACTGACTTTTACAGAATTTGAAAGCAAAAATACAACAGCTTATACTCAGAGGAATCTTTTCATCTCTACCCATATCTATGGAGCTATTCTGGATTTATAGTACCATTTTTCAATTCAGGATAATTTTTCAGGTCAGGCTCAAGACAGAGCAGTKATAAAGGGCACATACATAACTTTAGATTAAGTAGAGTGAACCAGGCTGTATTTCTCTGTCCTAGTTACTGAAGGACCCTCCATATAAAAGAGAAAAATCTCATAGACACTGGGTGCAGGAAGTCCAGGGGTTTTATTAAGAGGAGATATCAAGTAATTTTTTGCTCTATAACTCTAAGCTCATTGTTTTGTCTCAAACTGCCATGGCAACAAGTGCCACCTGTATTTTTGCTTCACAACCATGCTTCCTGAGRTCACTTTGCTGCTGCCAAACACATAGATGACCAATAAGGATATAAATGTATGTCCCCTTTACATCAGCTATATTATATTTTGTRATATATTAGGTCAGGTCATTTGTAGATTTGAGTCAGGACAGCTTCTAGGGTGTTCCATCAGCTTCAGAAAAACACTGCCTCTCRCAGTGACCAAGGGTCTGGCCCTAGCACATTACCTTCTTGCAGTGTGGGCAGAAGGGACAGCCTGCTCATGAAATAAGATTCCGGTGTTTATGTAGCCTGTGTTTTCCAAACCCTTCTTTGAAGTCATCAAGGCTTTMTTTTTGTCACTCATCCAGGAGGAAGACAATGAATTAAAAGCATTCTAACATTAAATTTGATGCTACAAACTATTTTAATTTTTATTTTACATGGTGAAAGAACAGGTGTGTTTGTTCTCCATTTGTCTACCATCAGGAAAAAATATTTTCAAAAGRAAGAAGGAAACAAGTTATGCCCATAAAAATTTCTCAGACCTTTAGGACCTTCCAGATGCACTSTGTTAACAGAAATAATAGAAGCTTGAATCACATGTATCATATCTATGAGGCATCACACTGTCTCTTGGATTAAGCCAATTTAAAATGTATTGAATGCTGCTTTGTGGGTGTCAAATTTAGATATCTTTCCTCAAGGATACTATTCTGTATCTTCCTAGAGTAATATTTCTTTGATTTATTTCTATTACTGCACCAATCACAGAGTTAAGCCATTCTRTTTTCTATTAAGGAAACACCACTTGGATCCATCTGTTCTCTTCTTCACATGCAGTAGAATGGCAGTTGTTAAAGAGGGTYATTCTTTACATTTCTCTGACCTATGGACTCTATATATTTTCATCTTCTGTAGCCTGTAAATTTGTCAAGATCTCAGTTAACCAAATCTATTGTGATTGTGTTATGTGCATGTGGCATGTAATTAAGAGCATTRAATGTTTTATATCTCCATTTTTATAGATATTATATTAATACGTACTGCTGAAAACCAGTACCGTAACCTTTGCTCTCACTACTAATCTAATGCTGACTTTATGCAGAATTTAATTCCTCAATAGCTACTATTTTTTCTGTCCAGCACAGCCACATCAGGAAGACAGTGTCTGCAGWGTTCTGTGTCTGGTCTCACCAGAATTCTCTGGCTTTTGTGCTGTGGCTCTCAGCTGCTCTGCAGCTCCACTCACTACCAGAGTCCAGAACCAGCACCAAAATATAGCAAACTGTTCTGCAACACCAAAAGATAGCAAACTGTTCTGTTGGCCCCTGACTTTGAAGCACTTGTGACAGCACAGACATCTGAACCCTGCTGGCCTATCTGTCAACTTTGAGTGGAATATATTTGTGTCATCCAGACATGCTCAGCTGYKGGTTATAATCACATGCTGTAAYCATTTCTCTTGCTATTTGCAAACCYATTGTTCCTGAACTCTGGCAAAACAAAAATAAAAATTGGTTTWGGTGGTAAAAATCAGTGCTTAGTTTTCTTCATATGAACAAGAAGGATTTTAAAAACAAATAGGACTTCGAAATGCAACCATGCATTGAGGGCATGGTCTAGGGACACTTTAAACACTTAGGAATACCTAGACATGTTATAAACAATTAAATTCCTCGCCCATGTTGTATGTACACAAGACAGTTTGAATGTCGTMCAGAGCTCTCAGAAACAAAATGTGAACAGACCTTTTCAGCTGCAGTGGGAGTCTCAGAAATCAAATGTCAAAGTGCAGGCCTGTGAAAGCTGTAGGGGATCATTGGGGTTTGTTTATTGGCTGGAGTGACCTGCTGTCTGAGAACTAATTTGACATTGCTCCAACTTTGTGGGTGAAGAAAATAAAAAGACCTTCATTCTCCCCACACTACAAGAAGCAAACTGGTGACTTAGGAAAAGGATAGCAGTAGAACAGAGAAAAATTAGTGCCTCTCATTCCTGTGGAAGCCAGCCACTGTCATAGACATCTTTTCATGAAGAATCCTTTCTTTAGGATTTTTCCTCCTGAGAAGCTGAGAAGCCTCAGGAACAAAATGTAAACAGTGGTTATCTGCTGCTGTGGAATGCCACAGGTGCATCTGTGATTGGTCTCATAGAGTTGTTTCTGATTAATGGCCAATCACAGGCAGCTGGTTTGGACTCTCTGTCCGAGACAGAAGCCTTTGTTACCATTCCTTTCATTCTATTCTTAGCTTAGCTGGCCTTCTGATGAAACCTTTTCTTCTATTCTTTTAGTGTAGTTTTAATGTAATATATATCACAAAATTATAAATCAAGCCTTCTGAAACATGGAGTCAGATCTAGTCTCTTCCCTCAACCTGAGACCCCTGTGGGCACCATCACAAGCCACTGKTGGGCACTGACAGTAAAAGGGCAGGGAGCAGTGTGGTGCAATTCTGTAGGCTAGTGATRTCACTTTTCCAAAACAAATGAGGGAACAAGAGGTAAGGATAAAGCCTAGACTTTGATCCCCACACAAAGTGAYGCTGCTCCTCCCATCAATCTCAGCTTAGACCAGAGATTCACAATCCAGCCCTAATCCTGCTCTCTTGTCTAAGACCTGGTGGGTCACTTGGGGTCTGTGCAGGCTAGGTCCATGGCCCAAGGTCAGTTGTAGGAGACTCAGTAAACCAGGTCCTGCCCTTGGGTAACAGCCTCAGGCAGTCCTATAGGCTGGGGTAAGAGTGGCTGGGAAGCTGCTGTGTGGGAAAGGACCAGGAGCGCTGTTAACAGCAGCCGAACATGGGCCAGTGTGTGTGCCAGGCGGGCAAGAAGGCCAAGGACACCCTGGCCTGCATCAGCAACAGTGTGGCCAGCAGGACCAGGGAGGGATTGTTCTCCTGTACTGGGCACAGGTGAAGGCCACACCAGACGTTCCCTWTCCAGTTCTGGGCCCCTCAGTACAAGAAAGGTGTTGAGGTGCTGGAGTGTGTCCAAATAAGGGCAGTGGGGCTGGGGAAGGGTYTGGAGCATCAGTCTTTTGGGAAGCAGCTGAGAGAACTGGGTGTGTTTATCCTGGAGAAAAGGAGGCTCAAGGGAGACCTTGTCACTCTYTAGAGCTGCCTCAAAGTGGGTTGTAGCCAGGTGGAGAGCAGCTTCTTCTTCCAGGCAACCAGCAACAGGAGAAGAGGAAATGGCCTCAAGCTGTGCCAGAGATGTTCAGGTCAGACATCAYGAAGAATTTAATCACAGAAACACTATTAAGCATTGGAATGGGCTCCTCAGGGTGTGGTGGAGTCACCATCCCTGAAAGTCTTCAAGAAACATGTGAATATGCACTTGAGGACAGGGTTAATGRCGAACATGGTGGTGGTGCTAGATTGGACTTGATCTTAGAGATCTTTTCCAACTTCAGCAATTTTATGATTCTGTGAGTGAGGATCTACCTTGGAAGATGCTAGACAGGATACAAAAGCTTTTACAAAGGAAAACATTGGTGAAATAAGTTCCAGAAAAAACTTGCACAATAAGGGAAAATGAGTGGATCATTAGAAAATTGAAGGACAGCTGCAAGTAACTGGGACATCTCTTTTCCAGAGCACTTCTTGGAAACAAAGGAAGAGAAACCTTGAACTGACTCCTATCTGTGTAAACWGTTCTCCATGCCTGACACAATCTGRTAGGTACAGCTGATGCTCTCCTTCATGGCCTCCACACTGCAGTGCAGCAGCCCAATCTGAGGTACAAAACTACTTTTGTGATGGTTGCTGTTCCTYCCATGAAACTGCACAGAGAAAGGATGGTCAAAGTTGTGGTAGGAGAACTAAACTTCTCCCTCTTGAAATGAACAAAGTGATAAGGAGAGAGGGCTCCATACCAGCAGTGTCTGTGCTGTTCCTCCCTTTCTCCATGAACAGAGGAGAATGATGACTTAGACAAGACACAGACTCTTGCAAACTTTTCCTTGCTAATTGGATATTAGGTCTATAAGATGCCCTTGGCCTCATCAAAATGGTCCAGCTCTCCATTTCTTCCCTTGGAAGTCTGTGTAGCTCAGTAAATACTCTTTGGTAAAATGGATGTATTTCTAATTGCTGGAGAAATGAAATGCCTAACTTCTAGTAAGTGAATGACAGGATTTTCTCTGTAATGAGTTAATCTGTGAAAGAGTGAGAGCCATCATTTCAAAGCAAGATTAATATGGTCCAGTTGCCTAAATTGTGTGTGTAAATGACATCCATGCATAATCAAGGTAATGGAATACCTAACATAAATCACCACAAGGAAGGGACAACAACAAAGAAATTACTAGTGATGGTTGCATGCAAGAAAGGGGTACTAGTTTTTTGACCAGAGAGTCAAAAAATGCTTCAGCAGAGGTGAGTGCAAGAATGTTTAGCACAGCCTTGACTATAAACAGATAAACTGTACAAATAGAGAAGATAAAAGAAAATAAAAAAGAAGCTAAAAGAGAAGATTAAATCCRCTTTGTTTGCAAGGCAAAGATAAAAGTACATGGATACAGGCCTGAAATGGGTTTAGCATAATGAAAAACAGGGAGATTTGAGATGCACACTCCAAAAGAGGATGTATCTTGATAGAGAGAGGAAGTGAGTGCCAGAGAGAAGAACCAGTGAAGAGCAAACTCCAGGGGGAAAAAACTAGAGCCAAGTATGTAAGTGTGCAGGGTATGTAAGATCAGAGAYATGAAATAAGTCTAGGGAGAGTGCTAAAGATAGCAAGTCAAAGATGAAGATAAAGGAACCAGCTCAGAACTGCAGCTCTATTGAAAAGCTCTGTTGGAGCTCTGAATCCCTCAATTTTTTGAGGAAACAGTTGGGGTAACAATTTGTGCGTTATAAAACTTGAGCTCCTGGAGTTACATGTTCATATAGAGAATTAAGGATTTAATTTTAAAACTCAGTTGTTGTAGTTTAAATTGGAGGAAAAAAGAAGTGTTCTGCGTAAATCCTAAAAAAAATCCAACAGCAAAAGGCAATCTGTGGGAAGGAAATTTATTCATCTGGGTAATTTTATATTATTTTAAAGCAAATATTATTATTTCTGAACATCCACAGTCTTACCTATTCCCCAGTCCCACTTTGAGGACAGAAGTTCAGGGGAGCCAGGAGTAACGACTCCAGTCCTTTTCATACCCCCTCACAGCCCAGTGATGACTACTTGCCTGACATAGGTGTTAAGATGTTTTACATTGGAACCAGAAAATACATATTTTAAAAGCATTATCCTGAAAAAAATTACAGGATCGCTGAATGGTTTGGGTTGGAAGGGACCTTTAAAGGTTGCCTAGTCCAGCCTCCATAAGCAGGGAGATTTTCAACTGGACGATTTTCTCCGAGCCCCATCCAACCAGACCTTCACTGTTTCCATGGATAGGGCATCCACAGCTACTCTGGGTCACCTGTTTCAGTGTTTCACCACCCTCAGYATAAAAAAATTTCCTCCTTATATCTAGTCTGAATTAACCCTCTTACACTTTAGAAATATTATCCSTTCTCCTATCTCTACAGGCTGTCCTACTTGGAAGAAACCCTCTTCAAAGAAGTTATCCATGTACAAACTTATATTACTGGGGTTATCCCAGGAATATCCTTTTGTGTTTGAGGAGAGGGGATGTTATAACAGAACACGCACAATCACACTCCCTCACACACCTTTGAAGTAGGGGAATGTGAAATTAAGGGTTGTGCAAGTGTTGGGATTTCCCTTATCCAGTACAACTTAGTGCTTAACAACAAGAGGCCTAATGTTTTCACAAGGAGGTGTTGGTGTTGTACCTCCAGGAATGAATAAAATAGTCCAAAGAGAGAGACTGAGTGATGAAGGAACAAGATGCCCTAGGGCTGCTCATCCAAGGTGGCCCTGGGGCTGGAATGCTCTATCTGGCGCCCGTACAACCAGATGTGGCTGCACTGACTCTGCTTTTGCTCACATGGCCAAATGACAGCAAAGCCCTGAAAAATGAACCTTCTCCCATTCTGTGAGGACATTAGAAGATAACCTGGGATATCTGCAGCAACTGTCAACTCCATTTGCTTTTCACTGTATTCCAGGATATCAGTCTATTTTCTACTTGGCTGCCAGTGTCAATCAGCTACTAATAAAAGATCAAAATAAGGTCCAGACTTGTGATTTCATGCTGTGACAGTGCAAAGCTTGCAAGCTAGTACCTGAAAGGAAGTGACATGTTATCCCAGGGGAAATCTGGATTCTCCTGTGCACCAGAGAATCGGTACTGACTTCTTGGCTGTAGTGGAGTGTAAAGCACAGCTGGGTGGAACATATGGAGACAGACTGTAATTTTCTATCAGCAAGTTCAAGTTCAGGGGGCAGGGTGTTAAAGAGCAGAGAAATGAGCAAAAGCACATATACATATCCTTTGTGCTGTGACCCAAGCCTGGTGCAGACCCTGGCACAGCACGGTGGGGAGACAC
This sequence comes from Cardinalis cardinalis, assembly GCA_014549065.1. Lineage (NCBI taxonomy): Eukaryota > Metazoa > Chordata > Aves > Passeriformes > Cardinalidae > Cardinalis > Cardinalis cardinalis. The sequence goes on from JACDOX010000132.1 coordinate 1,381,006, forward strand.
TGGAGCAGGCTGGAAAGCCAGGACTGATGGCTGCTTTGTCTCTTTGCCAGGGCAAAACTAGGAAGAGGTGAAACACAGAACAGTGTAGTTTGTGAAGGACTGAGTTAACGCCAGCCATTTCTTCATATGTATGTACATATACATATACATATACATATACATTTATTTATGTATATAAAATTATTCCACTGGTAATCCCAGTGTCTTTCTGCCAGCACTGAGGCTGGGACAGTGAGTTTAAGCCTAGCACATCTCTGACACTTATCACCAATCTTGTCTGGCTGCTTTTGGTCATCTGAGGCGTGTCCTTAGTGCACCCGGCTGAAACAAGTGGCTCCTCCGGATGAAAACCATCATGTAAGGTTAAATTGCAAATCTTCAGCTATGAAACTGGAACAGGATGAGACCGACTTACCATATTGGACATCAGAGCTGAGCTACTAGGCTTAGCAAGATTAGTATCATCTCTGTACCCAGCATAAGGGGACTGAGTTTGTCTGGAGCATGAATTCTTTTCACCTCAGGAAAATCTGCAGAAAATCAGACAGTGCAGGGAAGTGATGGCCTTGAAGGAGGAAAAAGCTTCTAACGCAGATATATGTTAGACATCAGAACTTTGAAACATGTGAGTGACACAGCCTGGAATATGCTGAAGAGCAGCAGAATGTCCTGGTGCTTTCCTGAGGAATATTTAGGAAAAAAACCAATGGTAGAGTGAGTGTTTTAATCTACCTCCCCAGGATGTGCAGAAGTTTTGTGCATTGACTTATTAAACATTACAGTGAASTGGACAAACCCATTATGGTTCTTGTTAACACTGTGGCTAAAATCAGGATATTTTTAGGTTAAGCACARCACAGATGTATAGTCTGTTCCTGCTTTGCAAAATACAGAAAATATGTGACATGATATAATATTGTGCAGATGGAGAGATACACTGGACTTTATTCTTCTTCATAGACACTCAGTTTTCCTTCAAAGAACTGCCTCAGCTTCATTCTCAAATTCCAAAGTCAAGTAGATGAATTAATGGAAGAGAAAAGTTTCCTGCATTTTCTGATTTAAAGAGTCCCATCCACCCTTGGGAAAATAGCAATTTTGAGAAAATATTTCCATTTTTCAAAACAACATTTTGAAACTAACCAAAGTGCTTATTTCAAAATGTCAGTGCTTAGTTTCAAATTTCTGTTTCAAGTCAGACTTTATTTTCTCTAATGCAACAATGAAGTTCATAGAGAGAAAATGTAAATCTTTTCTTGATGTTTGATTTTAGAGAAATCTGCAAAATAGTGAACTCCAAGGATAATTTACAGTTCAAGAACATAAATTATTTTCTATGGAATATATAATGATTCATTTTCCTGCTAAAATTTGTGTCCTTGTTATTTCTTTTTGCCTTGTTAGCATTTCTGTGACATAGCTTCAAGTTAATAATAATTTATCCAACCTCACAAACAAGCAAAGATTTAGACTAAAGCCAGTGGGAAGTTTGCCATCAGCATTGATAAGGACAAGGTGCAGCCTCAAGTTCATTGTCTCTGTAATTTTATGTTACSAGTGTGTTTCGTCTGACTGCATATAGCCTGATTCACAGGCTCATGCTGGATATTCAGAATCCACCATCCTCTTAAATTCAGGCCATCAGACTGTGACTTCATCAGTGAAAATCCACTCATGTTGTGTCTGAAATGAAATCCAGAAAAATCTGTGTATKTTATTAGGAATTAATCAGAAGAGCAAGCCTAGGAATATGATCTATTTATTTGTTTTGCTACTGTATTTATATTATTGTTCTCTGTTTCTCTGTTTTCCCTTTGCAGAAATAAACTCTTTTCTTTTTATCTTTGAGATATTCATGTAATAAAAATCTAATTTTTTTCATATAATCTGTTGCCATTTGTTTGTTATTGCATTGTATTTTATATGTTTTATAGCAGGTAAGACAAGACAAAAGAGTGAATCCTATCCACAGAGAAACTTTTTCATTGAGTGCAAAGCATTGTGAAGCTATGGAGGGTGTAACTGTATAAATAATTTAAAAGGTAAAAAAAATAGATGTGGAATGCAATTGCTGAACATACACTTTTTTTCAGATGTTTAATATTTTTTGTCAAGGGAATGAAGTTAGTTTTATTCTACACCCAAGCTGCTAAAAATACATGCACACACACACACACACCCTCACACACACACCCTCTCACACACACACCCTCTCACACACACACAGAGACACACAGAGACACACACAAACACTAAAACACAAACAGCAGCATACAATAGCAATAAAAGACAAAAGTACTTTCTTGTATTAGCTGTACTGGCTCCATCTGACTGACCCCATCACTGGTCAGTGTCTTTGTCAGTGAATCAATGCAATGTTCTCTAAATTTCTAGTAGTTTAAATATGCTAAGCTAACAGGTAATGTTACTGATGAAAAATGTTAAAAAAAGCTTCAGTACTCTGGGGAAAAATCTCCACTCTCTTCTCTACCTGCTGCTCTCCTAAAAATGCCAGACATGAGTCTGGGGCTGCATCCCTGTGCTGCAGCAGAAGGTCCCTGCCCTTCTGTACACAGATGCTGGGATCATGAATATGTTGCTCTGTGCAGCTGTTTCTGTGCTGCAATGATCAGAAACAAAGAAAAATCTGAGTGGAAAACCCWGCATACAGAAATTGACGTTTCTGTCACAGGTCAGGAGTGCAGATGGGGTTTTGGGCACACAGAAGATCCACATTTTTTCTGTTTTAGAGGAGCCCAGCTGTTAGAGATGAGCAAAGATACTGCATGGGCACTCTGTGCTAGGACTCCAAAGAGGTCCTGCTGCCCAGACTGTTCCACACACAGATGCTCTTCAGCCAAGCTTGCGCAAATTTCTCTGTGAATGCTGGTATTTCAGCCAAGGGTAGGCATGTTTAAACGTTAAACATGCAGTTAAAACGTTTACTGGGACAGCAGACAGTTTACAGCAAAGCAATGCTAAGCACACATTTCACTGCTTTGGTTTAAGATCACGGTGTGAAGAATGCTTATCTGCCAGGAGGGTCACTGACTGGCAAGGGAATTGCAGTATTTTGGTTATCTCATGTTAATTCCCCTGTGAGTGCTCATCTCATTTACTCCTTGTGGAGGAAACAGAACACTTAGACAGATTATCCCCTCATTGCTGCAATGTGACCTCAAAGAAACTCTGTGGCACTCAGCTGGATGTGCTGAGACCATCATCAGGAGACATCTCACAACCTCCCACCCAGCCCCCAATCCAGCTTTGGCAGAAGAAATTGAAGCATGATTGATTCCCATGTGGAAAGTGACCATCAAATCATAAGAGGTATTTAGTAGCATTTGCTCTGAAAGTAACTCTGAAGTCCTCTCTCTCAGACTTATGCCCAGATTCAGATTAAAAGAATAAGAAAGAACAAGGAGACTCCCATCTCCTTTCTTATATTTGTATAGCAGTGGTGTAGAGAGAAAAGAGATTTCTGTGGGGTATGTGAGGAAACTTGCTGTTGTTAGATATGGGCATTATGGTATACCCCTGCACATCCCATGGATCGTTTTTCTTTGTGAAAGGTACTTCTGAGCAGCCCTATAACCTCCATCCCTGATTTCTCAGAAATTTCTGCACAAACATTCCTGGATTACGCTTTCTCCAATAGCACAGGRCCTCCCTACTGTGGAAGGATGGAAAGCTGTGCTTTATCCAATTTACCCTGTAGTAAATAGGACAGACACGTGTTCTTTCTGTGGCAGAACACTTGCAGCGATATATTTTCAGGGGGACTGCTCGTACTGAACAGGCCTTTGCATGACAAGCTTAGCTGTTACCAGATTTGGTCCCTGTGTCCAAGAGCTAAGTTTTGTTCTTGGTCTGAGTTTCCATGCCCTGGTCCACTTTCCASTGTTGCCTATGGTTGGTAAAGTGCACGGTGCTGTTCTGATAAATAGCTCCTGCACACAGCCTGACTTTGTATTCCACATATCCATAGGCATTGCCTGATGAGAGGGGGCTTTGTGCTGCCAAGAGCTGCTGGTTGGAAAAATACTTCTGATCATGTATAGAGCTATTGTTGCTCAATACCACTGCTTAATCAGCAAAGCTGCATCCTAACTTCTGCTACAATATTCAAGGAAAATGTGTATGTCAGCAAGGGATCCTGGGCAATAAACCCTCAATGGCCCAAGAGCTGGTAAGCAACAGAATCAAGATGTACAAGATGCAAAATTCACCCCCTTTAAAGGAGAAGACACACGGGAATATTTAGGAGAACTGGGAGCTTTTATTTCCTTTTCTGTGAACATCATGTCAGGTGCTGAGGAAGCACTGACCTAATGCACTTCAATGCTAATTGAGCCTGTTGAAGTCAGTCTTCTGTGGGAGATGACAAAAAGGCAGCAGCTGATGACAGCAATGGGCTGAGAAAGGCATTGAGAGGCCAAAAGAAGCACAAAGATAGAGAAGCTGTGAAGTATGATCTGAGCTTTGAGCTTATTTCAAACTGGAGGTTAGGTATTTAAAATTGAAAATAGTGATGAACAAGAAGAAACCTTTGGAAGAGTGGTTAGCTTAGCAACAAATGATCACACATGGAGGATCTATACCAGTAAAACTGAAAGTCACTGCGAGTTCTTACCCCCAGATAAACTAACAATTTATCTGATATTTTTTTCTTTAGGACATTCAACCCATATTGTAAATATTACCATACCACACTGAGAGCCCCATGCTCCAGAGGCAAAAGATCAAGCTTCCATTAAAAATAAGTAAGATCCTGGCCTTTGCAGCAAGAAGGAAAGCTTATAAACATGAAGGTAACTGATACAAGTAGCTGGAATATGAGGTAAGGAAGCTTAAGAGCTRCCCCTGTATTTCACTCACAGTCTTACTTCAGCCCACTGTGTGTCTCAGGGAAACCACCCATGGTGTTGTAGGAAAAACAGGAGTTCAAAAGGGCCCCCAGCACAGGCTCATAGGACTGAGAGGGGCCTTCTCTATCACTCTTCTGGGCATTAAAAGCAATCATGGAAGAAAACTTCAACGTGATGACACCAATGTTCTTTGTGTAACAGCAAGAACAGGCTACCAAGAGCCTCGCTCTGCCTAACAGCATCAGAGATTATAGATGTCAGTTCTTTGAAAGAAATGGAATTGCTATACGCATTATATTGTGTTTAGGAGAACCTTTCTACTTGCTCTAATTTGGCAGTGGAAGAAAACTCCCTYTGATCAACTTCATGAATGATTTAGTGAGGGTCTCTGACTATCTCCACAGGGCTGTTTTATGTTCAATGCCTACCTGCAATGTCTCTGGAGTATTGTGGACACACTGTCATGCTACATTACAGTTTGACAGTCCCCAGTCTTAGACCACCATCMGTGAGCCTGAAAGTGTTTTACTAGGAAGGGGTTACACCCTCCTAGCTGATAAGGGAACTGAGCAATGGAGAAGGGACCTTCTGGAGGCCTCTCAGCCTTGGCAGGCTCAGACCTACTCAGTGTAGTCCAAATTTCTGAGGTCTTTCTAGGACTGGAGGGTGTTTCTGCTCCATCTGTGCCACTGGAGTCATCACAAAGGCCACTTCTGAATGTTTCTTGTGTTACAAAGAGTTCCTCATCCTTAAGAGAGGAGATCTAAAGGCAAAACAGGCACTGGAAAGTTTGAATACAAGCATTCGGGTTACAACAAGCATTTGCCTGTAGCTTAGTGGAAAGATTCCAGTACCTGAAAAACTGCCACATCTGTGCTTCAGTTAGTTTTACTGATCCTATGCATGTGCCTTKTCCTGTCTTCTTATTCCTTTAGAACTGACTGTGTAGTTATTTTGATAATAACCCCTCAAATCTGATTTTCAAAAAAGGCTGGATAAGACTCTGTCTGTTGAAACAAAATAAAACAACACAAAAATAGCTCAGATTAACCCCAGGTCATTTTGCTAGCAAAAATGGAGGAAATGAGCCATGGAAGAGAAGGATGGATGGGAAAGGGAGGGTGCTGGGGAATGATACTTCATTTTGCAAACATCAAGATAYCATCTGAGTGCTGGCAAGAACTTGAATTCCTGAGGCTCCCATGTGTTGGATATGTCTAATGTCTGAGGTAGGAATAATCAAGAGGCTGCTCTAACACTTGTTTGTCATCTGCAAAGCAGGCACATCAACCCTCATTGCCAAAGCAATGTTAACTTGGATACCTAAGCTAACAGTTTGTCTATCCACAGCCTTTTCCCTAGATACCTAAAAACAATTTACTTTCACCCACCTTCACATAAAACATAAACAGGAAACTCACCATACCTGTCCATAGCAGGATCTCCAGGTAAAAACTGATATCAAAAACAAAAGGAAAGTCCTTATTCCACAGAAGCACACTCCCCTCCCCACCAAGTTTTCCTTTTGTTTTTAAATGCAGCAATACAAATATTTATTTTGCGATAGATTATGGATGTACAACTGCTAGCTACACAGTGCACTGAAAATTAAATCTTCACCCAATAGCCTCAGATGGAACTTGCAGGAAGCAACATAAATAACAAATGTATTATTCATTACTTCATTGCTTRTTTGCTGTGAAGGATATAAGAGTTCAAGTGTTCAAGTGGCTTATGATTTCATAATGCAATAAAAATGAAAACAATGGCCAATATGCCCAACATTTAAAAACAATTCTTTATGAAATAAAACCTTATTTCCTATGGTGCCTTTCATATCAACTGTATTCCAACAAATTATGCATACTGAAAGAATCTGATTACAGAGATAATAAATAGGAAAGGGGAGTATAATGAAAGAGATACTGTGAGACAAGGAGAGAAACATAAATAATATGCTACAGAACAAATGTTTCTCTACTTAGCTTTGTGCATAATGATTACCTTGGTGGGATCCTGTTGGAAGTGGTAAAAACCCCAGCATGGTTCATTTTCAAAGGCCACAATCAGCAACAATTTATCAGCGGCTGCACTGGAGGATATGCTGATGTTTAAAGGGCCCATAAAAGCTAATGGAAGGCTTTTGCTTTCTCTGTGTATTGGATCAGGCTTGAGTGTACATATTAAGCCAATAGTACACATCTCTCTCTTTTTTTCTTCTTTTTTTTYCTTCCTGATCTAGATCTCTACATCAAAAGAACAAAACTCCAAAAGGACTTTTTCAAGAATGGCAACAAATCACCAAAGGAAGATAAAAATTCTTTTAACTCTGCAAACTTGATGTCTTTCTGGCACTTTTTACTTGGGTGTCATTTCACAAGATACTTGGATACTTGGAAAACACTTGAAATGTGCTTTCAAACTGCAAAATAAACTTAGTGGGGTGAAAAAAGGAAAGTGTTACATTTTTCTGAAACACAAAATGTGGTACCTGAGGTAGTTGACTAATTGAAATATTACTTCAATCAGGCAAATATTTTCTAATATGACAATTTAAGTCCTCAATCCATTATAGTGAAAAACAACAAAAAAATATTTGCAAAGATAGAGACCTAAGCAAAATAAAAACCAGTGTTAAAAATACTGTCCTTAAACTAACATGTTCCAGTTTCAAAATGTACTTTACAAAGGCTCACAACAGACTCAGTTTTCAATCTGGCAAAACAAGTATGTTTACAGGTACTTAAAAAAATTATGGTAATATAATCTAATTTCTTTTTAAAACGTTATGCTGATTTCACAGATAATCAATAGTGACTTTCAAACATTTATGAATGTACCAGATTTAAATATAGATATGCAAATAAGACACATTTTTAATGTAAAAAAGAGAGCGATTCTATGCTACTGGAGTGGATTAAGTACTATAAAAAATCATGAGACAATGATTTCTATGATTATATTCTAAAGGTAAAAATGAGGGAAAGTAAAAAGTTATTTAAAATAAAGGATAGCACTGAGATAAGGAATGGGCACAAGGAGCTAAGGAAAAAGAAAAGTGCATTCCCAGTGAAAGGAAGTTAGGTTTTGTGGGAGAAATATACTACAGAGAGAGAAATTCATGTGGCCAAAGCTCAATTGGTGTAGAAGCTGGACAGAAATGCAGGGGCAAATGAAAGAGTTTCAAATTCAGTGGTGGCAGAAGTCAGTGCAGAAGAAGCATCAGCCTGCCACAGGCTGAAGGATGATCACTTCACAGACCAGGAACAGAGACAGGGAAGACGTGCCTAATGCTTTCTTTGCCTCTGTCTTCAATACAGATGATGGACTGAGGACATCCAGTGCTCTAAGCTGGAGGAACATGGCTGTGAGAGTGACCAGTTCTCAGCTGACCATGAAGCAGTGTGGGATCAGCTGCTCCAGATGAACCCTTAAAAATCTATGGGACCTGATGGAATTCATGTGAGAACACTCAAAGAGCTGGCTGATGTCATCACAARGCCTCTGTTGATGACTTTTGAGCAGTCTTGGTAATCTAGAGAGATCCCATTTGACTGGAAGTTGTCCTTGTTTTCAAGAAAGGCAAGAAGGATGACCCCAGAAACTACAGAGCTGTCAGCCTCACTTCAGTTCCTGGTAAAGTTATGGAGAAAATTATTCTGGGAGATACTGAAAAACAGCTGAAGAGTGTCACAATCATCAGTCACAGCCAGCATAGCTTCATGAGGGTAAAGTCCTACTCACCAAAACTGATTTCCTTCCATGGCAAGGTAACCCACCCAGCTGACAAAAGGAAGTCAACTGATGGAATTGTTTTGCATTCTGGTAGATCTTTTGACACAGTGTCTCCCAGTGTCCTTCTGGACAAAATGTCCAGCTCACAGCTGGATAAACACATCCTGTGATGTGTGAGCAGCTGGCTCATGGTGGGGCCCAAAGGGTTACAGTGRCTGGGGAGACATCAGGCTGGTGACCTGTCACCRGTGGGGTTCCACAGGGTGAAACCTCTGCCCTGTGCTCTTCAACAKCTTCATAAATGACTTGGACACRGGACTGGAAGGGACACTGAGCAAGTTTGCTGAAGACACTAAACTGGGAGGAATTGCTRACTTCTGCGAGAGCAGACACAGCCTGCAGTGTGGCTTTGACCAATCAGAGATGGGCAATCACCARCCCTTGAACTAAGACAAGTGCTGGACTCTGCACCTGGGCCAGGACAGCCCTGGATGAACAGACAGAYGGGAAGGAGATGCTGGAGAGCAGTGCCATGGAAAGGGACCTGGGGCTCCTGGTCAATGGTGAGCTGAACACGAGCCAGCAGTGCCCTGGCAGCCAGGAGGGCCAAGCCTGTCCTGGGGGCACCAGGCACAGCATCACCAGCCGGGCAAGGGAGGGGATTGTCCTGCTCTGCTCTGCTCTGCTCTGCTCTGGGGCGGCCTCACCTTGAGTCCTGGAGGCACTTAAGGGTGCCACAACATAAAACAGACATTAAACTGTCCAAAGAAGGGCCACAAGGAAGGCAAAGGGTCTGGAGAGGAAGCCATTGAGGTGTGACTGAGGTAAATTTATCTGTTCATTCTGGAGACCTCATTGCAATTACAACTTCCYCATGAGGGGAAGAGGAGGGGAAGACACTGATCTCTCCTCTGTGACAGGATCTAAGRGAATGGCCTGAAGCTCTGTCAGGAGAGGTTCAGGTTGGATATTAGAAAAGGTTCTTCATCCAGAGGGTGGTTGGGCACTGGAACAATCTCCCCAGTAAATTGGTCACAGCATCAAGCCTGAAAGAACTCAAAAATTGTTCAGAYAATGCTCTCAGGAGCATGGTGTGACTCTTGGGACTGTCCTGTGAAGGGGCAGGAGTTCGACTTAGATGACTCTTGTGGGTTCCTTCCAACTCAGGATATCCTGTGATTCTATGACATAAAAAATGGTTGCAAATRGTGTTGGAACACATTTAATCTGGAACACATTTAATGTACTAATCAGAACATTAGTAATCATCAAATAAGTAAATGTCTGAGTAAGTCCTCTGACAGGACCAATCCCAGAACAAGAATAATGGTGTTTACACAGGTAGCTGGACTGGATGAGCTAGTGTTCCACAGAAACCCAGACTTACAGTTCATGAACTTCTATTCCCACTATTGTTTCACCTTCCCAAAAYACTGCTGAACCTAGCTTTTGAAAAGCTTAGGTCTGTTCAAAATCTTCCCAACTACAAGAGTCTTCTTTCTTGTCTCAAACATCTTTTACAAGCTCTTTGTTTCTTTCAAATTACTAGGTTTCCTTCTGCAGTCCTAGATTTTGCTCCCTTCTAGCTTGAAGGTCGGTATCTAAACCATTTCCTCAACTGCTCTCTTATCACTGCACTGCAAATTTCCCCTCCGTACRCGTTGTGCAGCCAGAGTCTCTGGTGCCTTTTTCACCCCAGGCCTGCTAGAAGGTCTCCCCTGAGATATGTCATAAGTAGAAATACGAAGTCAAAGAACCCCAGATTTTGGCAGCAATTGCTGAGAACACGCTGAAAATATGAAAATATTTTCATTCTCCAAAGGGAATACCATTTTGCGATAGGCTTGAGAAGAAGGGGAAAAAAAAAGAAAAAAGGAAGCACTAAAAACCTCTTTGCCAACAAAGAAGACAAGCTTTGTAAATCTGTTTTAACACTGAAATAGCCATAAAAGTCCTAAACCATGTTATTTCAGATTATCTTAGTTAATCTGGTTATCTGGGTTTACAAAGACACCCACTTCCCAAAAAGACACTGTGAYTTTTAAGAAACATTAACTAGAGAAGAAAACCCTCCATCTTCATTTGAACTTTACCAAAGGCTYTACCACACAGGGTGTGGAAACACAAGGTTTTCCTTCCCACTAAAGCACAACGCACTAAATATTTTTTCTATTTTCTCAATCTCTAACTGAGCAGGTACTTGAAGGGAGAACCATTGCAAGTGATGCAATAGACAAGACCTAAGGTTTCTCCTAGTAATTTAAATCTAATTTCTGTGGACTCTTCATCTCTTTCAAACAGTTACCATACTTTACCCTAATGAGTCTTAAAGTATTTCATCAGAACAAATGTTCATYAGAAAAAATAGAGGCCTCAGTATTGGCTCTGGTGGTCTTTAGCCTAATTCAGAAAGGCAAAATCAGGTCCAAGGCTGGAGTAAATGTGGGAAAATTCCATGTGGAGAAATCTACACCTTTTAAGTAATGAGAACAATGAGTTACCAGAACAACACACCTGGCATCTCAGTGGATTTTACAGTCTTCCTTGCAGTTTAGGTATCTTTAGGTAGATATGTTACTCTCAGCCAGCACTTCAACTGTTGAAACCTTTCTAAATACTTGCATTAGCAACTCTATGGCCAGAATCTCTTGTCTGTACTAAAAGCATGACAGAAAGAAGTTCTTATAATTCTTTGCATTTATAAAATAAAATTTTTTAAACAGCAAAGACAGCCTATTAAGACATTTTTGAATAGTATTTCTATTGTAAAAGGAAAAAGAAATTAGCTTTTCACTGTAAATGTAGTTTAGCAACATTTAGAACATGGTATCAAAAATTCAGCTGCCTAGATAGCACAGGAAAGAAATTCCAGGACATTGGAATAGGACAGCTGCAGAGTAAATAATTGCAACAAGTTTCACCTTTTAGCTCACAAATCCGGTGTTCTCACCCTAAAAGCAGGAGCAGCAGCTCTTGACTATTATTCAAATAATAAAAAGATACAGATACTCAGGCAGCTAAATTTCCATATCCACAGTGGAAGAGTTATTAAGTGGATCTTTGTATACTAAGCAGAGCAACTTGCATATCTGTGGGGGTCCTATATATGTTTAGAGACAGAAGAGTTGACATTTTGAAAGAAAAAGCCTTATTTAGGAAGGCAGTACCAGAAAGAAACAAAAAGCCCCAAACATWATTAATAACAAGTTAGGACCCAGCTTTGTAAAAAACCCTTGTGTGCGAGCTGTGAATAACATTGCAGCCCAAGTCCTAAACTGGTTTGTTCATTCTTACCTCCTGAGGTCCAATTAGACTTTCACAACTTGCTCAACTTGAACCCTTGAATGAAGCCCAGCTTCTAACAATAAACTCGCACTGAAATCTAGTTTAATCAATGTGTTTTTTGAATATTAAGCTTCTTCTCCAGTATTTCTCAAGCATCAGCATACAGATGAATAAAGAATTTGTCTTTAGTAGAACCTTTTTTATTTAGAGATGATAAAATTTCATGGCCGAAAGAGGTGCCCGTTGAGCACAATGAGTACAACCGCTGGGTTKGTGGGACATCTAGTGGGAAAAGAAGGTTACTGTCGGGGCTATGCAGTTTCTCAGACACGCTGTTCAAGAAGATAACCCTGCAAGCGCAACAATTAAGCAGAATTGTGAGGAACATAACCCGATCACCTGGGAGGAAAGTCACCTGCTGTTCTGCATCCGCTACATCTGAGCCTGTTTCCCAGAGCATGAGCGCTTTGTGCTCTGCCACTGCAGCCCGGCAGCACACGGACACTGAGAGAGGCACTCCCTCTAGCTGGCTGTGATCTTGCACATGGTAATGTGGTAAAACAGTGGCGAAGGTAGAGCAGCACAGATATCAGTATGGGCCGGCAGCTTCAGCGTGTTACCAGAATCCTGAACAGCCTGTACGCTCCCATTGGTATTTCCCCCAGCCCTAAGTCAGTAAGCTGTAGTGGGTCACTCTATAGGTTTACCCAGTTCAGCATCCCTCTCCCAAAACAGCCCCTGAAGRGCCACAGGTCACAGTGTACCTTCCCTGTCTCCAAACATTCCTGGCACAGAAATGATTCTGAGCTTTCTCTTTATGTCAAACAGAATTGTTACATTCAAGGAACAAATCCTATAGTTTAATCCACACTGCCACTCACAAACTTCTGCCAATGTTTTCCACAGTTCAGAGCCCACTAAGAAATACATAATTTTGATGTTAAGTCTGGCACTACCTTGTTTCGTTTGTCATCTCTGTTCGGTATAATTGTGAAAAAGAATCACAGAATGATTCAGTAATTTCAGTCGGAGGATACCTTTAAAGGTCACYTTGTCCAACTCTCCTGCAATCAGCTGGGATATCCTCCACTAGGTCACGTTGTTCAGAGTCCCATCCAACCTGATCTTGAGTGTTTCCAGAGGTGGGAAGTCCAGCATATCCTATTTCAGTGCCTCACTACCTTCTCTGTAAAAAACTTTCTTCCTTACATCTAATCTAAATAGACTATCTGCAGTAAAACCCCACTACCTGTAGTCCTAATGCAGAAGACAATTTATCCCCAAAAATTGGACTCTTTTTCCAGATACCTTCTCTGTGTTGCTCTATTTAGACATCTCTTCTTTCTCTCTCTCTAACATGCCTTTATTTGTAGGTAGCAGAATCTTTGCTCAGTTGACCTTTGAACTGATGCTGCTGCAAATCTTGGTTCATTTTTGCCACGCTTTGAAACTTTTTCTTTCTTTATTATTTCTAGTATGTCCTCTCAATGACAGCAGTTCTGAGCTGAAAACAGTCATCAGGATACACTCACCCCATGAATTTCTGTAGTAGCAGAGTGGTATGTCCTTTTTACTTACTTTTCCTTTCCTAGTAACTCTTACTATTGTGTGCTTAACTGTCACTGCAAAGTGAGCAGACACTTTCACAGAAATATGTCTCCTTCCTCAGAGATAGTAATTAGTGCTGGATCTGTCACAATAACTGTGGTTTTGGGTTTTTTCAAATGCATTTCTGCATGTTTGGTAGTATTGGATTTTACAAGGTATTGTATCCTCTAACCTACCCATAGCATGAAATCTTTCTGCTCAGCACATTCTCCTGTATAGCTCTTTCTTGGCTTTCTTGTCATGAGGAGTTTATCATATGCAAAATTTGCTATCTTCTTCTCCTTTTTCCTACATAATTTATGAATATGTCCGATAGCACAGGTCCTAGGATCCCCAGAGGATTGAGAAAACTATTTTATTCCTACTCCACATTTCTACCTGTAACTAGTTATCAATCTATAAGGAACATTTAATCTCACTCTTTTATAGATTAGCAGGTTTTTTTGACACTTTTTTTTTTTCACTCATTGTTGAAAGTCTCCTGGAGATCAGCACATGCTCACATRACCAAGAGCTTCATCAAAGAGACACAACACAATCCTGAGGTGCTACTTCCTTCCTGTAAAGTCACATCCAGTCCTTCTCCACTATGGCATGTCAATTCATGTCTCTACTAAATCTAATTTGCAGTGGTGCCATGGAGCCTGAATTGAGTTTTCCTAGGCTGTATTTTTTGTCACACTCTTTTGTATCACCCCTCACAGCCAGTGACTGCCCCAGGCAAAAGCAAACCCAACAGTGCAAGGATAGAATCTCAGTTGCAACCAATTTATACATCCTGAGACTAGGATGGAGGGTATTCATGTCTGAATGCATATTTGGTGTCTCTGGTTCTTTTAAGATCCCCATCATTTTTCTCTTAGAAATAACTTACCATTACACCAATGCCCACTGGGAATAATTCCAGCTCAGGGCATGACATTTTTCCCTAATTTAAGTAAGCTCATATAACATAAACTTTACCTGTTAAACACAGGTAAAGAAGAGTAAGATAAAATGAGTGAGAGCTGTTCCTGTTCCTGACCTTGGTCAATTCTCCTTTCAGTCTTGTATATCCCAGTTCTCCTCTCTCTGCTCTCCTGCCCTCAAACCTCTCTTCAAACACAATTCTTTTAGAACCAGATTAAGCTTCACTTCTGCACAATTTCTCAAGTTCCTCAGAGTAACATATATGTTGGGATGCTTGCCTGTCTTCATGAAACTGCTAATATTGGAGATAGAGCCCTGAATTTTTTTATATTGTAAATTCAAATAAATGTAGGTGTGTAACTTCTTTCTTTCTTATTTGAACAATAGGTCCTGCAAAGATCTTTCTTTCCTCGTAAAAGACAGTTCATGAAGCAGGAGAATTTACCTCATGTTTCACAATCACTGCACTAGCAGGGTTCACTAATATACACTGATGTGTTAAGATTAAGGAAGAACACTGCCTAAAAGATCAGCTTTGTATCGTGCTTTGAAGGTGACAGCATCTGGCTTTGATTGACTGCTGCAGAAATTCTGGGATGGTTTAAAGAGGCTGCCATGACTCCAGTTATGAAAAATACTAATTTACAGGCAGTTAGCAAAAGAAGAGAATAAAGCATGTTGTATATGCCTTTTTGCCACTAGTCACAAAAAAGAAAAATTGGCTGAGAGATATATTCAAGTATTTAATTGAGCATTGCTTGTAATAAGAGGCATTTTTAATGCTAGAAGTTAGCCATGCTACTGCTAGCAAAGGGATATTCAGAGCATGTCCTCATACATCAAATCTCTGCTATGTTGTTTATGAGCAGCAATTTGAGATCAGGATTGGATTTGCAGGGGTATGTGAATTGTAAACAGTTTGCAGAAATGGCAACCAAGATTCCAGCATGCTTACTGTAGGCCTGGAGAGGTTTGTGAGGCCTTATTGTTCTTTAAACTTAATTACCAGGTACAGTTAAATCCTAGGCCAGATTTTTATCTTACATCATGCAAGGAAGGCTGAATTTGATCTTTTGGAGGCATGTCAGCCAGTTGCTGGGAATATCATATGCATGGTCAGCATCAGATATGCTCGCTTATGCTATTTCAACACTGCTAAAGGAATCTCTCCTAGTATTTTGTGTTCAGCCCTGAAATGAATTCAAATAAATATGGTGAGGTCTTTGTCTAAGGTCCTGTGTAGAGGACTCTTCTCACTAATAAAGCTTAATCAAGAAAGGAAAGAAAGAGCTCTCTTATAATGCTTTGGAAGAAACTGAAACCGTTTTATGCAGTACTGCAGTATCAAAACTTGCAGACTCACAAAATACATTATTTGGGGAAGAAACAACATAATATGATCATTTCAATCACAGCAAGTTCAGGAGTTCAAACTTTCAGTTAATTGGAAGACCACTAAGGAAAACAGGCTTCCTGMAAGTGGGTTTAAGTTGAAAGTGAGAGGTTCTACTTGTCAGAAAAAGCTGAAACCCTCATGTTAACATCATCAGACAAAGCACCCCAGGAACAAAAATGCAGGACAAAATCAATGCTTTTAGTGTTCAGTGTCCAAAGTTTTACACAAACTTGCAGTAASTTCTAAAGATATGAGCTGCCATTTGAAAAACTTTGTGGCAGTATTCAGAATTTGATTTGCACAGTGTGCAGCTCTGGCCAGGGATTCTCTTGGTGCTTCCCCTCTCTGTAAAAGTCTACACAAGTGTGCTGTGACAAGAATATTCAGTCAATAAATGGGGATTTGTAAGTTTAAAATAGCATCAGCTGAAATACTAGGCTAGCATCATGTAAATGTTTTTGCACTTTAAATTCTGATGTCAAGCTTTTGGCAGTTGACACAGCCAACATTTTTTCAAGCCACTTATATAATGCAGGTTAAGTACCGGACTTAGCAAAGGAAAGGAGAACGAGTTTGACAGCTGAAAATTGCTGCTCCAAGATGTAAAAAGAGACAGGCAAGCMGGTTTAAAGCGCAGGGTGACCAGAGCCGGGGCGAGGCGGCGGCAGCGAGGCGGGCGACAGAGGGACCAGGGGCTGGTGGCCGCCAGAGGGACCCTGGACCCCGCCGGACCTCTCTCCGTCCTTCACCCCTCTCATTTCAGTGCTCCTACTCCCCGCCCTTGTCCCTTTCCCGCCCGCTTTAACCTCACAGCGAGGATCTGTTTGCRCTGGTTTCAAATGCCAGAGATGCTCCTTGGGGAGACAGGTGGGAAAGCCATCCTTAAAACAAAAACAAAAACCCCCAAAAAAMCCTAAAAAGGAAAAAAATAGAAGAAATTTGATAGATGCAAGAGGACAAAAGATACCRTTTTCAGATTGTATCAAGATTCAATAGGAGGAAAATGCAAAGGTTGACACCTGAAAAAAAATACAGTTGAAAAGAGCAACAAGTCCGAGGGCATATAAAGAATGGGGGGTGAGGGGAGAGGGAGGAAGTGAAAAATGCACAACAATAGCTGGCATAGAGTGTTGTTTTCTTGACTCTTATTAGAAATAGAGAAACAGCTAGGAGAAAATCTGAGCAGGAATATTATTATGGAATTTTTTCAGAGGAGACAAGCAGGTCAAGGGAGTTGATTCTGCCCCTCTGCTCTGTCCTTGTGAGACCCCACCTGGAGGGGAGCTGCATCCAGCTCTTGGGTCTCTAGCATGAAAAAGACATGAACCTGTTGAAGAGGGTCCAGAGCAGGCCGCAAAGCTGATCAGGGAGCTGGAGCACCTCTGCTATGAGGACAGGCTGAGAGGGATATTTGAGATATTCAGCCTGAGGCAGGCAAGGTTCCAGAGAGACCCTATTGAGGCCTTTTTGTGTTTAAACAGAGATTATGAAAATCATGGGGAGTGACTACTTACAGCAGATAGGACAAGGGGCAATGGTCAAACTAAAAAAGGAGAGATTTGGATTAGCTATTAGTAGTAAACTGATACTCAGAGGGTGATGAGGCACTGCAACRGAGAACAGTGAGTGCCCCATCCTGGGAAGTGTTCAAGGCCAGGCTGGATTTGGCTTGAGCAACCTGGACTGGTGAGTGGCATGGAAAGGAGCTAAGTTGAAACCAGGTGATCTTTAATATCCCTTCCAACCCAAGCCATGCTCTGATTCTAAGTTTTAGGATGCATATTTTMCGCTACTCATAAAAATTTTACCATTTGTTCTTATTTTTCTTACATTCATGGAGGAGAGGTTTTTCCTGGGAATCTGATGAATTGCTGCTACTAGATGGGAGCACTTTCCGGAYATTTTACGTGAGGCTGAATAATTTCAACATGGTTTGGAGTTTGACTTCCCATGGTTGAGATTCTCATTTACTGAGATTAACCTTATTTTCATTATAAGTTCTTGGAAATGAATGGAATTGTTCCAAGTTAAAATTAGTTTGTTCAGAAACTTTGYCTTTAGATTAAAAAAAAATAGAGTTAGGAATAGCATAATTTTGAATATTCTATTCTGTTGTTTTGCTTATGGAGCAATCTGTCTGAGTCAYATAATTATACTTTTTGTGGTCCAATTTCTTTTTAAGTGTTACACTAATAYGTAAGCCTTCAATTCTCAGGAAAAAAAATCTGAGGATTAGAGCTGAGTAATGCAGTTACGTCTTTGGAATTTGTCAAGGTTTTCCCCCCATGAATGAACATAAAAAACAGCTTTCAAAGGTATTAACTGCCCCATTTACTTCAACAGGTAGAGTCTGAAATCTGCTGTAAATACTTGACTTCATGAACTTACTTTAGTGCTTCTGCCCTTACCTCACACTGCCTCAAGTGCTAGAAACACTACCTGCCCAAAGTCCCCAGCTTCATCTCTCCTCTTCAATGTTTTAATTACTACCTACTAATACAAAAATGCCTGGACATACTTCTACAGTCAGACCAGTCTAGTGAAACTTTTGAAGGACCTACTKTAGATACAGTATTTTCATCAGAGCTAAGTATGAAGATCATGCTTCATTTGAAAGCCTGCATGTAATCTTAAAGTAGTTGGTCATACTATTAGATGCTTCCTAAGTATGTTTTGGATTTAACAGCTCTGGACTTCTTACAATTTTTGCAGAGATTGAAGTTGTAACAAGAACTGGAAAGGCTGTAAAACAACCATCTTAAATATACCAGGAATGTCAATAATTCAGCATGCAATTCTTTCAGTTAATACTGGCTTCTGCAATCATTTGTGGTACCCATGCAGCTGAAGTCTTTTTGAACAGAAGAAACACTGGACACAGCTTTTGCATGCATTGTCTTCCTCAGTTGTACTGCCCACTCCAGTCAGCTTCAATTTTTTTAAATGCCAATTAACAGGTGTGAGAAATGCTACTTCTTACCCAGGGACTGATGTCTGCATAACAGTGATACTATCTTGGCAATCCAGTCTGCAGCATAAATATCATGGTGTTTGAGCCCTTGGGGCCTGTGGAGTTTACAACTATGCTGTCAAGATCTCTTCGTTGGGATAGTCCTTGAAGTCCTGCCAAGTTGTAGGGGACTCTGGTGCTTTTATGTGCTCCCAAGCACAGCTCTGGCTCCAGGAGTCAACACTCTTGTCAAGCTGAATGATGGTGTGAATCTCAACTCGCGAGCTGAGATTCCAGTGGGGAGTGTGACAGTGCATGCTTGCATGATGATGCCAGAGAAGCAGGTGACACTGGCAGATAGCTGCAAGGAATAGTAACTGGGTGGCTTCTTGTTACATATCCTCAGAACTTCACAGGATGGAATTTGAGAGAGAGGAACAGTTATAAAATGAAGTTACAAAATCCGGATGTCCTGATCAATTCGAGACAGTTGTAAGGTACCCAACACTGCATGCACAGGCAAGAGGAGCATTCAGCACTGGGTCAGGATCTGTTTGCATCATATTTTTACTAATCCAAGGATTAATCACATTGCAAGTCAATGAGCTGTTACACTCATYCAGGCTCTCCAGAGACTGCCTGGAGAGAAAAGAAGGGGTCGGTATGTCAAAATAGTGACACGAGGAGGCGCAGAGCAAGTATGTTTTCCTTGTAATAAAAACTACATGGGCCCAAAGTATTTAAACACAGCTTGTAAAGAAAAACAAGAGTTAAAAGGGCAAAGTTTGTCTCGGCCACATCCCAAAAAAAAAGTTGGATCAGTTCTGAATTTGTCCTTCTGCATATACAATAAATGGAGAGAAAAAGCAAGTAGTTTGTCGTCTGAAGCACTTCACATTTGCTAGCTCTCAGGAATCCTGAAAGCCTTCAAAACGGCCAGAACTCTTGCAAAACAGGACATTACTAACAGGTTTCTGTGCACTACATGCATTTCTGCTGCTGTTAACCATGAATATTTAGACAGCAGCATGCCAGCTTTTCACCTGGGCCAGAATTCAAAGGCAAGATCAAACACAGCATTTAAGCAGATATATTCATTCTGCTGACAGCTGAGGCTGGTTTGTAGTTATCCTCAAGCTCTACTACCTGCCACAAATAAATGTACTAAAATCTTAGCTTAGCCATGGAAGATCTGGTGAATGTCAAGTGGCTGTTCCACTGTCTTGGTTTTCCAACTATTTATCCAAGGGTACAAGCCTGTGAAGATCTTTGTGCATGCTTCCACTGGCACCAGCAGCTAGCCATGCAGTTCTAGAATGGGGAAGGAGGCTGCTAGACTACTCACTGCTTCTGAAAAGCTTTTCTCTTGTAGTTCACCCCTAGTACAAGGRAAGGTATCCAGATGAGACAAAAATCAACAACAGAAACCATATCTGAGAGACACCATTAGTGGATGTATTGTACCTTTCCCTGTGCTGACCTTCAGGGACAAATGCATTTAGGTAAGTGTTTGTTTGAAAAGGTTTTTGCAGTATACAAGGCTGTTAAGTTTCACCAGTCTCTTTTAAGACTCCATGAAATAAATCTATGCTCAGGATCAGTTTTGCAATCTACTCAATGTCCTTGACCTCTCACAGGGAAGGACTGCTCTGATGAAACACTTCTGGCAGGATAGTCCCAGCTTCAATACATGCTGAGTATCTTCTGTTCACTGAAACATGCAAAAATTCATACAAATTACATATTCAGAACAAACATTGTTTTCTCTGCTCAGATTAATTTTGAGCTCAATTCTGCAAGGCATTTTCTATTTACTGGAAACCTCTGGTTAGCAGGGTTGATGGTATTCAGTAGCCCTTTGTAAAAGTGAGCCCCAATGTAAAACACTGTAAGAGTTGATTTCTTAATAAATATGAAATAAAGGAAAAATAATTCACCGGTCAAAGTGGTTTCTCTGTAAAGCATCAAGGAAAATTACTCAGTTAAGTTAAGTCTGTGAATGGAAATTAGTGTTGCACTACTCTAGGATAAGGAAAGTTATAGCAGGGTTGTATACACACACTTTTAAATTTCATTCGAAGTTYTAAAAGGACAGGTTTGTGCCTTATCACATGGCTCCTAATGAAGCAGTCTCACACTGTCAGATGAAGATGAGAGGGAGGTAACCTGCAGAGGAAAAGCAGGTTGGTACTACCACCTGCTGTTCTTGYTGATGCTCACAGGAAGCAGGTGGATGCTGATTGCTAAACATTGGCTTTTTCCAGTGATAACTTGATAGCTTACAGTTACAGCATTCAGATTGAAAGATTATTCCCAGCACTCTGAGAGATGGAAGAATAAGTTTACAAGTTGAGAGATTTAGCTAAACCAAGATACTCTGTAAGCTTGTGTGAACAGAAGATTTGGCTTCACAAAAATCAATRGTCATGTGGTTCTGGAGTCACAGTGCAGATGCCCACACCAAGGAGCTGCAGCTGCTTCTTTCTGCTGTCATTTGCCCTTGAGCTACCTTTATTTCTGTCCAACACAGCTCAAGAGCTTAGGTACTTACCAGCCACCAGCTTTGCTTCTACTTCTGCAGTCAACAGAAGTTTGCACTGTGCTGACACACTTGGGACAGACCTCTTTCCTGTGAGAAAGATGTGCTTTCTTTATTCCCTTCCTTTTATATAGAAATTTTTGTCAGGTTTCATTTCCTCAAAGATGTTTGCAGAGAAATCTGTGCTGGTTCTGTAATTCCTTTTATTTCCCCTTCAGGATCTATGCATCTACTAGCATGTATTCTCTTAACTTAAGAATTCTCTTTTTTCGTCACTATCAGTTTGTGTCCTGCTGCATTATGCTAAATGAAGCACACTGAATACAAATATAGAGAGAAAGCAAAACCRGCAACCCATTTCCAAGCACTCACACTATGGTCTCAGGTGGCTGCAACCAGCAATCTGCTCTAATCCTGTGCCTGTGTGGATCATTATCTTGAGCAGACAACTGCTGCTGACASTGTTCAGTGTGTGGAGAGGTGACTCCATCCTGATGGCAGTGGGTAAATGATACTGCCACCCACAAGCACCTGTTCTGCCCACGTGGCAGGCTGCTGGAGCAGTCTGCAGAGACATGGCAGACTCCTCCAGGCACAGGACAGCATGCCCTCTATAACAGGGGCGTGTCTGGCTGCTCCTGTGCACACACACTCCTCWGGATCTCAGCTCAAACCTCCAGGCTGTAATGCAACTCACACTTAAAAACTTGTGCACCACAAGCTTGGAAMTGCAGAGCAAAGTCTCTACAGCTGTAGAGGCTTCAAGGCTGAAGAAGCCATGGCTAATCGCCATTCAGGGTCCTATTCAGGTTTTATAAACCCTAATTCTCTTCTCAAGATACCCCCAGGACTTCAGRGGCTGCTTTAAACAATTGTTTAGAATTACTATGCTCTTGCATGCAAGGGGATGGGAGACTCAACTTAGCAAGATGAACCTGCACCTCCCTGCCTTAAGATTCCTCGGAKATTCCTTTTGCAAGGAGAACTGTAAAAGCTATTTCCTTAGACACGGGGGACTACTATGACAATCTCGCCACATAATTCCAAATGTTCCCAAATGTAGGGAAAAGTTGCTGTTAACATAAAGGCGTGACCCAAAATCAAACTACTACTGAGCTTTGTGCCTGCTACCATTGAATGCACTGCTGAATCTAAGTAGGAATTTTACATTACTAAAATGAATTCCTATAGGAAAATTTACAGGATTCTCTTCATTTAGGACTTATATTTCAGAAAAATGAATACTGTACAACAGCGATTAAATTATTTGTCCAACTTAATTTTGCTCTCTATCATACTTTAGATCACCCGATTGGAAGGAAAAGGAACTATCTGATTTTGCAAAATGAGGAGGTATTGCCTTCAGATACTTCAGGCTGTTGTTCCACCATTCCCAGAGACAAGGATGCAGGTTTTCTATGGCCACAGGTGAGATGAGGATAGGGATAGGGTTAGGAAAGCTGAAGGTAAATGTGAATGCWGAGAGGAGGAGCTAAGGACATAAGGAAGTTACTGAAATTGTGGTATGCAAAAGAGAAGCAAAGTACTTTGGGATGTCTTTGATTTAGGAACTATTGCTGAAGTTCCATATGCTGTGCTTCACCTAAAACTCTTTTTATTCTGCTGCATCTGAACCTCTGTAGGATGGTACAAACACATTGGGAGGATCTTGTTTCTGGAATCACAGTGGCTGACGTTACATCCTCAGTGCAGGTGTGCAATGTGCTCCTTTAGATCTCTGCAACTCAGCTTGGCCCGACTCAGCTCACCAGAACACTGCCTTCCATTAAGAGTCAGAGAAAATCCAAAATTTAACTGCTCCTATGACTGAGATAGGATTAGGAGATTTTTCTGGATRAGGAATTTAATTCTGAAAACAACAAAGCAACCTTAGGCACTGTGATCTTTGGGCCATACCAGCTGTTATAGGACACCACAGAAGAATGGTCAGCTGATGGATGATTAAGAGCTGTCTTTAGGCTACTGTGACAGGGAACAGTTACTTTCTCTTTAAAAAGAGAAAAATCTGCCAACGGTAAAAAAATCTCAACAGTTACTTTCTCTTTACAAAGAGCAAAATCTGGCAACGGTAGTCCAACCATACCATTGCCAACACAAGGAAATTCCTTTGCTTTCAAAGCCAGGYGATGTCTGGCACTATCAGAGTGGTGCTTTTGTCCACATCTTCTGCTCACTAAGCCTATTTCCATGGACAGCTAATGAAGAATAAGAATGTAATACAAATCACACACTACCMCAATATGCATTATATTACCTGCCTCGACCAGCCCTCTACTGAAATGGATGCCTTGCTGCAGTCAGCCTCAGCAGGTAGCTTTGTTAGAAAGGGTGGTCAGGTCTGGATCACCAGACTAGCTGAGTACAGAGCTGGCAAGAGCAGTCCAGTCCTCAGCTACAGACAAGTCTAGGCAAGGACACATGGTTAGAATGCAAGTTTAAACCTCACTAAATAGAAAAAAAAATTATCTATATATATATGTATACATAYATACTTACACACACAAGACTGGGTTGGACTTATTGAAGGAAAATCAAATACCATATCCATAGTATTAAAAAACCCCTGAAAAACAACAAAAAAAGACCAAAAGATCCTCAACCAATGAACCAAAAAAAAMCCCCACAAAAACAGCAACAACAACAACAAACAACAACAACCAAAAAATCCCCACAAAAAATAAAACTAAACAAAACAACCCACCCAAAACAAAACTAAACAAAAAAACCTACCAAAACCAAACAAAAACCCACCAAAAAAAACCCAAAAGAAAACAAAAAAACTCCACAAGCAGAACTTCACTCATTTMAATGAGAAAATGAGGCTCTGACGTATCTTGTGCCACCAAAAATAAATGCAAATCAAGACTTTTATTTATCTAGTTTGGAATTTTTACTATGTATGGTCTACTSTGTGTAGTTGTACTGTGGTACAACACGTAACTCTGTTATAAAATGAAAAAAAAACCCTTCCTAATTTAATTTTTGTCTTAATTCAATTCAGAAATTTGCATTCAGTTCCCAGAAGTGTTCTATCTTTAAGCTTTCGGAAATGAAGAAAGTGTTTGAACTTTAGAAATTCTTTGCCTCATTAGTTTTAGCAGATGCACAATACAGTAATCATCACGAGTGCTGTAACACTCATGTAGCTGACATTTTATTAAAAAATGGAAATATACAGATGTGCTAATCCCTGCAAAGTGCACATGTATCACCACAGATGACTTTTTATTCTTAGGCCATGGTGACCAAGGGAACAAATGTGTGGGCATTAATGATTTCTCCTGCAGTGTGCTCCACTAGGTCATCACCAGYGCATGGTGTTTATTCTGGTTGAATAAAATGCTCTGGGCAAGTAACATRAAAGAATCTGCAAGGTTGGTAGTTAGGGCTTTTCTGTTGTTCTAAAATGCACTGAAAGGATCACTGCTATCTGTACATGGTTGTGTGAGACAGCCCCTGGCTGGTAAAGTGTACAAGCATCGACTGATTTCTTATAGAACGGCTGTTGCAATTTTCAGACATGCTTCCCAACCCTTCATAAGATATACAGCAGGTATTAGTTATACTTCAGGATATCAGGTCTGTGAAAAGTGGAAACATAAGTTAAACAGAGGTGCTGACATTCTGTCTGACATTGTGGATGACACAAGCAGCCAGATCACTAAGTGAATAAACAGAGCTTTTTATTTTCCCTGCAGCTATGTGAGCTCTGGTTATTTCTGGCACACCTGCAAAGCCTCTGTGGAGCTTAAGATAAGTGTCTCACAGAGAAAGTTTGACTTAAACATACATTTTGTGAGTGGGATCTGATTTTGGAAGAGATGGGCCAACAGTACTATTAGAAATTCATACCAAAGGACTGTGAGCTTGTATATGCACCAGTTAACATCAAACCCCTGTTCATGAGGGAGAGATTCTGTGTGCACTCTTCATGAAAGAAGTACAGCTGCATATTAAGGCAGATAAAACCCGCATTTGGCTTCACATGTTCTCTATGTCTTAGGACATTTGGATTAAAAGAAAGAATCTCTGTTTTGTCCCATTGCCTGTTCCACAAGTAAAATCATCACCACTTTCATTAGGACAAGTTATAAAGCACCAGTTCCATTGCTTATAAACAGCCTTTGGAAAACACTGTTACCATAACATATGGATAAGACACTGCTTCTGCTCAGAACCCTCAGCCCGTGTGGCGCGCTACTCTTTGCAGCATAATTCCTGGTCCAAGCAGGACCAGTTTTTSTTGTTGTTGTTSTTSTTSTTCTTCTACTTCTTCTTCTCCTCTTCTTCTWCTACTACTACTACTACTTCTACTACTACTAGAGGCTGAATTCTCCTTCATTCACTGAAAGAATAAACAAAGCCAAAACCAGCTCAGGTATTTGTGCTACCTCTTTCTGAGTATGCTAGACAATGTACCAGAAGAGCCTTCTTTCTCAGGAGAGATTATCACCCTAATATATCAAAAAATATTTGCTCAGACAACTTTTTCACCTCCCCAGTCATAAATGAAAAAAAAAATCCTTTCTATTTTATTAGCACAGAGAGATAAATTATTTTTGTTTGTGGAAGAAAGTGGAAGCACCTTCAGGAATGTGTTACTTAGCTCCAGTTCCTTCACTACCCAGAGGGAAGCAGGCTATTTACTGAGATGACAGTTGACTAAACTTCATTTACACAATAAAGTCTGTGGGAAACAGCTTGAGAGGCAGAGGTGCAAATGCTACYGATACTAACCCTCCACTCATCTGCCAGAAATGTCAAATAGGCAATTCTTCCATTTTCTGATTCTTTCCTTTGGGAATGTTATGGGTGTGGTCAGGATCTGGAACAACAGGGAGAGGGGAAACCTAGAAATGATKATATTTTTTTGAATCACAGCCCTGCAAGCCACGAGCTGCCTGCTATTTGGTTTCCTCCTCACCCATAAGGCTCTAAAGTAAATGTCAGGTCCCCAAGAGTTTCACCTAGTGACAGTGAGGCCAGAGAGAGYTCTGCTATCACCACAGATCAACTATCGTGCATAGGAGTACTTAGTGTCATTAATTAAAAACAAAAAAAACAAACAAACAAACCCAAAAAACAAAAAAACAAAAACAAAAACAAACAAAAAAACCCAAAAAACAATTTGTCTCTTATCTTTCCTTTGAAGACAGCATGGCAATGACCTTTCTCCATGGGAGGCAGGCAGTACTGCCTGCAAGTCCAGGTTGTGAGTGAACATGAATAAGGAAAAGGAGGATTGGGCCAACAGCAATATTCATTTCCCAGCACTTCTACTGCYCCTCTAACATGTCTGTTATTGAGAWCTTGGTATTTTCGTAACACTTAGATAATGGGCAGTGGGTGTTTCTATGGTGACATATTGAGAACTCAAAGATTAATGTGTCATTTTACTATTTCCATTCTGATATCTCTATGCTGATAAAGGCTTGGCAATCTCACCATCCCATTAGTAATATTAGATACTGTGAACCTACGGTTTAGGAAGATATAAACCATTTTAAAATTGAATGTGACCAATAAAATCCTTTCTGGGCAATTTTCCAGTGCAAACACTCTTCAACCTGACTATCAAAATATGGTGAAGAAAAGAGCTACTAGACATTTCTTTCATAATTGAGAGTAAGGGATGTGAGTTTCTGGGGTTGTCTTTTATGAACAAAATGAACATGCAGATATTTCCAGTTTCAAATAATATTGCAGCATGGATCAGAAATGTTTGGAGGAGCTTCATTTAGATTTTCCCATCGGTGTTGGATTGAATCTTTGGCAAATGGAAGCCTCTCTGTTATATCACTCTGTTCTGACAAACTCCACTCCTCCCGTCCATAAAAGATGGCATTGTTTTTGTAAAAGAAAACTCAGAGTAAAGCCCAGCAWGCATGAAAAGAGCTGAATTAAGGCCTTGGTGGAGGCTTTCCTTTCACACAGAAACCTTTCTTTTACCAGTACAAGGCTGAGATGAGTTAATCACTAGCCTGATGAAGTCAATCCCTGTTCCAGTACACTTTCTCCAAGGTCATCCAATGAGTCAATGCATAAACTGGGCTAAGAACACAGGAATTGTGTCCTACAAAAGTAATAGTTCTACTATTTATCCAGGCTCTTGGTACTCCTAAAGTTTTCTTTTTTAYGGGGAACATTAGCAGGCTGCTCAAACCAGGCAATTTTTGAGACCTCATACAAAATATGGAGTGTAGCAAGTCAGCATCAACAGACAGGTGTGAGTGCTTCAGAGGCCTTTGGGAAGGGTTCAGAAATTCATCCAAGACTCATGATGAACTTTAACGTTTAAACATTTTCTCAAGAGAGAAAAAAAAAAGAATTCAAACCCCAAATGAATGGGAGTAGAACGCAACCCCAGGAAAGGTCATTAAAGCACAGAGGCACTTTTCCACTCTGTTTGGTTTAGACACTAGAATGCAATCAGGATGCCTGGCAGCTCTCCACTCCTACAAGCACCTTAGTAGCATTACATCTAGATGTGTATATCCTACTGCCTTATGTCTCAGCCATAACAAGATCTTTTCTCTACCCTGAATAAACAAAGCTTGATCTTTTCCCATATCACTTCTATTTCAGTAGAAATAAAGCAGTCTGGTTATTGGTCTTGATTCCAGTAAGCTGCTTCCCTCTATATATGGGCCGAGGCAGACAAAATGCTGAGCTCTTTCTGGACACAATTTGAACCTGGACTGAAGATGACACAAGCAAAAGCATAATGTGCTCAGACTTTGTTGGGGGGGCTTCCAAGAAAGCATCAAATAGAAGAGCAAGTGTTTTGAAACAGCTGAGAGAGAACCTTGTGGAGCACTGACCACCACCAGTGCCCGTAAGGTCTGAAGGGAAGGGTGAATGCATTGGGCATGGAGGGGAACTGGAGTTGGCTTAGCAGCTCAGCTGTGCTTAAATTTAAATAGACAACACTTAACCTTTTCTACTCCTTCTTACCCTGCCTTATAGTCACACAGGGCCTTCCCATGAGCGTACAGTAGACTTTGTTGCACCTAGCCCTCAACAAACGCCACTGATGAGAACCAGAGAAGAGGGCACAACAAGAAATCTTCTGCACAGGCTCTAAGGCCAAATACAGAAAACTGTAGTTTGATGATTGCCACAGCATATAAAAAGAAGGAAAAGGATCACAACAATGTCAGCTTTAACAAAGGTAAGCAAAGCATCAATCCCAAAGTATCTTCATGATAGTTGCCAGTCTGGAAAACCATTAGAATAAAACAAGGGACTATTGTGGACTTGACACATGGGTCCTAACTCGCCTCTTTCCTCAGATGACTGCCTAAATGTGAAGCTTTGAATGTTTAGATAGAGTTGAATATCAGTAAGTAGGGCTGATTCCTCAAACCCATAAGATTCCTCTCAGATGACCAGACATCCTCATGTCCAAATGTGACTCCATWGGAAGGTCTCTCTACAGGCTTATGGGGAAGGGTGGGCCTGAGAAGCAAAACTGCTCATCCTTCTCATCCACATATCCTTTCTCTAGGACACTCTAACACCCTCTGATGGTATCCACTAGATTTAACCTATTCAGACAGCAGAGTAACCTGACTTGGCATCTGCTGTTGCCATTCAATAACAGTTTCCTCTCCCATGTCCATAAGTCATTGTTAAATGAGGACACGAACAAGGCAGCTTCCTATTTCTGTCCTCCTTGATGACCCATAAACATGAATTGCTTTGATGGCTTTCAGCCCTTTTCCAGAAATAGGTGTCCCTAGCACTGGCTCTTCCCAGTCTCTTCCTGCCTTCTTTCAGAGCAGGCCTGTGCRGCCATGCTAGTGCTGTCCCTATAGAGAGAAGAGATTGTGGGAGGTGAGACTTTCACTGCACACAGGAAGAGGACATTTCAGAAGGCTTCTTACCTTATTCTTCCTTCCTAAGAACAAGAGTGCCCAGGAGCCAGGTAAGCTTGGTCACAAGTTAGACTCAGCTTGCTGTGCAAAATTTTCTCATAGCACAGAACATATTTGATTTAAAAACTGCATAGCACACACGCTCAGCTGCCCGCAAGTTGGCTGGAACTCAGGAAGTCCCAAAGCTGGGTTTAAAAATSTGTTCTCACAGCTTGAAAATAGTGCTCCTAAACCTAAGGACAGTGTCACATGGGGACTRATTAACAGAAGTTTGCCATTGATTTTGGAACGTAATTACCTCATATCAGTGAAGGTTAATTTCAGTTAAATAGATGATAGCAATATCCTTTGAGTCTGGGTAAGCTGATCTAAGATGAAGCTGCCAGTTCAGTGATTTAAAATTAGAGCAATGCTCTCCCTCCTTCAGGCCCCCCAGCATCATTCTTGTTACCACATGCTAACCCCGCTGCAATCTGATGCTGTACCCGATCAAGAATTGCTATGCTCAAGTGGGAGGCAATGAGAACACAAGCAACACTGCTACAAAAGTCAAATAGAATTTTCTTTGTTGCAAAAATGGATGAATAAATACGAGGGTCTGTTTCTGCAGCATCCTGATGGCACTGTGTGCAACCCCTGTACAATCCTTTCTTTGCAGGACAGGTATGTGCCTCTCTTGAGGAACTCCCCAAAGAGAGCACAATGCAACAGTTGTGAGTGGTAACTGGAAAAGAGAAATAGGGAGACAGGCACCAAAGGGCTAATAGAGAATAAATATCCTTTCACTAAAACCAGATAGCTAAAGGAAGGAAAGAGAAACCCAAAGAGCACACTCACAACCAATTATTAATAATCCATTAAATGAAAAGCAAATCCTTCTCAGACTTGTGACAGTGTAATTCTTGAGGAAGGGCAGCCTGCAGTGCATCAAAGCCCTTAGCCTTTGTCCATTAGGGTTTGCACATCACTGCCTGGCCATGCCAAGTCTGATCACACACAGGCAAAATGGCAATGTTGTGGCTGGTGATCTGGCCCTTAAAACACAGCAACTGAGTTTCATACAGAAAAAACCGGGAGATACTGTCTCTTGGGACATTTGGGTGGTGCCTCATTGGAGAAAAATTATTTTCTTTTAAACACTAGCATTCAGCATCCCCTACTTATGTATGTGGACAGAGTACAGCAGAGCTGTATATCTATGTTTCCTTAGCTATATTAGATGAATATAACAAAGATTCCTCTGGCTTTTATGGCCCCTTTCCACTTTTTGCTGTCTTGTTAYATGACAGGTCTTAAATTCTCTGCAAGCTTTAAGCCAGAACAAACAGCTCCAGTGCACAAAAGGTGAAAAAGCAGTGACAGACCATGTCACACACACAGCTAGGACTGGAGTCAGTAAAATGTCACTCACATACCACTCATATGGAGTCAATTTCTGAGATAACACACATATCCAAAAAGCCTGTTCAGCTTTTAAAATGATCAATAATAGAACTTTTAATGGTTAYGTCTAGTAACCTACTAGCAATCCTAGATAAAAAACTTCCCTTCCCCCCTTTTCCTACCTAGAACTTGTAAACCAAAAGTACYTTTTTTTATACTCTGCATAATTTTTAAAGATGTAATTTTACAATTCTTTGTACTGACTGAATTCTATATCTTCAAAACAGTTATTAATTTTTCTCTGCCCTAATGTTTTCCTTTTTGTCTTAACTTTTTCCCTAATTCCCTTTAAAATGCTCATTTTTGGATGCTTYCCTGTCACCTGGTCTCACTCAAAATTTTACTACATTCATCTTCAGCTCTTTTGACTCAGTTCTACTCTCCTGGAGATCTGAGCAGGATGATATACACATTGGAGTCAGTAGAACAACATGAAACTGTTTTGAGAGAAGAGCCAGATGGAGAAAGACATATGAATCCTGGGCATATGAGGACACACTTGCAGTATTGACCCTGAGGGGTTTCAAAACGGTTAATGCTGTCACTGGATTGAAAACTCTGTTTTATGCTAGTAGCACATAAAGCTCTTCACTCTCATCTGTGGTTGCCTGCAACTCATCAATAAGTATTTACCCTACATTTTTCACATAAATGACCTTCATACTCTGAGTTCAGCATGTCCATTACTGCTTTGTGCCACAAGATGTATCTGTTGTTTAATAAAACTGTTGTTAGCAGCAACCTGAGAAATGTGTGATCACATCCTTTCAGTTTGGACACTGTGCTTTTCTTGCTTTGTGCTGTGGAAGCTGAAGGGGATACAGCTAGGATGACTGGCAAGGTTTTCCATKACTTCCATCAGAAAATTTTAATCTACGATCCAAACTTTACCTCATAATACTTTGGTTTTACAACTGTCTTCACTCACAAATTGAAGTCCCTGCGCCCACCAAGAGGAAATGTGGCACTGTCTTCCCTATATTATTTTAATGCCAAATGGAAGAGTTTCATGAGAGGAAGCAGCCAAAGCACCGGACATCTTCATCTAAAATGACATAACTCATAGTAAAGCTTGGCAAAGTAGTCAGAAAGAAAAGATTTTGCTTTCACCAAACTATCAGCTGAAAATTGGGTTCTTCTGAGAGCATTTTTGATGGGAAAATACTTTCATACCAAAAATGAAAGACAGGCTGGCCACAGGTATGGGCCATCAGCAGCACCAGAACACTCAGCTAGACACAAGAGAGCCTTGGAGAGTAAATCAACTTTGTTTGGACAGCTTCTCCTWTGACTAGTCCTCAGAGAAGCCATTAATCATTTGCAGAGCAGCCTAGCAAGGCACTGCAGGGCAGAACCAGGTCCCTCCTGCTCCTCCTGGGCAAAGCCTGCAGCCTGACACTCCTGCCTTGCATGGCCTGGGGCAGCTCCTCTTCCTCCTGCCAGGGACACATTTGCCTAAGGTGAACCCCAGCCAAATTGTGGAGCTGTGTCAGCCCCCAAAGGAGGTTTGCTGTGTCCTGTCACCTCCCAGCAGGACCTCTGTGGTTGTGCAGCTGARCTGCTGCTCCTCTCTCCCAGCCATGGGTGTGCAAGACATCAGGAGGGCAAGAGAGATTACCCACCCTGCAACCCAGCAGAGCTCTGGGAAACAGAAGGGGACACTCTGCTCTCCTCTCCTTGTCCTYTTTCTGGGCACTGGAGAACACTGGCCTCAGCTGATGTAATTAGGGTCTTTGAACAAAAAGAATTAATATTTCAGAGCCTGTTTCCACTGRTAACATCAGTGACAGCTCTTACTAAGTGCTGCACACCAGTGCACAACTAAACATGTCAAAATCCATGAGGAAACAGCTCACACATTTATGGGGTGTCCAAAGGGAAAATGTGATGTCAATTGACCAAAGGCAGCCGAAGAACATGCACAAAAGATGGGATAAGGACCTTAAAGAGTTAATAGGACCAGTAGGATACTATTTTTGGACTGCCTTGCATGAGGAGACAGCAGATTTCCCAGCATGTCAGTGACCTCCTCCTGCCTACACTTATCTATGGCTGCATATAAGACTCTCCTTGAGAGAGTTATCACTGGAGCCTTTAAAAAGCCCATAAACCCAAACACTACACAGGAGATGAGACACTAAAAGGACAGGGTGAAGGGTTTCCTTAACTGATTCATCACTAAGACCATTTTGGTTTGTTCTAGTGGCATACAATAACAAAATTTACACAGTGCTGTTTTATATCAGAGAAATTTATTGTTTGGGAAAGCTGCTGTGAGAACAGCTGTGAAGAGACCTGCTCCTGAGAGCAGTGGCCACAGAAGCAGTGCTGTGCCCAAGCTCACTGCAGGCAGGGTGATGGTTGCCTCCTGCCTCTGTGGGGTGCAGGCAGCC
The DNA here is from genome assembly GCA_014549065.1 of Cardinalis cardinalis. Taxonomy (NCBI): domain Eukaryota; kingdom Metazoa; phylum Chordata; class Aves; order Passeriformes; family Cardinalidae; genus Cardinalis; species Cardinalis cardinalis. The sequence continues at coordinate 1,414,030 of JACDOX010000132.1, forward strand.
TCCAGCCAGCAGGAAACCAGGTGCTGCTTTTGAGGAGCTGTCTGGGATCAAGTGATGGGGTAAAAATTAAGTAATTAATTATCCAAGTTCTTTCAGACATGAATGATTTTAAGAYATTACCCAAATGTGATGGTTCAAGTTGGAAAGTCCTGGGTTGCAYCACAGCAAAGAACAATGACATACATCAGCTCTCCATGGAGGAAGGACAACAGATGGAGGTTTATCAGAGTGTGACATTTTCAAATGTGCCTATGCTATTTTAGAGACTAATGTAAGAAAAATCTGGGGCCAGTTACTCTGTATTTCCAGAGAACAAAATTCAAGCTCAGTTGAGCAGTTTTTAAATTCTGTTTCTACAGGATTTAACCAGTGTTATTCAGCAACCCTTTTGAATGGAAACAGCCCTTTAAAAGATTTGAAGATTTGCTTGTTTATAGTTGCAGTTTTCCCATTGCAAAATTCTACATATTGAGTAAATCACATGGTTTGGTGATTCATTTGGCAATTTGTCTGCATAACAGATACAAAAGAGTTCCAGCTGAAAACACACCTGGAGCTTCTCCTCTACAACCCACGGTGGGTGGCAGTAGAGGCTTGGCAGACAGGGCAGAAGCAGCCTGAGTCACTGAGATGTTTATCTAGATGTTAGCAGATGTTGTGGGTGACTTCTCATATTGTTTTGTCCCGTTTAAAAGGAAAAAAWCCAAAAAGTTTTCTTGTAACTAAAACAAAAGAGACAAAACTGGTTGAGAAATAAATTCCTGTTCAGCRCCCTGTCCAAAAGTGTTCTTGTATTTGTGCTCTTGGAGCAATATGCATAACAGACACTGATTTGTTTGATGCTAAGTAGGAGTAGAGCTTGTAGAGGCTTGAAAGACATTTACCTTCTATGTAATGGCAAGTATTTGCCTTTAAGCTACTTGCTGTTTGATGCAGCCTGCAAAGCATTCAGTCTTGAGAAGAAATTTTAGAGATATCTGTGGTAGAAATTGTCTCAGTGTGGACAAATCAGCAGCAGTAGTCAGAGATCAGGTGGCTGCTACCAGATGTTGCAGAATTATACCCAGGTCCATACAGCATGGTATTGAGATTTTAATGACAGCCATTCCCAAGACATCCCTAACTCAGGACACCTGCCAGAGAGAAACCCTAATTGAAGTCTGCATCCATCAAAGAAGAAGTCTTCAAAATTCAGCTTAGAGGAACTAGAAAATAAGAGGTAGCTTTGGTCTTATTTGTGCTTTCCTGCTTTAATGGCTTTGTTCATTCAAACAGTTTTGCTCCATCCCAAAAAACGTCTGGATTCCCTCGCCTCATGGAAAGCGCAGTAGTAACCTTCTGTATTTTCCCAAAGGACGAGGTAAAAAGCACTGTGATTTTCTCCTAATTCACCTTCCAACACAGGAACCAACAGGCTGCTTTGCAAGCACTCACAGTATTCAGATCCCTGTACTAAAGGCTGATCTCAAACACAAGTAGGATGGAAGAGTCCCCCAAACATCTCTCCTGTGCCCAAAACATGGTGGCTTACCAAGAACTAGGCTGGCACAAAGGAAAACTGGTGGCTCAGTGAGCCACAGGGAGGTCAGTCAGGCTCTAAAACAGCCTTTATATGAAGCTGACTTAARTTTATCAACATTTTAATATATATTTTAATGAATGATTTCAATATAATTAGCATTCTCCTTTTTTCCAGAGTTTCCCATGTAATTTTGTTGTGGTTTTGTGCATTAAATGTTTCTAAAATTACATGAAAAAGTAAAGTTTTCCACCCCCAAAAAACCCAAATCTCCTATTGTAACTCCTCTTTACTGSGGTGCACAATTAGAGTCAGCACTACAGAACTCATACTATAAAAACACTAGAAATATTAGTAGAAATAAAAAGCATTAGCTACCAAGCATTAACAGAAATCCAAAAAGGAATATTAGGTTTACATTAAAAATATTTTTGGCAGTAAAAATCCATCAGAAGCTGCAGCTTGCACAGATTTGTGTCAGTTAAATCCAAGGAAAAAAGAAGTGCAATCTGATTTCACTAAACTTCTGTCTTTTAATGCGGATGCCTCSTTTACACTAGTGGATCCATTCTTATGCCCCAGCTGAGCACATCTTATTCTTCTAAGTGCATAAAAGTAATTAACTGACTGCTGGGGGGGAAAACCCCCAAAAAATGAAAAAAGGAACATCATTTCCTTGAAATTCTGTTGGGCAGCTGTCAGTGCCCATGTATATGTTGAACACAGTTTTACTACAAATGGTGCATTTGGAGATGACTTTGTGGAAATCATGCTGTCACTGTGTCTGAAGGGAATAGGAAGTTTAAAATTATTTCTATTCTGACTGTTCCTCTGGATTTYGGTAACACAAGTCACAATAGAAATTTAACTCATTTATGAGGGTAAAAGCTTTGAAGATTGTGTTGTTGRGGGATTTTGGTTTGTTTTTTTCCCCTCCTCTTTCTCTTCTTTAGACTCTCATATTAAAGATTTTGTTGTGAAATGAATAAAAAGCAACTTCAAGTCTGTTGCTTGACTATTTAGGACAGATGTGCTGCCAAAGTCCAGCATACTTTTTTAACTGCTTACACATGTACTCCAGATGAGTTTATTGGTGAAACCTAGGTTTTATTCTTGGTCATATGGCTATAAATTAAGAATACAAAATAACAGCTTCCTCCTGCTCTTGTTTGTTAAATTAATCTACTAACTAAACTATTTTTTCTTCTTGACTCTCAGTTTAAACTTGTCAACATAGGCTAAAAGTCCAAAGCTGATGGAGATATGGAAATATCAAGGAGGAGTTTCAGTTAAGACTCAGTCAAATTGGATTAGAGATCAACTGATGATAAACAAGCTACAAACTGATGTTTTGAAAATATATATTATTAAGCTGTCTCACAACTGCAGGATCCTTGTCATTTGACAATTTAAGTGATCYCAGAATCTGCTCTTTCTGGGACTGCTGCAACCTTGCAAGCTTTGTGCTCAGTAAAATAGGAGTAAAGTTTTTTTTAAACTAAACAATGAATAAAATTTATTTGCACTGCAGTTCCATTTACTTGTCCCAAGTCAGCATAGTAATTAATTACAACCATATACATCACCCAGAGCATTTACTGAGTAAAACTGAACAGGTGGCTCCAAAAGAGGTCATGTAAGACAGGAAAGACCACATGGTATTGCAAACTCAGCCATGGTCTCCTCAGCCTACTGTGTGCACATACCTGATAACACAGAMACATCTCCTTGAAATTAACTCTGGGAGTTTAGTCAAAAGAGCAGTTGTAACTAATCCTCTCAACCATGTGTGTAGGTAATCTGAATTCTATTTCACTTGAAGAGTTTCTCAGTGTCCTCCAGACACATAGACCTGAGCTGAAACAGAAGTTGCATGCTCAAGACAAAAAGGGATTGTTTAAATTCTGTGAGATGTGCTGGCAGGAATTCATGTGTGGTCATCCTGAATTTATTAAAGAAGATGGATACTTGATGTGCCATGATTTTTTTAAGACACGGTTCAGGAAAGCTGCTAGAGGCTGGTTTCATCTCTCCTATACCTTGTGCTCTGAATTTCATCTAAATTTAGAACAAATTCCATCCTTTTCATTGCCTTCAAGAACTCTCAAGTCATGAAAACAATGAAAAGAAACTCWGAAATAATTACATGGGATTTTCATGGGGGTAGCAAGAGAAAAAGACACAGACTCTCCAATCCTAAGGGAGCATCTAATTCCTGTGTTGGCCCCAAGAACAATGGGTATGTGCAGAGTTTTGGGGAACTGGAAACAGAAGTTACACCRTAAAAAAGTGCACAGTGGCAGAATAGAATATTGGAGCTTTATTCTTCAAGAACATTTACATGTGACTATTGAAATGTCAGCTACTTTTCCAAATGTTAAGTATGTATGACATTTAAGTTAAAATAAGTTATATTGACATCTTTATAATGAAGTCACGATTAAACTWTAATGAAAGGCTCAAAATTTACCAGCAGGATGTATTTTTTGAATGGGTCACCCACATCAAAGATGCCTTATTCCATGACAGGGATAATATTTTCAAAACAGTTTCCTGGATTCACATCCTTCCAACAGATGATTCAGGAGGGAAAAAAAATTAGAGAGTTCAGTCTTGACAAGGGCARAGCACTAGTCGTTCTTGCACTAATACTGCTGATTGAAGAAGAGGTTAAATTGTGGAGGAGGACTCAGAAACAGGCTAGTCAGAAGAAAGAGAAAGCTTATTCCAAGAGAGTACGTGTTTTAGATGTGTCAAAATCAAATGACTAATTAAGACAATAATTCAAATTAGAACCAGCTGGTAGTTTAACATTCCTCAAACCCTTATTCAGCAAAAGTTTCAGTGTTTGCCTGGTTTGAGTCCCACCAAAGTCCATTAACAGTCAAAGAGCAGCTCAGAAACYTTGAAACCTCACAATAATTTTCCATTTTTGAAGATTTCTGAGGCTTTGGTCTGGTGTTAGCTAGCTCAGTCCTGCRCAAAAGTTTTGTCCAGCAACACCAAACTACAATTATGTTTGGTATAGCCTACATATAAGCACAGCAGCACAATACATAGGGTAAAGTTTTGACTCTGTGAATCATCCTACTCAAATCTTGGTGACAAGAGCCACCGTTCAGGTGTCAGAAATCCACTCTGCAGCGACCCAATCACTGGAAAAGCTTGTTCCTTATCCTTTTATAGACCAACTTTTCCCTTTTTGAGACCACATTTCCCTTTTAAAATTTCTATACAATCTCAGCTAATACAATTGTTTCAGATTATGCAGTTTATTTTGTTTCTATGACAACCTGGAGACAAGAGTTCCAGTGTTTAATTACACATCCTGGAGCAAGATCCTAAACTTCTGGCATTGCCCAAGCTGGCCACATTTCCATCAGTTCAGAAGTCTTTTTTCCACATCAGAAGAACAAGCTTCTTCATTCCAGATACTCCCTAAGCCCAGAAGAGGAGAAGGCAAGCAGTTCTACAAAACTGCCCTCCAGAAGTCTTAGCGTACAGTTGAAAGTCTCTAACAGAGCGCTTCATGAAAGCTTTCAAGTAAATCATGGATTCTTTTCCCTTAACAGTTGCCAAGGGCAAAATTCAAGACAGTCACAGAAGAACTAAAGTAGTTGCTGTCACTAGCAATAAACTCCAGAAACTTCAGCAGAAATTTAAAAGCTCTCATACTACTATAGAATAATAATTGGAATTCCCTTCTGCTCTCTCAGACCACATAAAGTCCATTGCAACGTCTTCAGGTTTTATTTTGRGCTTCAGACCTCATGAAGAAGGATTTGAGGTGATTTTCTGAAACTGCTAACTTGTCAGAAATTTAGATGTATCCTCTGGTTATCTCAAGCAGTTTGGACATATCCTTAGGAATGTAGCCATTTTTGTTCTGGAAAGGTTTTATTACTGCTATTTTTGAGATATTTTGAGATAATTGCCGCAAAGTTGTTTTCCTGTTATATTCTTTCCCTGCTGCATTCCAAATAATGGGTTATTGATGAATCTTTTTGATGCACACAGGTTGCCATCATCTCGTAGTATGAAATAGTGGATGTAGCTTGTGGAACATTGTGTTATATATATGGGAAATAAATCACACTCCAAGTTCCTTAATGTATATTTCACAGTGAAAAATGTGTGTCTTATATCTTCTTTTACAAATTTAGTCAAGATCTGTAAATATTCTTAGCAAAAGGGGAAAAACATTGGGGAGCAGTAAAAATCCTTCTTGGCATGTTTGTATGAATTTTCTGAGTGACAATCTGAAACCCATCAAATTACTTGCTTTCCCGTGAGACTGAGCTCCTTAGAAGCATAATCTATTCTGAGACCAGTGAGCAAGGAAGAAAATAACCTTGCAGTATCCTTTAAGCCTTATCCAAACAAGAGTCAGGATTTTTTTAGGTGACTAATGACTGTAGGTGCCTTGAGACTCCATAAAGAGGTCTGATTTCCAGGGCTTAAGGTGTTGCCTGAAAATAGCAGCCTTGCTGGTGTCTCCTGTTAGCCAGTCTAGCACAGAGACACCACAACWCACTAGACTTTTCCCTTACATCAACTTCTACTGTAACCTACTGATGATACTGAGTGTGAAACAACCCACAACCTTCCTTCTTCACAGACTCCTCCATGTTTCCTCTCCCACACAAGACTGAAATATCTGTCCTGGTTGTTTGAATCAAAATTGAGTAATTCAATTTGACAGACAGAGAAATTCTGGAGACTCTCATGACTGAGACGTCCTCTGGTTCCAAACCCCAAATGGGAAGAGAAGAAAATTAAGTGCTTTGCCCCTTTAGATTTCAAAGATAACMTCCATGTTGTAAAACAATCAACCCACATGTTATAGAGACCTCAAGCAGACAGACTAAAGCAAAAACAACCAAGGTGCTAATTTCAGCAATCGATCTCCAAGCCAGGATTCACTTCAAAGGATACTCATGATCATTTGAGTGTTAACATTCCCAAACAACTAGTATAAAAAGAAATATCCTGTACTGGGTTAAGTGACTTTTTTAAAGGAGTGTAACTCATTCCGACTGATATACCAGGGAACATATGTTAAAAATCAGACTCTCTGCAGCATATGAAYTGTTACAATTAAAATAATGAAAGTCTACCCTCCAGGGTAAAAATGAATATGCCTTTACCAATGATACAAAACAGCAGTACAACATTTAAAAGCAGAAAACTCCGCTGTATTTTGAAAGGCACCCCCAGACCACCTTCAAGAAGGAGTCATTGCCCACTAAGATTTCACTCCCAGTGGTCTCATCCCTTTGTGCCTTAGCATTCTGTTCCCAACCATTATGCTGTAGATGGCTTAAGACAGGACTAGGCATGGATAGTTTCACTGAAGATATTTCCCAGGGAGGACACGAGATGAGAGACATTGCAACTGGAAGCATTTACAGCATAAAAATTCATATACATTGACCAATGTAGCATGGACTCCTACTTCCTCTCTAACTGAAGAATCAGGATATCATGTGTTGTAACTGAAATAAAGGGAAATACACCCATGTCTGCAGCAGGCCAGAGTCTATCTGTCCTGAGTGATGCTGTAGGTTTAAAGATAGCCATTATGTGTGAATTAACCACTCATATTCTGASCATCTATATAGTTTATTTTGCTCATCAYAGACATGTGTATCATCCACRTCAGAGAAAGKAGCCTGGGAAGATGGCAAGAATGTWATCCACTAGTAGGTCAGCATTTGTCCACCCTATTTTGCCTCTCTGMTTCTCTGCAGCTGAGCCTGCTGTGCTAGAGAGTCTGTGCAGTCAGACCAGGGCMCAGACACTGGGCTGTATTCCTGTCAAACCCCACTGATAAGGGTATGTTCACACCAGCCTAGGAAGTGGCCATCTCTGTGGTTTCAGACCTAGTGACTACTCATCACTCAAAACTCTTGCCTTGAACCAGGTCATATTTTCAGGCACCTTGGGAAGTTATTACCTCCTGGGAAACCCAGTCTTCCAGGTCAGTGTGGAATATTTAAGTTCTCTGTTCAACTGCAATGTTAACGGCAAGGTGCTATGGCCCAGTGTTAATGGCTCACATGCAGTGGCAAACCACAGGATCACTTGCCAGGCAGCTCAGCTGCCTAAGTTATGTTCCAGCTGTCCATTGTGGGTCCACAGCTAAGACAAAATAAATGCTATATGAGCACTCAGCTCACTTCAGAAGAAAGCTGAACAATTTCAAATCAAGAGGCAACTGAACTGAACTGACCCTGTTCTTCTCAGCTGTGATTTTCTGATGGACAGTGCAAAYTCTACATGTCTACCATGTAAAATTACTGCTGTCTCTATATTGTTAAGATTGGCCAGTMAGAACTTCTTTAAGCTACTAGTCCCAAACAAACATTTTGTAATGTGATAGTGTTCAGTCTGAGCTTTTTTTTCCATTTTAGCATGTGCTTGTTCTGCTAAACAAGGATTATTCAAGGATTATATAAACAAGAAATATTCAGGATTTCTGAATATTTCTTTTAGAGAATGTTAAGGCAGATAGGTAAGCCTTGGACTTCTGGACAAGAAATTTACTTCTTGGGTATGTGTTACRTTGCATCCACAGCCTGTTATATGTAGTATTTCACTGCTGACTGTGATTGTCAGGTGACTGTCAGTTCCAATATGGCTGGTCATTGCAAACTCTAATTTTCTTCAGTCCCAGGGAGGAWAAAGAGACCACAGAACTAATAATCTGTGGGTTCCATCACAAACAGCCAGAGGTGAAAACCCTTTGCAGACTGCCCATGAAGGATTTGTATGGCTCCAGTGGCCAAAAAAAATGGTGCACATTTGGAGCTTTTGCAAGGAAATTATGTCTGATTCCCACAAGAGGTTTTCCATATGAACCTGATTCCCATGGCGCTCTTAGAGGCAACATCACATCTGGACGGAAATCTCCTCCTTTGCCATTTCCTTCACATTGAATGGCAATACAAACTGCCATGTTATGTTTCCCCCTCATAACAACTCAAGGACTTAATTTCCCTAATGTAAAAATAGTGATGGCATCTGTGTGAGTATCAGCTTGATGTTGGCAGTCAGATGTCTACTCCCACACTTGTGAAGAACCCTGCCTCATGTATTTGCTCTCATACAGTTTGTGCTCCATGAAACATTAAGAGAGGAGAAGGGAGTTTTTCTTGCCCACCTTTGAGCTGCACTGATCAGTTGTACACAAGAACTCRGGAGTGCAATGAACAGGCATTTCAAACTGCGTTCAATCCTGCTGCTCYGTTGCACAAAGAAACAACTGTCCCTCACACGCACAGGCAAGATGCACTTGGCAGACAGGCTTTGCACACCAGGGGAGCAGAGTTTTACACCAGAATCTGGTGTCACCCAGCAGACAAGAGCTTAACGCCTTCCAACACAACCCTCCACTTGCCAGCAGACAGCAAAAAGAATCACAGAACGTTCTGAGTTGGAAGGGACCCACAAGGATCATCAAATGAGCACCTTTGCTTCCTTTCCTAGGAATCCCACAAGTCTGAGATCAATGCAGGAGGAAGACCAATTAGGGCCATGATGATTTCATAAAYAAAAACACAGACCTAAAGGTCAGAGCAGACTTGAGAAAAAACACATCCACCTAATGGAAGAGTCAATCAGGCTTTCCTCTGTCTGACCATGCTCTCACTATTTTAACAACACAGAATTAAACCTGACTATGTTAAAAACGTTCAGTTGAAAACTGCAAATGAATGTTACTGAACTCAAGGTCCTTGTCCTTCGCCACTCTCATCTTCTTTTTCACTGTCATGTCTTCTCTTCTCCCTTCCTTCCTCTCTTCCTAGTCAGCATTTTTGAAGTTTATATCATACTCAACTCTGGAATTTCAGTAATGTGTTTGGAAGTTGCTCCTAGAGGCCAAACTTTATTCTTTTCTGWGAGTTATTTTTTGTTTCRTTCTTGAACAGGCATTTCTTGGAAGCGCAAGTACTCACAGAACCATAGCATACGACAATCATGTAAATATTAATATACACACAGCACTGAAGATTACAAGATAATTAGAAGCTATATAGCCATGTAACTCAGTTTATAAAGAGTATGACAGTTATAGGACCAAATTTTGTCTTTCTTCCAGGCCTGACTCCTTGGAATCTCTTTTTTCCTCTTTGTTTATGAGGAATTAATCATTTGGAACCTGATCCAAAAAGCTCTAGGGTCAATGCAAGTCCCCCATTGACTGCAGCAGATTTTGAGTCCTTGGCAGCTCAGACCTCGAGCACATTACCAACCTCCTGGTACCCCATTCCTCAGCAGCATCAAAGAGAGATGTCAGAAAACTTCCACATGGGATTCACTCTTGGAAAACATAGAGGATTGAGCAAAGCCCTCCATTTGGAGAAGAACATGCATGTCCTCAAGCACATTAGGTCACTTACTGCCACAGCCTCATTAGACTACAATGTCTGAGGGTCCCCTGCCTGGCTCTACTCCCACCTGGTAGCACAGGCCAGGTCCTGGCAGACAGTGACACATCTCCCCAGAGGAGCAGAGGGTCTGTGGGACTCTGCTGCAGTGGGAGTTGTGAAACAAGGCTTGGCAGGCATAGCAACAGGAAAGAGTGCTTCCAGCTTCCCCCTCTCCTCCCCAGTCACTTTTGATCATTGCTTTGTTGGTAGCATGTATTTCTCTTTCTGGCTTGCACACAGTTATGAAGTCAAACAAGCAAATTACCCATCCAAATATAGCCCTTGGTGGATTTAGAACCTATTGCTTTATGGGAGCCRTTTACATTCAATCTCTGTTTTTACAGATTTATTGCTTTAACTGTTTTTCTTCTAGCTGTAGAGGGGTAGCAAGCATCATGATAAGGAGATGCCAATGGACAGATTTTCTCTCACATATTGTAGGAGCCCTTGACCAAACCCAACTGTCAACAGACTSCATCCATTACTGAAAGAAATGGATGTGTTTTAGACTAGAAGAAAATTCACTGGTAAATAACAAACAATAAATATTTAATACTGGGCTCATTTTTCTCTTAGAAACCATAGAAAGCCAGTCCTTTGTTAATTATGCTCACAGGGAGGCATTTCAGAGATGTTCACAGAGCAACTGCATCACACTGCTGGAACAATGAGACCTCAAATAACATTTTATGGCATTCCCTCAAAACCAAAAGAACCTACTTGAATACCTTTTCACTTTTTGTGTGCACATGTTTAGTAAATCCCAGAGAAGTTGCAGTGAGTCTTTTGAAGTGAAAATGTTTCTCAGGTAAATGCATGTGCTTTAGRTGCTTATTACTACAGTATGTTCTGAAGTTGTCTCCATCCCATAGCTCTGGAAGACTGGATTGGAACAGATCTTTTTTAAAGCTACTCTGTCACCATCACAATACTGCATGGTATCCAAAAGAAAGCAATTCATAGGGTGAATTTTAAGTTGTTCACTTTTCACAGTGATTCAGTTATGTCTTGTTCCTTCCTCTGCCCATACACAATCTGTGCCCTGGGGCTGAGGTTTCACAATAYTACCATGTCCCAGCAGCTTATTCTCCACACCCTGTGTTGCTCTTCCCTGACTATTTGCATGCTCTCCAGAACAAGCTACCTCATGTTTTGGGCAAAATTTCTTCAGTAATTAATGTTTGACCTCCAACTAGTTTGTGAATTAGTTTCAATTACACGTATAAATAGATCATTTAAAAGCTTGTATTCAGTGTTAAAATACAAATTGTGAAGACTTTCTCCTGAAGACTTAGACAACCTTGTATGTATTCATTGAAGAATGAATTCCAAAACACAACCACTGACTGGAATCTAGTATGTTCTTTTTGCAGTCATTTTTAAAGCCAATGTATCATTCATTTGCATTAGTTTTCACAAATAGCAGTCCCTCACTAATCCCTGAAACTAAATACACAAAGGAGACTGAACTGAATTTTGGCTTTGATACCGAATAAAGATAAAGAAAATGGTTTGCTCTTATGAATTTCCACTGCTTATTTGCAATTTTATTTGCATGTAAATGGTCAAGATTCAGTTCAATAATTACTGACTGTTCAACCTGAAGGGAAAAAGTGATGTGAATTACCTCCATGCTCCCACTAATTTTGCCTGTGTCAGGAAGTCATAGTGAGGGACAGGAGGTGGCCATGGAAGGGAAGCTCTCTGATGCTTTTGAGCAGTGCTGGAGCTGCAGAAACAGCAGTAGCCAAAGCTTTGAAGAAGCAGTAGTTGAACTTCACATACATAAATTCAACACTGTAGCACATTTTCTCTGGAGTGTCTGTAGTTGCATGTTCTTCTGAACAGCAATATGTCTACATTTTACAAAAAAATTGAAAACATTCTATTCTAAATCTAAAAATTAGAGGCTCCATCCTTTCAAATAGATGCTCTGCATTCTTGTAAAAATTGTGTTGCCATAGATATCCTGTGGGGCACGTCATGTTACCATATAATTTCTACAAACTTTGAATTGTATGAGCATATGAGTAATTGAAGTCAGTCAATGCCAACAGCCATAGAAAAAACTCTTACTTCAACTGAGAAGAGAGATATTTCATGTTCAAACCTTACAGCAGAAGATAGGAGGGATACAGGCTTGCCTTTGGAAAACAAGTCACAACTTTACACCACAGCTACTGAGTGAGACATCAGGACATATGGCAAAGAATATCAGAATGAGATCTGGGCAATGAGGTAGCAATGGACCTTTTCACCAAACTCAAAAAGTTGAAAAAATAATAAAATATCTCCCAGCATGTACATTAAAACCATGAGCAAGCCAAACGGTTCCTTTATCTTGATTTTTAATGCATACTAATWTATATTAGGCACATTCAACTAACTGTAAAATCATTCAATTTGACTGTGGATTAGGAAAGCAGATTTTTTTAAAAGTCATATATACTCTTTCTGATGATTTTTATAATATTCAATCCATCTGTCTCATGGCAGCAGACAGGATGATCCAATACCTCATCCCAAGGATGTTGCAGCAAATTTTCCAGGATGCTTGCAGAAGGGCTCTGTCCCTTCATGTTGATGTCTGTAACAGACTCTCTTGATGACACCCCGATATGAAAAGAAAGCTTTCTGTTTATATCAGTTCTCAAACCAGTACAACACTACCTTTTCTATTGCATTGTCTCTTATCTTATTCAGCCTTGTACTTTCAGATGTCCATCCRTAAATCAATTAAAAAATAATTGTCTCCAAATGCAGCCTGTCATTTATGAAAAGCCACACCATAGAGTTTTTTTGACAGAAAAAAGATTAGCTCCTAGTTTAATTAAAAGTGAATGCTAGAGCATCTTTYGAGGCTTAAATTTGGTGTGGCCAAGTGTGTCATAATCTTTGTTTCTCTATGGGGTTGATTATCCCCATGGCTGGACACCATCATTGTGACTTAGCCCATTCATGAATTCAAGAACAAGGGATTAATTACTGTAGAAGTYGGCAGGAAATTCTAAGGTATGGAGYGCGAAAACTGTGAACCACAGAAAGGTAGACCCTGCCARCTCTGACACCAAAGGAAAGCTCCAAGGCCACAGCTCCCATCTGAGCAGCAATAGGCCCATGGAGGACATACCATTAAGCCAGCTCTGCCTGGAGGTGATAGGAAGAATGACAAGGAAAAATTCATCAGGAGGGAGCTGATCCCTTCAATGGGGACCAAGCTGGCCCTGGAAAGTTGTCCCCAAGCTGCAGATGCAAAAGACAGAAAAACCCTGCAAGGTTTTTGGGGCAATGAAAAGTCAGCTGAAACCCAAAAGATTCTGTTAGATATGAACTTGATGTTATTAGATTAAGTGTTCTCTTTCTGTAATTTCTTYGTTTACCTCTTTTATAAACATTTGTAACAGTGTTGCCTATATTGGATGCTGTAAGTACCTCTCCTGGCATASTTCCCAAAACTCTCCTTTAATTTAAACCAGGCTAAGGTAGCCGGGTAAGATCAAAGTGTTTTTCATCAAGACTGGTGAATTTAAAAACATGAGTATTAAGAAACTGTCTCATGTATCCAGCTCCCCAACATACTTCAAGAGAGAGGGTAAAAGACCTGCCTTTACAGAAATTTCATGAGCTGACAGAAGACTTGGTCCTGCTAGGAAGGAGAAATGATCCTGTGAACCCAGCCTTCCCTGGCACACAGCAAGGGGGTGGAAGAGTCCTGTGCACAAGGAGCCTCCAGGAGATTTTTTCTAAAGGAAAACCATTTTTATTTTCCATGATTGCATGTGGCAGACAGCACTAGACAGTTTGGCAGACCTGCCACTCTCAGAAGTCACCCAACTCTCTTTATCTGCAAAACAAAACCTGGAAAATCAGTGCAGCTGAAAAAAAACCTGGGAAGGTTCTGAGTGTGCAAAACCTGTAGTTTCACGGTTCAGCCTCAAAATCAAGCCACTGTTGTGTTAGAGTGTCATGATAGCTCTTTCAGTACATTTTTGCTCTTAAGGTTTTCAAATAGGGCTTTAAAGTTAAAAAATAATCTGTTTGAACAGTCGTGTTTAATCTGTGTTCTGGATTCACATGGACGGGTCCCCTCTTTTAGAAAGAGCAAAATTCTTTGACCACAGAGTTAGGTTTTGGAGTGTATTTAAATCASCATGCTCTGCTTAAAGTATGATTCACAAGACATTATCAGAATGCTAACAAAGTTCGCYGCTACCTGTAATCTCCTTTTCGCTTTAAGAACCAGTGGAGAATGAGGCTTGTGCTGGGTGCCACACCCAGAGAGCAGCAGGCTGGCTCCACAGGAGGAGCTCATCGAACAGAGACCCAGGGAAACTCACAAGCCCCTGGAAAGCACAATGCACATAAACCAGTAGCTCCTGAGAATCRGAGTGGGGCATTGGCCACAAGGTTTAGGCAATGAAAGGAACAAAGATGCTGTAAAATATGGTAGGCAAAGAGATAGGAGTAAAGTGGCACCGAGTTGAAGAAGCTGAACAAAAGGGAATGGGAGGATGAGCACAAACAGGCAGACAGCATGGCTAGCTGCAGTCCAGGCAAAATTCTGTGGATTTCTGAATGCCAGAAGTTCTGGGTTGTGGCTGGCTACAGTCTCTGGCCCRTTCCTCAGCAGCTTCCCCATGGGCCACACAGTGGAGTGGGGAGGAGRAGGCACCTGGGCAGGGCTCTCTCCTGCACACCTCTGAGTTCAGAAGGTTGCTGGCAAGCTCCATTTCTCCCCTTCCCCTCCCTCCGTGCAGCAGGCCCAGATTTGGCTGCCTCACAGCTGCAGCTGTTCCTACCAGCTGGAATCAACCGTCCTGGCCCTGTTCCAGCTCAAAAGCAATTACATTCTTGCAAGTGGATATTGCAACTTCCTGTCCTAAACAATCATGTACTGTTCCTCTGCACTTTTAACCAGCTGCTGCCTTCTACTCAGAGACGGCTGCAGGCACTGGGGTGGGGCCCTGGAAGAAAGGTGGTGGTGTATCAAGAGGAGATCATTCCTGTGCAGGTTCACCTGTGGCTTAGAAAGGTCAGGGAGTGCTTCCTGACAGCTCTGAATATCTGTATATASCTCTCAGTGCTTCAGCAACATATAATAACATTACCTGGGCTAGACGCTGCAGCAGGAGATTGCTTTTTCTTAGCTCAAATCTTCCAGGAGAAATCTTCCTCTATGTCTGAGCTTCATAAAACAAGGCATCTCCAAGAATTTTTTCAAAAACTACCTTGCCTTTGCCAGGCATCTAAAACCAAAGCCTAGCCCATGACACCTGGAAAGGAATTTTGTAAAATGTCTTAGTAAAAAAAATTGATGAAGGCATCCAAATCATAAGYGGGATTACTGGTCCCAGACTAACATACCTACTTACCTGCAGCTGTTTTTTTTTTAAACTGTTCCGCTCAATCTCCAGCTTCTCCAGGCTTATTTTTGCATTCTGACTTTACTACATGAGCCGCGTGGATCTGAATTGATCATAAGACTTTTTATTTCTGTAACTTTTTCYACACCTGAGCTTTTCAGAGGCGTGGATTTCACCCCTTAGAGGAAGGTGCTCACACATTCGTTAAYGTAAGCACAGCACAGAGTGGCACTGAGTGAGGCAAAGTACCTTGAAAGACAGAGTAAACACCCGGAGAAGCTGGGAACCAGGCTCCCAAGTAAAAGGCTGTGAGCATGCTGTAAAAGGTCAGAAGGATTTTGGGGATAGAAATTCCCACTCAGACAGGCACCATCTCTTGTAGCAATCAGCAGATCCACACCAACTAGTCAGGACAGTTAAACCCCTKGTTTCATCTAAGAATAATTGACTACACATTCGGGGAGTGAGGGCTTTTAAACATTGCTGATTCTTACCTCCCTAGGTCCTAGTGCCCAAACCTTGATGTCTGTAGTTAGTGGCCTGTTGATGTGCCTATGCATTATTTGTATCCCCATGTCAGTGAAACAAAACAAGTCAGCCACAATTGCATTGAAAAACTGCACAGGGGTCCTACCAAATGTCCATCACAGCCCCATCATCCTGCCATCATTCTTCTATCAGGCTCTGCTTTCAAGATAGTGCTGAGTGTTTCGATGTTTCATGGTCTCAAACAATGTGTTAAGTCCTGGTGGTGGAAATATCAAATATTCTACTAACAGAACACTCCTTTAACATGACTAAAAAAGCCTGATAGATATTTTCTGAAATGCTGAAAGTGCAGCTAACATTATTTTCCATTATTATTTGCACTTTAATAGACCAATATTAAGTGATGCACCAAAAAAAGAAGCATTTGGGGGAAAAAAATTAAACTAACAGTYACATGGTCTTTCCATCTAGTGTTTTAGATTTGTGATAGGTTMTGTCTTGGCTGACAGCCAGGCGGTCCCAAATATAGTGTAAAACCAAATATTCAAGTGTAAGTCTGAACAGACAGGGTCTTTTGGTTGGTTTTGCATTAGGATTTTCTTCTTTTTTAACACATTTCTTTCAAGTGCTACAAAGGCGGCTGCAGATGCAGCAATTGATAAATTTCTCCTCCAAAGGAAGTATTATATGCTCTGGATTCCCAAGGTAATGCTACAAGAGAGCAAGTACTAAATACTATGACGTATGGATTTGAGTGCCATAATTTATAAAAATGTCTCAAAGTGTTGTACAGTACAGAAAAGTATGCAGATAAATCATAAAAACATATACACTAGGTGTAGTATATTTTCAGCATGTGCTGTCTGCCAGTTTGTAACATATACACCTGCACAGGGGACTGCTAGAAAGCAATACATTCAATATTATTTATTACCTATTGTATCACAAAGCTGTCTTGATCTGCATATATCACTTGAATACTCTGCTTTGCACAACTGTACACTGTTACGCACAGTTATCTCTCACGTATGACATTACCTGAGCAAGGCCACTAGAGTGACAATGAAACAGGACCTCTGAAAAAAATATTTAGGATTGTCTTACTGAATTTCCACAACACCCTGATCTCACATGGGTTTCTGATTTTTTACCTTTTAATTTTGTCTCACAGAACCACCTTCTCCAGTTTTTCCCCCTGCTAGCTTTGTGCTGGACAATCTCTAGCCTATCTCGAGAATGGGAACACCTCACTTGTCCCTTCAATAGGCAATTCTTATTCTTCCTGCAGCTCTGTGCACAGGCTCAGAACTGAACCACCTGGTACCAGAAGACAAACCACATTTWAAAAAATGCACTTCCTTGCACTAGTAAGGGAAAGAGTGAATCTCCAAAGATCTGCAATAACCAAAGTCAAATAGATCACTAATTCTAAGTCTGGGCTGAGGAGATACTGACATGAAAAGACTGCTTATGATGGATCCAGGAAATTCAGCATCAGCTCCACAATCATCACTGAAAACTTMTTTTGGTTTTTTTGGTTKTTTTTTTCTTYAATTAGAAAGCTTTGGGCTTTYCAAAACTTTAAGTAYTGGGAAATTAAAATGAACCTAAGAAAATGTTCTTCAATTCATTTTATCACTGGCTTCATACTCTAACACCACTTCCAACACTTGATAATATTACCACCCTGATTTTGAATCTCCTCCCAGTCATCCTTCCAACCTTTTTCTCACATAAATAATCTTGGTCTCCTTTCTATCACTCTAATAGTATGTTTCCTATCTGCACCTCAAGCACACCTTTTTCTTGCCTAATTGAAGTTTTCTCAGAGCTTGGAGTGTGACCTAGTCTAATCTTTTTAGTTTTCTAAGTCCTGTTAATCAAAGAAAAATAATTATCAATTTATCCAAAMAATCAGACAATTCCCATAGTCATGAAAGGAGTTCCTCCTTTTCTTACTATCATCTACACTTTCCCTGTCCCTTGTTCTCCATAGCAATGGTCACACTGACTGAATAGCTCTGGATTTGTTTTTGTACTGGCACATCTGTTGCACTTATTGGATGTCCCATTCTCTTGGGAATTTAGATTACCTTTATTAATTGCCCATTAGTAACAACATGTCATGTTGATTAACAGTTTAAAGTAAACAAACAGACAGCTCCCATTAGTTTTTAAAGCTTCTCTCTGAGTGCCATATTTAAGTAGTTCCTCAGGGACTGCTCTTCAAAGTCTGGTCCATTTTGCTGGTAAGAGTCTACTACARCATACCAAGCATCCAACTCTGTAGAAAGGGATTTAGTGGGTCTGTRAACCTGCCTAAATGGGCAGATGCTCTCTTCCTGTCTTGCAGGACATTTTATTTTTTCCTCACAAAATCTGATGATCATGAAAGAAGGTTTAGGACATGACTCTTTCCAGGGTTATGCAGCTGTGTTAAATCTATCAAACAGTGTCTAGGATCCCTGTGCCTTACCATAAACCAGTAAATACWATACAACAGGGAAGAGATTTTTATAGCCATAGCTATTACATGGAGCTGTGAGGGTACAGCTTTTCAGGTTTGGAGAGGAGAGATTTTACTCCAGACTCATTATTTTTCTGTTATTTTATGCRTCTGATATAAACTCAGGATGGCGCATTCCTGTTCCAAACCACCATCATGTGCAGGCTTTCTACCACTGCAGCTGAAAAGCAGGATTTTTTTATTCACTACCACTTACAGAGTGATGTTGAATATAACTTTTTTACCCAATATCTACAATCAAGTACAGGACAATGAAACTTTGCCACACTCTGTAAAACCCCCTCTCAGCAGTTCTTAATAGCTTTGTTCTCAAAGCTGAGACATTCCTTTTTAGCATTTCTAACCCTTCTAGATATACCTATGGACACGTGCTAYGGACACATGGTTTGCACACATGCTGTAACTTTTCTCTCTTCACCTGCCAGATTTAGCATGGAAGAGGCTGATGGCCCATGCAGTCCAAGATTAACACGTGGCCAGATGGAGGCTTTAAAGGATAATGTCCCTGAGCAGATTGAGGAACCTTCCACAGAATCATAGAACAATTCAGGCTGGAAGGGACCTCTGGAGGTCACCTAGTCCATCCTGCTGCTCCAAGAGGGGCCAGTTTCAAACATAGATCAGATTTCTCAAGCCATTCCAGTCTCAAAATGAACTGGTCTCTGCCAGAAACCCAATAGTGACACTTCCCAGAAAAATAACCTTATATAGCATCTTTCCAGTAAATCAGCTGCAGAACAAATAGGTTTAATTACATCCACTACACTTTCACAATAGGGTAGTTCCATGACAGAGAGTAGCTCACTATACATGCATCTTCTCCTACAGAAGAGGGGCAAGCAGCTCAATTGGTTAGAAGATAAAGACCAAAAAAAATGCTAAAAGGTTTGGTGCCATAAAGTTACAGACTAGTCACGTGTTATTCTCCCATTGTCAAGATGCTCAATTCACCTTTAKTCTGTCCCAACCCTGGGACATAAAATCAGCCTTTCTTCTCTGAAACCTTTCTTCTCTTCTTCTCATTAGTTTTAAAGCCTGTTAGCATCAACTAAATATACCCATGTTATTGTCTGTTTCAGCTTTTTTACATATATAAAATCAAAGAACAAGCCATTAGAAAGCAAAAATAYTTTGCCATGTCTGCAGGACTGGAGGCCTCAGGTACAGGTGACTGCCATGTTGATATGGCTGTGATTCCCTTGGGAAGCCCTTGAGCCATTCTGGGGGCTCTCAGTAGCATGTCTTCAACAAAACTTGGGAAGCTTCCACAGCCTCACTCCACTCCTAGTCACCTTCCTACAAAAGAGAACTCAAACAGCTCCCAGTTACAAAGCTTTTAAATTAGATATCAAACAAACAGGAAAGTTGCAGGGAAAAAGAATTAATAAAATTGTCATWGAGGTAGGAAAGAGTTATGTTTAGAAAAGAGGTTCAAAGTAATTTTTTTTTCTCACAAAGTCATAATCTCTWTAGGGAGATGGGCTGGGTTTTTTTCTATTATTGCTGTTGGACAGGAGAGAAGAAGATTTTGCATCTTCCAAAGAGGAGAGAAAATGCAAAATAAAAGTTGATCTAGTTTTCAGACTTCCAGCACTGAAGATTATCAAGATTTGTTCTTCAGTTTCAATCAGCAGATTTCATTGGGAAAAAAAGAAGTTTAAAAAATGCAGATATTTTTATGTCCAGTCTTCATAAAACCGCTGGAAGTTATTTTTGTATGTGTGAAAATAAACCTGTAAGAAACTTAAAACAGGGCGATTAAATGGAAGAAGAGAAATGCCAGATCAGATACCACTTACATTTTTAATGCAGAAATTAGGATTTGTTCCCTTAAAATTCCCCTACTAGCATTATTCTTATTAGTACCACGGTACAKGGGGTTTAAGACAAAGCAGCACAGAGTGTTCTCTAAATCCATGCATAAAACTGAGACTATAGACACTTGCATCCTAATTCCACTTTTATTATTCTCAATAAAATGGAATCTTTGAAAACCATAGAGGATCAGTGATGCYAGCAAATACATCTTCCAGCTGTTTTAATGACTGTATGACTAACGCACAGGTAAAGCAGTAGAAAACTGAGAGCAGTTTAATTATGTACAGACTAGTGATTGACAATACCACTCCAAACTCCTACTCATACCAAAAAAGGCATTGAACACCACTGAGTCTCTGGGAGAAGCAAGGCAATCTGTGCAGTCTCCTGCAAGCAAGTCCATTAATCTGTCCCTCTGCCCTGCAAGACCAAGACCTTTTAGGGATGATACACAGTGACAGGGACTGCAGCATAAGAAGGTCTGATATTCCCCCTCGATCTCAAGGACATATGATCACCTCAAGAAAACTTTTCCATTCCCTGGATACTCTGACCCCATAGATCTCCCCTTGCATAGCAGTTTTGCACAGGGCTTGGCTGAGCAGAGGGCGGATCTCAAAGAGCGGAAGCTGGCAAGCRGGCAGGCAGGGAGGGCAGCTCAGGTGAGGCAGGGGACAGGAAGGGCAGAGGACAGCACAAAGCCAGGCCACACCAGGCTACCCAGGGCAGCCCAAAGCAGAAGTCAAACAAGCATCCAGGGTAATATCAGCAGCTCATCAGTTTGATAGCGTCGAYTGCGCATGTTATTTGGATTACAGTATTCCAGTGGTATTGGTACATCAGCCACTGCGAAAAACTCCCCAAGCAGCATGGAGAATTTAGAACACAGCTCTCATGAACTTCAATGAGAATGATGCATCTGTCTCCTGCGGAAGCTTTGAAGCTCTCGGCCAAAAGTATTCTTAGCCCTACTGTCATGCATGTCCCCAAAGAGACAAAAAAAGAAGGTGCGAGCATGTGAGACCGGGAGCGGACGTGGTTGAGGAAGTGAGAGACCAAGTAGAGCCTGATCTGGGAACCCTGCAGAGACAGATCATGTCCCTCAGGCTTTATGTTATCAACACTTGTTTGGAGGTAAAGAACAGGGGTTTTTCTCCTAGCAGGATGAGGGAGCCAGTCTGGAGCACAGGGCTCCCGACACTGCTTTCAGTAGAATTCCCAGWTCATTAAAGTCAGCTCTGGTTTCTCTACCTGACCCTCTGGACACAGAAATCAGAATAAGCAAGGCAGAGAAAATAATAGAACAAAGGAAACAAAAGAMAGATGGGTTTGCAAGAGCTGAATGTACAAATAGATGAAATCAAGTTTCTTCTGCATTTATAAATTGTGTTTKCTCAGCAAGGGCCTGGATGTGGAAAGGGAGAAAACAGCTCCAGACAGTTTAAAATAAACCCTTTTTTCCAACAGTGTAGTTCAGCATCAATGCACCTTTCTTCCTGTTGTACAGATTTTCACTCTGGCCTGCTGCAAAAGGTTCAATTCCCCTCCCCAGCTGCACCTGCATTCCTTACTCGTGTGTGGTCTCTTGCATCACCACAATGCTGATATCATCTCCTGCTCCGAGCTCAGAAGCGCTGGAAAGCAGTGGCTAGAGCACATTATTAACAAGCAGTATGTATCAGACTCCTCTGGAGCTTGGGGGTTCAGGGGKTTAGAAAACACTTGTGTGGGAGAAAATGTCTTGCAATACTTGTGTGTGTGACCAGCTTCCAATCCTTGTGAAGCTAAACCAAGAAGTCAGAGCTCTCTGTGATAAATAAGTAACGCACAGGGAGCTGCTTCTGCACTTTGGAATAACCCTCTGTGCCTCATAAAGGCATTTCATGGGGAGGAGGCAAGAATTAAAGTATTTTAGGTACAATTTATGTGGTCCCTAGAAATAAGGAGATACCTAAAAGTTTGATGAAATGTCAAGATCAGTAATCTTATATGTCAAGGAATTAATTAACTAACAATTTTTTTGTTCTTATCTTCATTGTATCTGCAAGGGCGRAATGCCAGTTCAAAGCCTGAATTCAACGGAGCATAGACACTGCTATTGTGTATTCCTTTTTTTCTGCAACAGTTCTTGGAGCCTGACAGTTTGAAATTACATTTTCTTGTTGGAGCTGTATTTTCACAAATCCTGGAAGTTAAATAACTCTTAGAATAACAGAGAAGATATTACATTGCCAACTAGAGTTGATATTCTCTTTCATTATTTGTTTCTATAAATAGGTATGATCTTTTTTTTCTGGAACATAGTCTCATGTAGAGCAATACCTTTTTCTCAGATGGCATCAAGAGGCACAAAGTAAGCTCAAAGTTATCCACTCTGTTTACTCCACCTCCCTTCAAAGCTCGCACAAGAGACAGGGCAGATTAAAGGACATGTAATCATGTTGCTACACAGGAGTCCTAGCAATTCTGAACCTTGCAGGGATAAAACTGGAACTACAAAATATCCATTGCACTTGAGAAACCATTCTTTCATATTAGGTGTCCTTAATGTTTTGTCACCTTTCTGCACTTTCCCAAAATAAACTGCAGGATTACAAGATCCACAAGGACTGCATGGACAGAGCAGGAGGATTTCAACGGCSCCCTAATGCCCAAGAGACTGTCAGCTTCAACAATTTGTTTAACAGAGGTGATAGATATTAGTGTTGAGGAACATGTCTGGCATAGGTAGCCRAGTTTGYAAGCTGCAGTTTGAGATGYAGACTGAGCTCTGGGTGGGAGTCTGGGACAAGAGGCCATGAGCTGCCAACAATGTTCAACAAAGGGCATAAGAACCAGTGGCCAGGCAGGTGAASGGACTCGGGGACACAGCAGGAGCGTAGGACTAAGGAGAAGGAGCAAGACTTGCACCTGGCCTGGACAGTGAGTGGGTAAAAGCCCAGGTGTTCCTTTGTTGGGGGTCCTTCCTCAGCAGCCCCTCAGCTTGAGCTGTTTCTGTGTCACTGTGCTGTGGATAGATGAATATGGAGTGAGACATCCGAGACTCTGCCAGGGGAAATGCAGGGTGGAGCCTGTGAGGGAGCCTGGTCGGACTGAGGGGTGGGCAGGAGCCCAGCAGGGACCCCTCGGAGCCACCCACGGTGGAGGCGCTTCGGTCCCAGCAGGGAAAGTCCCTGACCTCGGGGGTGAGGCTGCCCAGGCCTCGGGAATGGTCAGACTGGGAAGTTCCCCAAACATTGCAAAGAAATTAAATTAGATCATTGCAAAGAAATTAAATTAAATTACTATTTGAGGTTTCTGTTTGATGGTTTCTTTTAGGTTTCTAACATAGCTCATTTTCAAGATAGCAGTTTAAACTTCCATTGCATAGTTCTAAAGCACCACAAACATTAAACATTCAGAAATTACAGTCTGTAATTTCTTGATTGATGTTGATGTTGATGTTGATGTACAGTTGATGTTGATGGATCTTGGGTTCTTAGTCTTGACCCCAAGAATGCCATTTCCAATACTGTCTCCCTAATCACATGAAAAAACATCTCATTTTGAAAGAAAAGAAGAAAGCACCTTTCAATTCTTCTGCAGACCTGACTGTGGAAAGGTTTCTTCTATGAAAAACATACAAAGCCTAGAATCAAATCTAGGCAAATGAGCCTATAGTAACCCTCTAAAAACAAAAACATTTTTCATAGCACAATAGAATCTGAAACATATGCAATGAAAAATGAAAACTAAATCTAGTTGAACAGAATTCTTTAWGCACTCTTTCGAGCAGAGTCTGTCCCTTGATTTTGTACATTTGGTAGGTCTCAGTCAGAACCACGACATACTGCAAGAATTCATGCACATTCAAATGTAGACCAAAGATGGCTGAATACAAGTTTTCTGCCACTGAACTGCAAAAAAACAAGTATCCATTTATGTACCAGGATTAAGGAAAGAGAAACATGGAAACTGAATGCTTTCCTGTTAGTTGATTTAAACTAAAATATGCTTAAATTATTAAKTGCATTAAAATGTACCTTGCATTAAAAAAACCTAAAGAAAATAGTGGCAGCAGGCAATACAAAACAGAAAAGAAAATTTTCAGAACTATTGTACAGGAATTTTGTGTGTATTGTATTTTCATGGAAAAAAAATAAAATTGAGTGTATAAAACAAAGACCTTATCTAATAGACAATAGTCCTGCACTTTCCCACACCTGATCTAAACCTTGCTTTCGAAGTTACCATTAATATAACAGTCAGATGTGCACTATTCTGAAGTATCACATATGTTTAAATAATGCCTGGCAATTTCACAGTCTTTAAAACATAGTGAAATGAACTTCAGATTGATTAATTTAGGGCATTGTGAAATTTCCTGTTTGTATTATCCTAGAAAAATACAAAGGCAGCTGGATATAGTCACTCTGCTCTGTGTCCTCCAGAAGCAGGCACAACTCTCCAGCTCATGGAAAGGTTGGAAGAGCAGGATTTGCTACCACATATTTGAGGATGACCACACCAAAACTGTGCCTGCAAACCTCTTGGGATCATTCCACTAAAAGCAAAAAAACAACAAAACCCCCCAACAAATAACCAACAAAAATTTAAAAGGCAAAACAAACAAACAAACTAAACCCACCACAAATAAACAAGTAAACCTCACAAGAACAAAAATAAACAAACAAAACAAACCAACAAGCAAACAAATACACAACCAACAGCCAAACAAGCAAGCAAAGAAAAACAAAACAAAACACAAAAACCCCCAACAACAAAACTCCATACTACTCTGATTTTAATTCCTTAGTGGTTTAGGGCACCAGAACTACTGGAAGTGAGGAAGTGCATTTTCCATCTCACAGAAGTCACTGTCACTGTGGTAAACCTAGGTTAGGCACCCTGTGCATGATTTGAAATTACTGACATCCTCCTTCCCAGACTGGAATTTGTTAAAGCTGATGGTACCTGAGCTCAGGCAACAACAGGTCATTTTCAAATGCCAGCTGCCATTTCCTGGACACAAGATCTGTACCAGAGACTTGCCAGAGTCAAAACTACCCTGTCCCACCATGGTTTGACCTCAGAGGTGTTGCAGTTCAGTTTTCAGAACAATTCACTCACAAGGTGTGCCTGTGAAGCCTGATCAGATTGTTAAACTTATTTTCCCCAAAATCTTAGCTCACTCACAGGTGTGACTGGATGTATAGACATTCATGAAACCATTATGATCTCTTACTCATCTTCAGACATACAGAAGCAGTTTCTAAGGTACCTCTGGTCTGCCCTGTGCAGACAGCCTTGTCACTGTTTCTGCCAGCTCCTTTAGCCAGCACAGGTGCTCTGACATCTTTGTAAACAAWGCTAACACTATGATTTTGACATTAGCAAGTAAGCGTGGATTAGCGAAACTTGATAACTTGGGGTAATTTCATCACATACTTGAGCTTTTATTTGCCCAAATGAACTTGAAAATAATTGTTTAAAAATTGAGATAGTGTTAGTTATGAACTAAACTATAAAATCTGAAAACAGCTTGCACCTCTGAAATATCCTGGCCTAGAAATAGGAAAGTGGATTTGTTAATAGGATGCATCTCCCAAAGGGGAACATGCATCTTCCTTAGAGAGACTTCCATCGCTCCATCAGTTGTCTTTTATTCATAAAATCCCTCTCAAGGGAAAATAAAATTTGACTTCAGGTATTTCAGTGTTGACTGGCTGCCAGATCTGTTTAAATCATCTGTGCTGGCTGAGAAAAATGTCCTGAGCAGTGAGCAGCCCTGTAAAAGCTGGAGCCAAGGACAACTACACTACTCTGTGTTTGCAGTTTTTAAGCACTGCCATATCTGTCTTGCAGTCTGGAGCAGTGACCTGACAAAAACACCGAGGCTAGTAGTATGAACACAAACAGAAGTTAAGCTACAGCAGGACAGGTCTCATATTTACATGTGAGTTTTGCTGGTAGTTCAGAACAGCCATGCAAGCCCACAGGCTTTTGGAAGGCAGCATACACAAATCTTACCAATTCTGCTTCTGCTGGAAAACAGCTGTTCTCACAGTGGTTATTAGAGAACTCACACCTACAGTGAGTACACTGATAATACTATGGGTAATAATGCCAAGTCCAAGTTTTATACTTAGGAGAGACTTTTTAGTGGTGCTCCTGACCCTCCAGCCACCTCCTAGGGAGTACAAGGCCCAGAGCATCACCACAACCTAGGCACGCCTGGCATCAGCCCGATGCCACTKTTAAGCTCAAGCAGGCACACTAGCTGCAGAAGAGATGTGTTTTAGGCAGCCACGGAGACACCAATAGTGAGCAGGCATGAAAAGAGGGATTTAAACCAGCAGTGCAA
Source organism: Cardinalis cardinalis (assembly GCA_014549065.1). Lineage (NCBI taxonomy): Eukaryota > Metazoa > Chordata > Aves > Passeriformes > Cardinalidae > Cardinalis > Cardinalis cardinalis. Next base: position 1,440,521 of record JACDOX010000132.1, read on the forward strand.
GGGAAGAGGCTACCTTTTAGTCATGGTATCTGCACTGGCAGGGTAAGTCTCGTCAAAAGACCTGCCAGTGTTTAACGTACRCACTCATGCTGAAGGACAACTATTTAAACAACTGCCTGAGAGCGCTTTTAAGAAATCAGCCAGAACTAATGTCAGAGAAAGGAGAACAATCATTAAAACATTCTCAAAGCTTTATAATATGTCTTAAAATAGCATCCTTGCATATAGGAATGCCAGGAGATTAAGATTCAATATCTCATGATCTACTGTGTCTAGGAACAAGTACTTTAATACTGTTGGAAATGTGCCCTCTTGAATCTTTGACTGCATATTGTTTCCATCTCTAGTTGTAACRAGTGTCAAAGTCCCCTTTTCTAAAACATTATTGTTTGCCATACATGGGTATGATTTGGACTTAGTAGGTCATATTTTGAGGAGAAACAGATTATTGTTTGGGGTTTGTTGGAGCTTTCTTTTAATTTTATGATACCTTTTAAAGGTAATGTAAACTTGCTATTAGCACACAGCGAGCCACTTCAAAAGCACAAATTGTCACAGGACTCTCCAGCTCATGGGTRTGACTTACTCAGCTTTCCTAAAATCAGAGAGCATGCAGCAGTAATGTTTTTGCYATTCATTTGGCCATCAATACAACTCAAATGTAAGTCTATTGCTTATGATTAATGGCATCACCCATGCATGCTAGCAAGAATTTGTAGCAAACACTCCATCACAGATTCTAACACTGTTTATCCTTTTACCCTCACTTATTCCACGTGAGCTAGTCTGAAAATGTCAGTATGTCTGCCATGATTTTTTACCAAGCACTGGTTCAGAAGCATTGAGTTGAGTTCTGTGCTCCCCAACACTAGAAGGACATGGACCTGCTGGASGAAGTCCAGAGGAGGCCATGAAGATTATCAGAGGGCTGCAGCACAGGTTGAGAGAGTTGAGGCTGTTCAGCTGKGAGAAAAGAAGGCTCCAGAGTGACCCTGGAACCCCTTCCAGTACTTGAAGGAAGACTATAAGAAAGCTGGAGAGGGACGTTTTACAAGGGCATGGGGTGATTGGACATGGCAGAATGGCTTCAAACGAAAGAGGCTAGGTTTAGATTAGATATTAGGAAGAMAATCTCACCACTGTGAGAGTACTGAGATACTGGCACAGGCTGCCCAGATATGTCGTGGATGCCCCATCCCTGGAAGTGTTCAAGACAAGGCTAGATGAGTCTTTGAGCAATGTGATCTTGTAAAGGTGTCAAGGTGTCCCTGCCTTTGGGAAGGGAATTGGAACTGAATGATCTTTAAAGTCCCTTCCAACTCAAACTATTTCATGATTTTGTGAATATTTTGAGATAAAAATCAGCAAATTCCARGCTGTAGATCATGCAAGTATTTATTTTTCCTTGTGAAAAAAAAGAGAGATTTTTAAACCCAGTTTGCTCCACCCAAACTTTCCTTTGGATAAACCAGTTGGGATTTTCTTCAGCAATGACTCTGGCTATGCTTTCGCTAATCCATCCACGCAGCCCACACAGCCACTTCACAAAATAAGGACAACAAAATAACACATCTTGGCTACTACTAACATGAGAACAGGTAGTTTTAAACAGCAGTGTGGTCATCAAGGACTACAGGGCTGAAAAAACCACAAAGATCACTAAGAATACCTAATACTGTATTTTATTATTGTTTTAGTCACATTGTTTCTCGAAACTTAGCAATGATCTTCAACCAAGCAGATGCACAATCCCAAACTCCAGCTCTGAAAGCCTTTAAAGATATGATTCCAGTTTCCGCTCATTGCCAACACCAAAGGAAGCTTATCCAAGCTTCAAGTGATTATTTTCTGCTTACACCCACATTTACCTAAAATGACACAGTTTCAATTTTACTTAACTCTAAGGGCAAAGTGCAGTTAATTAGTCATCTGTCTTAGGTAGGAAATGCAAGATATACCCAGGGGTGTGTATTCTATTGCCATCTCTTAGAGGTGGGGCTGTTGTCTTCTGTTAATTGGGCCACCTGATAAAACCAGGTGGGGYAGTTTTCTTTATCTCTTCCACAACTCATCCTCCCTCCAGGAGATATCTTCTGTTCATGGGCCATTGAGTCTCACTGCATGGCTGATAAAATAACATCATCCCATTGTGAGATGCTCTGCCCAGGGGGAGGAGCCAAGCATTCCCACCTGGATATAATCTGAGCCTTGGAACACCACAGGCAGCCTTTTCCCACTGGATTCCCAGAGGAGCAGCTTTCTTTTACAGTGGATTCCCAGARGAAGACCAGGCCCATCTACACCACCACTGRACCTTCTCCAGGATCACTGCTTCAACACAACTTTCAACACCTGCCATTCCAGAAAGGCTGCAGCCACCATTTAATGGGACTGCTACCAACACCCTGACTCACAAGCCGTCAGGTCATATTCTGACTCCGTCAGTGTTGTTTTGTATAGCTGCATTTTTATTTTTATTTTTCCTAATGAAGAACTGTTATTCYTACTCCCACATCTTTGCCTGAGAACCYCTTAATTTCAAAATTGTAATAATTCAGAGGGAGGGGGTTTACATTTGCCATTTCAAGAGAGACTCCTGCCTTCCTTAGCAGACACCTGTCTTTTCAAACCAGGACATCACCATAGCTACCTCCTTCAATTGCACACACTGACTCCTCCTCCCCAGTGGATGGACAGCTGGTCCCACATCTTGGTTGTCATTTATCCAGCTGGGACRTGCATACCAGGAAAAATGTCACTAAACCAGGAGGTGCTGGAACAAAATCCTTTATGACTGGAACTGCAAATATTTGGATGCCTGTCATCTTCAGCCACCATAGGCTATCCTGTAGCCATAAATGCAATCAATCACCTATTTGGWGGTTTCAGGGAAGACTGCTAATGGTTTTCACATTATTTCTTCTGCTAGCTTGGAGAGATCTATACAGGCACAAGAAAACCTAGGTTTGGTTCTTGTTGCTTTATCATAAGCTTAAGGTCTTAAGGTAAATGTTATTAATGGCATTCAAGCCTCTCACCGTCTTCAGTGGTTAAACATTTATTAAAAACATCTCCAGACCTTCCATTAACTAGAAGATCAGAGCCATGTCTGTTTGTTCCTAGCACAACCATTTTGAAAACCCCCAGCAAGCYAATTGGAAATCAGGAGAATATTTAATTTTCCTCGCAGGCCATTCCCTGTTCTTTCCTTTCCCAAGGACCCATAGTACTTCCCCTGCTGCAAATACGTAGTTTTGTTGGAATAACTCAGAATCCCTATAGTTATAGGTATTTGATTGCCCTTTTGCTCACCTTACTCCAGTGGGCAACTATCTCCAGGAAATTAGCAGGAAAAACAGATGGGGAAGCAACAACACCTAAATTTGACAGAAATCTTAAAGATCTGTATGTGAACATAATTTTTAGCACAACTCCWAAACAGCTAAAGAGGGTAGGTTGAATTACCCCCTACTGTGTTGCATCAAAAAATCAACAAATAAGAAGTTGGAAGGAGTATCCAAATCATAAGTGGCCAATATTCACATAATTTGCTGGAAGGACCTAATTTCCATATCTTCATAAAATATGGTGAAAGCAAAAATCATATTGACAATTTATACMTCCTGACACACAGATATAGAGACACAGAGATTATGTCAGCTTTGGCTATGATGGCTGGAGACTGGTTGCCACAGGGAAGCTGAAGCTGACTGGCCAAACTCAGAGAAAATAAAAACAGTGAAGAGTTGAGGAAGGTGGGCCAACAGAGGAAGAGCTTGTATGGCTAAGAGTAAGTGGGTCAAAGGAAGAAAGGAAGTAAGAGCCAGAAAGACATAAAATACCCACTTCTTAATGGGTTATGTGAGATTTTTTAATGAGCAATCTATGCTTTTACCCTSATGGTTGTCAGGGAATACAAAAGCAGTTTCTGAGAAAGGTTCTGGTGTATGTTTGTATCAATCAGGTGAAAAGGTTCTTATGGGGCCAAATGCACTTCCTTTCTGTTGCTCCTGATATTGCCAGCTGTTCTGGGCCTTTYCAGATGAGGAAGAAAAAGAAGGGGGAAAAAAATAGCAATGTGCAAAACATGTATTGAACAAATCCCCATCTTTACTGAAGCACATCTTTGCTTCAAAGAGGGAAGAATATGAATCTGTATCTGCAAGTACATCACCTAATGTACTGATACATCATGCCAAAAGTCAGATCCATCATTAAAGCAGTAGGAATGCCAGTTACTGAGAACACTGGACCTTCAGTAGTGTTGAGGCTGTTTTGTGCTGGCCAGTTTGTAAATGTCAGAAGGAAGGAAAATCAATTTTTATCGTATACCTAAAGTGAAAGCAAAACTGTGCAATCAACTTATATGCCTATTGACTATATAATGAAAAGTGCAATTAGATATATTGCTTGCAAATCCTGCCATAGTCAATGGGAGCATATGGAGTCATGGGAAGCATGTGGGGATATTTGAGTGTATGCTCTATCTAGAAAAGAGCAGAGAGGTAATCAAGTTAGAATTAAATATAGTTATACCAGTTCAGCTAGACCACACAATTCATTTCTAGAACACAAATAACAAGTCACGAAGTGAATGAGATCATTAAAGCCAATATACTTAAAAAATTTATTTGCTGAAAGCATGGGACTGAAAGCTTTACTTAGAAATGAAAAATCTAACAAATTGGCAACAAAATGTAATATAGGAAGGAAATAAAAATAAATTCAGACCAGCAGGCTGACTGCCACAGAGAAGAAACAATAAAAGCTGGAAACTAATTCCTGACAACTGAAAATTTATGGCACTGCAAAATACAAGTGATGACCCTCAGACTATTTTCATTTAGCAGAATACTCAAAAGCTTCTTCTGAGAAAATTAACATTTTCAGAATCAATTGTACCCATTTATGTTGACTTCTTRTGTGTTTTTATATACACTCACCATATCTATGATTATTTTCTTCTGTTATTACAGCAGGATTTAGAAACTGTRTGCAATTTTTTTTGCTCTCCTTCTGCTAGATTCAATAGTTATTTCGACACCCAGAAAATTTTGGGTATCCAGATTATGGTATCCCAGAAAATTTTTATGCKGAAAAAGTAACTTACGGCATTTAATGCATCAGTATGAACATACAAAGATAAATATTCCAAGGAAAGGAAATTAAAAATCTAAGCTACTGAGATCCATTTTCTTTCAACTGTCCAAAGTTTTGCTTTTTATATCCTTTTGAACTGTGTTCTTTAATACATTTCTGCTTATATTAAATACATAACTTAATACACCTAGGAAGTGAAAACTATTCAGCCTTTTACTATCCCGACTCCTATGTATGCATGCAGTTAAATTGATGCAGTTAACATTTCCTTAAATGCAGTCAAAAGTAATTCACAGCAATTGCTTGACAAGGTGGTGGTAACAGAGAATAAGATAATTAGCAAGGAAACCATCAGGACTCTGCAGAACCAACCAACTTTACTCCTACCACTTGTAGGAGCATCATCATACTAACAAAGGAGCAAATGCCATTTCAAATCTCAAATTTCAGAACAATTAAAGCTGAATAAAAACCTTGCCAGTGGTATATCTCATGTTAACAGTCCTCATTATGTCTGTGCTGTAAAATGAATGGGGAAAATATTGATGTAGGTACAATACAACTACAGTGCAACCCCCCTAAAAGACATTAGGTCACTTGCATTACTAGGCTAAAACACTGAAGTGCCTGCCCCATTCAGTCCTGTTTTTATTTTATATAAAAATCACATTTATGGGGCAGATCAGTTGCTGGTGATAAGGTTTAAGGTGGGGGGAAAATAGCCTTTTCCCTTGGGAAAAATATTTACAGCAAGAAACTTAAATAAGCAATACAGAAAAATACAGAATAGCAATACAGAAAAATTTCCCTGTCTGCAAAATAGACTAAGCCCAGTACCTTCTTAACAGGGCATTTCTTCTCAGGAACAGAATACTGACAGTCTCAAGCAAGACTGGAAAGGGATCCAGGCATGTCAGATAATTAACCCCAGGCTTCTTCCTAAGAAGATTAGTCAGGGCTGAACACCAAAAAGGTGACAGTGATCTAGTAGAAGGGCGGTATCTTTCTGTTCCACCTCTCAAGTCTCTCCTCATCTTTCAGCAAGTGTGGGAAATGTCATCCATAAGGAGTTGTTACATTCCGCTTCCTGGGGAGAGGAGCACTGCAACTCACATGGGCTCCAGAGGCAGCAAAGTCTCCTGGTTCTGTGGCCATACCAGAGCAGCCCTTCACAGACTCTTGCAGGTTTCCAGAACTAGATGGGATCAGAGAGGAAGGGACAAAGCAAAGCTCTGCAAAGCATAAAAAGAGACACCTTAGAAGTCCTCAAAGCCTAAAGTTAAGATTTAGTCTCTACTCAGAGTGAACAAAGAAATGGAGATACACGTTCTGCACCCTGATGGCACTGTGAGGAGAAGCCAGCAAGTCAGAAGCCATTCCTCAACTTTCCTCAGTCTTTCTTGCACCCAGGAGGTGCTCTTCATTCAACTAATCTTCCACTCTTCCTAGCAGGGAAGTAATAGCCTCTTCTTTCCCCTTGCATGCATTAGCCCCCATTAGACAATCAAGGTATGATTTTAATTTCTGCTGAGCTTTGTCCCCTGCCTAGAGAAACAACAGCCACACAGCACGAATTACTTCCTTCCAACCCCAGACCCAGTGGGAAACTCATACACTGTAGTTCTTATGAGCCCAGGCATATCTCATTAGCAGATAATCAGCAAGCAGATCAGTCACTAAAATATGAGCACTTTATTACAAGAATAGAGGGAACTCTGCAAAGGATACTTTTACCACATTTCGTATGATTTGTTGTGATTTTGAACATCCAGCCTCATGATTTTGTSTTTCAGAGAGTTGTTTTTATGTAAGAGCGTCTGAATAAGTAAAGACTATAAGAATATATGATACTGTCTGTATTTCAGCCCAGGATGTGTAAATACAAAAACTTGAAATCTAAATGTATGCATTCTGCATAACTTTGTGGATTACAGAGTAACAGGAAATAGATTTTGATGTGATTTATGCATAAATAGATGTAAAATAAATCTAGCAAAATTTTAAAGTATTCTCAAAAGCAGTGAGAAGCATTTCTATCCTGAGGACAGGGATCTTGACTCAAGAGGGAGCTAGGTAGCTGGATTTATAAGCAGAGCATTTCAATATTCTTACTCATTTTCATTTCAAAATTAAGAAATTAAATAAACCTGCTTGTGCTCACAATTGATCTTGTTGACAAGACAACAGCTAGGATTTTTATTCCCTAGTATAGAACTCATGACTGCATACTGAGGGTGATTTCATTGAAAGTTTTAAAATAATCTCTTAAATTCAGCTGAGCTGCCTTTTTCTGTAAACTGCAGAACAGAGTTCAATAAATCCTTCATTTTTACCTTCTCTTTTCAGATGAGAATTCAGAGGATACTCAACTCTTCTGAACTAGTAAGCAAAAGTAAACACAAGGACTGGAAATATCATGGAATCACAGAATGGCCTGGGTTGGAAGGGACCTTAAAGTTGGTCTCGTTCCTACGCTGCTGCCATGTTCAGGGACACTTTTCACTAGACCAGATTGCTCAGAGCTCCCTGCAGCCTGGCCTTGAACACTTCCAGAAGTGTCACTCAACTTATTCTTCATTCCCATCAGAAAACTGTAACAGTATGTGCCATATATTTTTTATTGCAAATAAAAATTTTCAAGAGATCAAAGGTAGATACTGTGACCTGATATTTTGSTGCATAGTTTGCTAAAAATGCTTTTACTAGGTAAAATTAATTTAACTAGCTTCAAACATGCATTAAAAACAGAATTAACCTAAAGAAGTCTTAGCAGGAGACAAACTCTATCACAAATGTTGACAGAGCCGTCCAGATGCAGCAGTGACAAAATTATGACAAGCCAGATGAAGTAAGGAATGACTTTACAGAGAAAGATAGTTTTATGGAATCCCTTACAGATTTTCTCCATAACTTTTTTTGGGGGGTTGAAATTTATAAGTAGTGCTACCAAAGTACTGGCAAACCCCTTCTATAATAAAAAAAAAATTGCCTTAATCGTAGGGGGAGAGCAAAAGTAAAATACAAAAATACATACTGTAGAAAATATTTTGAGCAAAAAAATGAATGTGTTTATGTTTCTGTGCTGGCTGGCAGGGGTGCCTCTGGCAGCTTAATTTCCTGCTGTAAACAGTAGGAGAACTGTACCCAGCTCTCCCAAGTGGGAAGATGGGAGCCATTTATTTACTGTCTCTCCAATACARAACTTAACTTTCTAAAAACAGTTTTCTACTTTCAGTTATGACTTCTTGCAAAATTATGATGATGTTTCTCACACATAACATCATTCCACTCAAACTTGTGTTTGTGACTTCTGGTACCCTTGAAAGCGCTGTGGGGGGGAGCAGGGCCCAAACGTGGGGAAAGGTGAGGGGCTGGCTCTGGGCTGGGGAGAGCAGTGTGAGAGCCTGTGTGCCAGTGGCAGCACACAGACCTTGGGACTGCCCCAGACTCTTTGGCCACCCCTTGGGAGGACAGGGCTGTGTTCACCAGCAGTGGGGCTCTCCCCACAGCAAGAAGGGAATGTAGCACACTCACCCCTCCAGCCTGCCCAGTGCTTCTCGCTGTTCCACAACWAATAATCTGTCCTGTTGATTTCAGAAGAGGTGGAAGGGAAAGCAAAGCCTATTCACAAAGTCTTGTGCAAAGCAAGTAAGAACATCTGCAGTCGTTTCTCTGGAGGAAGGTTCCTCCCCATCCCTGGCTAATGACCACAGAATTTGGACAAGGAAGGAGGGAGGGGAAAACCTTATGGTCTTTTGGCACTTGCATTCCCCTTCTTGTCACCAAATTGTAAAATGGGAAACAGTTACACAAGATTTGTTTCTTTCACAAATAAGGAGGGTGCTGGAACCAATTGATTTATTTATTTAAGTTGTACAGTAATGGTTTTGCTCTCTGAAGTGACAAGGAATGCTTGTATGAAGCAGACATATCGGTGAAACTTTATGTTGGGACAGAGTCTACAAAAGCAAACACATAAACCCAAGCCTTGTCATCTCCACCCCTAAATTCAAAGCATGTGGCAAACAAGCACCACACCAAAATCTGCAGAAGTTATGTTTACTTAATTGCATTAGAGTTTATTTACATATCATAATTTACAGCAGCAGGAAAGAGCCTTAGCTAACAAAAATGGGCATTGCTTCATTTCTAAATAATGCTTCTTACTTAGCATGTAAAGAAAATACTGTTTAACTAAGGGTTAAACTTCACTACCATGCCAGAAAGCCATCCAAGTTCATTCTGCTGTAAACAAATTCCACTGCCAGTTAATAGGCATTATTACTGTAACTCTGAGAAAAGTTCTTAAATAACTGTGTTTGCCATGAATACATTGAATTATACATTAAAAGATCAGGGTCTTCCTTCAACTTGGCAAATGTTGTTGTGGCATTTGCCAACTAAGAGAACCATGTCAAACACTCAGCTAGACAGCATTAAAACCTTAAACCCCTTGGGGACAATGAAAGCAACATCTAGAAAACTCAAATGAACAAAAGTGGACTTTAAAGTGCTATATGAAAAGCAGAAAGAAAAGAATTAACAACAGATTCCTGCATTAGCTCTCCTTGTTTGATGCCTGATGACAAGCCACATATAGTACTAAATTCTAAATTACAAAAATGTTACATATGTGACTGGATCAGGGGAGAGCAAGGGGGCCTGTCCTGAGAGGCTGGAGATGAGCAACTGCTGCCTGTGACAGGAAGCATGATAAGCAAGCCTCAGGCTCTGCAGTTTGGGAGCCAGTCTGCCTGGGATGGGGAGAGGATGGTACAAGCAACCCAGAAATGCTAACACAACCCATTCACCAGGGCTTTCTGGTTTTTAATTCCCCTATTGGTTCTAGTGGGAAGGAGGAGGCAAAAAAAAAAAAAAAAGCTGTAGAGTATGTCTGTCTTCCACATCAGTGGGGAAATGTGCTGCACAAGGCAGCCAAGCAGCAATAGCCCTTCCCACTCAGGAGGAACACAGCAAAAGGGTAACAGAGGACAAGTCAGCAGGATGAGACCCTWTGGAATGTGGCAATTGGCTCTTTAAGGCTCTTTATGAGCAGCTACAGAATTGCTAATGGCTGCTGCTGCAGTGAAGGTTGTTTTTGATCTCTGGTAATACCTGTGAGTTTCCCAGTGGAGTATTAACTATTCAGCCATCCAAATTCAGCCAAATCAAAACTTGGCAAAAATAAAAATTTCCATTTTGGCATCCAAGCATTCAAAATACTTTTTTCTTCACTGTTTTTGAATTATGAGTGGAAAACGATACATGTGCGTCCACCCAGCTAGGCAAAAGCATACCAGGACTCCAAAGCCCACTTTTTCAAACKATGAAGTAACCACTTAGATTTATTTAAAAGTAGACAGTTATTAAAGCTGAAAAAACCCCAGGTCAGTTAGAACTAGACTCAAGAATGTCTGCAGGTTTTAGAAAAATACAGTCAAGAACATCATGACCCAATCATATTTGAGGTACATATTGCCAATAACGCATAGACAGCCTGGGCTATGTCCTCAAATTTTGTAAACATACATATTTTTATTTATTTATTTAACTTTAGGCTTTGAGTTACTTTGGAACTGGTTTTAAATGTCACAGAAGTCCCATCTCACATAAAAGAGGAAAGGAGGTTACGTGTCTTCATTGTTTGAGCTCTACACAAGAGAGGAGACATTTCTCACTTTGCTTCCTTAGAGGTATGATATGCAATTCCCTCCCTAGAACTAGCCAGAAGAGCTGCATTACCTTCACAAAAAGAGCAATACAACTCAGAGAGCAAAATGTTTATAGCAAACAGTTCCATGCTAATTTTGTTTCTTTTGAGCAAACTTGTAATTTGGCAATATTACTTCAATACCCACCTTTGCACTGGTGGAAGCTAACATTCACACAAATACAGGGACATGACTTTTTCTGCTCTCACACCCTGAAAAAATTAAGCATCTTTCCAATGAGGGAAGCAAAAGAGCAGAAAACCTCCCTACATTTAACTCTGACTTCAGGGAGCTTAGGAATTCCACCTAAAACAGCACCTGAAGTCTTAGACAGCCCAGCAGTCCTTTTCAACTTTCTCTTCCTAGAACAGGGACTCCAAACACCTACCYGAATACTCCAGCTTGAGGAGAGTGGTAGCAGCTGCTTGGCATAAGACTCACCAAGCAAACACAGACTCCRTTCTCAGCTTTCCAAACAGACCGAAAGAATCAGCAGCTTCCCATCAAAGTCATAGGCATCACCATCACTCCCTGAGCAGCCAGGCACCAGTTAATCAACCCACATGTTTGATAGTAGCCCCCAAATGACCTCCTCCCTGAGCTTTGATTTGTTTCAAATTGTTCAGTTGATCTGCTCAGCTGTCAGAYAGCAACTGGCAGTCTGACTCCAGCACACATCTCAGACTGCCTCATCACTGGGCAGTAGCTGCACCCTTCAGCTGAGCTGTTCTGCTCTGCAAATACAGGATTCAGGTTCTGCTCCTGTTGTCCAGGCAATTAAGAAATTCTCCACTGCTGCTAAAGGGACAAAATGGGTCATCAGGACCTATTCTAAGGCAGGTTGTTTGGAGAGAGCTCTGAATAAGAGGCAATGTGAAGAAGAGGTTGACAAAAAGAGCTTTTTCATGGTGGAAGTTCACAGCATTACCTATGATGGGACTGCCCAGGTTATGGACTACTTTTAAATTAAAAAGTAGCCATTAGGCACCTAAGGATCTGCCTTAGACTTGCCATGGCAACTGGACCCTTTGATATGTTTATATTACTGGTTATCCATCACATTTCACATCAATATTGCTAGAGAGCAAGGAGACATCCATTCTGTAGGGGAGCTCCAGAGCAATCTAAAAGACAAGAGGAAATAAGCCCATGCTACACCTTAGCATCTCTATACTTCCAGCTTTACCATCCAATATCCTTGTAGCACATGTTTTAACAGACAAGACCCAAAGGCCAGGAGCAKGACTAATAAGAATGGGGAAAAAAAGAGGAAATGCTTGGTGGCAATCAGGTGGCTTTGAACAAGTTGCTGAGAGACAGAAGGCTTAAAATCAGCTGAGTAAACAAATTGCAAATGGCAGCCAGCAGGGAAACATTTGAACCCAGCACTGTTACTTGCTAGTCAATTCAAAATATTGCTGTTTAAAATTCTTGTTTGCTATAGCAAAACTCTTTCACTTGGATATCTTCAGGAAATAAATAAAAACATATCTATATAGCAGTAGAAAAACATAASTTATCCCTACCAGTTTTTAAATCACAGTTCATATTTGCAGAYGCATTGTTCAATACTCTCCACATCCTAGCCAGGAAGTCTAACATCAGGCTATGAGGGAAGAGTATTATAGGCTTTTAAATCATTCCTCATATGTGCTTGAGGTGATTTATGTGACAGCTATGCACTGAAGTCCACATATTCACTTAGAAAAATGCACCTTCCAGCACAATATAATTAAGTAATAGGAATTCAATTCAGGTAGATTTTCCAGTTTCCTCTAGTGACCCCCAAACAAGAATGCTTGTCTGTAGACAACAAATTGAATTAGGATGTTTATTGGAAGAGGTAGATGACCCGACCCATTAAGCCAGCTGACATTTAATTGTAATCTCTGACTGAAAGGGCTATTCCTGGAATTTTGCTTTCATTTCAGGTTTCTCTTGCTTAATCTTCTGAGGTATATTATATGCTCTTYCTATAGGAAGGTTATGTTGCTAGAATTTCTTTGTGTGAAACCAGGCAGCTAGCATTTGCTGTCATTTTATTTTAATATTGTCTTCTCAGACAAACCTTAATTTAAGGTGCATTTTTTTCACATAGAAACACCAGATCTGTATCTGGGAGTCACCTACATAAAGCTCCACTTGTCAGCAGCATTCTGCAGTGAGACTGCCAAGATTTGGTCTCTTCTTCATTACATTCTCTATCAATATTCTCTAACATGATTAACTAGCATCTTAATCTGGCAACATGGTGCTGAACTCAACATATTTTGATTTGATATAGTGTAAAAGATATCTGTAATAGTACTTTCCTAGCACATTATGTATAAGCAGCAATTCATTTGAACTAAGTGTGTAAAACAGAGCTAAACAGCAGGATACAGATTGTTTTCTAATTTGGGCTGCAATACATTACACCTGATTTACATAACTCCATAATGTGTTTGGAGCCTTTTGTGTCAGACCCATGGCCAAGGGGTCAGTAGGACTGTTTCATCCAGATAGGTATAAAACATGTACAGAGAAATAAAAACATGAGACTGGGTTGGCACCGTACCAGCTCATTGTTAGAAAATACACTGCATTACCTTATTGAAAAGGCAGAGCACTAAAAASCTTCAGTGTGATTTACTCTTTTACTTTTTTTTCCCCCCCCAAACAGACAGCATCAGTCTTTTTAAAGTAAATCCTTTTCTGTCCACAATTCAATACTTATTTTCTGCTTCATCAAAGCAGTAAGGAGCAAACAAATCTTTTGACACTATTTCGCTGAGTGTCATAGATTGTTCTTATGAATCTGACAAGTCATTTGGCTTCAGGGACTGATTGAAGGACACAGARAAATGGAAACAAAATCATCAAACCTCAAAACAACTAAGGAATCTGTGTTACGATTTTATGCTGACCAGTATTTTGATAGAAACTAACTCAGTGGAGTTTTGTCAACAAATTAAAATTGCTTCCTACATCAGGGCTCAGCATGTTTGACACATTCTATACCCACCTTTTTGATCCTTATATTGTTTCCTTCCTTCTCATTAGCTACTTACATGTATATATAAAACTCACAACTGTGAGTTTTCCCACCGGTTGATTCATTAGGCCATTATTTTGTCTTTCCTTCTGCTACCCACAAACTGATTGCCACAAGTGTAGTTCCTTCCTGGGCGAGTGCCTTTGGAGGCCTAAGTGTGCTATCCCWTCAGCACACTGTGTAGAGAGCAGGAGCCCCCCTGACTCAGAAGCCCATAAGAGGAAGCCCAACATGACAGAATGAAGGCGTCTGACACACTTTCCTGCTTGTTCACAGCTGGAAGTGCTGTCAAAGGCTGCTCAAGGATATCCACACCCCCAGACTGGCCAAAACTACTATGTCTTAAATAATTGATCCTATGTGCACCAAAGAGTTTTGTTTCAATACTTTGAAAGACTATTACTTCTCATGAAAATAACTGGTTTCTCTGTCTCCTCATCATAGCTGCTCTGTAGCTAAAGTTTCTGCAAATTTGTGCCCATTCTGCATGGGCTTTCACATGCAGAATGAAGTGAGTAGAACTTATTCAGCTGTTCTTAAAAACTTCACTGAAAGACCTGACAGAGGAATAGAAAGAGTTCTGTCTTGTCTGATGCTCCCTCTAGCAAAACCTTAAAGCCAATTCACCTATCAATTTTCCAAAATCAATTTATTTATTACCATACCTGAGATTAATTACGTGCTTAAAAATCCAGCAAGATCAGGTGCTTGGAGGGTAGGCTTTTGAACRTGTTTTGCAAAGCAAAGCTCAAAGCAGGCACTTCCGTGAATTTGCAATTTTTTCATATTAGAAGGACAAAATTATTTGGGCTTGCATCTCTAATTATTGCACGAATTTGGCATGAGCTGCACTWAGAAAATCTGATACAATTGTTATTCATTATTCTAGAAATCCTGAATGCTGATGTAATGTAGCAATGTACAGGTTTTTTCATGGGGAGGGGATGTGAAAGGGGGAAGAGGGCTTAACCTTGCAATATTTAAAACCAAGGCTGACTTCTAGTTCTGTAGGGAATTTAAAGGATGTCTTTGCTAAAAGCAGATGCAAACATACATATGTGTTTACACATATGTTCACACAGAGTCAAGCTTGCTGCAGGACCTAAAGGAATAGGATTGAATTTGGATAAGAGTCATCCCATAACTATTAAGGAACTGGTCACTCAGGCAGGAGCGTCAAAGGTGCTGACTGTGGTCCAAACCACATGGCTATGCTTGGCTCTCTGTGGGAAAAAAAAAAAAAATATTAATAACCATTAGTCAAAAGGATTCTCAGGTCAAGACAGAATAATGTTTTGTAAATCCTAAAAGCAGAGGATGTCCTTTCCAGTTTGGTTACTGGGGAATGTTTTGTAACTCTTTGGTCATAGGATCAAAGAATGGTTAGGGTTGGAAGGGACACAAAGATCATCTTGTTCCAACTTCCCTGCCATAAGCAGGGACAACTTCCACTAGACCAGGTTGCTCAATGACCCACTCAACCTGGCCTTGAACACTTCATCTGCTACTTCTCTTGGCAACTGTGCCAGTGCCTCACCTCCCTTATAGTGAAGAATTTCCTCCTAAGATATAATATAAACCTACCCTCTTTCTGTTTGAAATTGTTACCCCTCCATGAAATCTTATACCRCCATGCCCTTGTAAAAAGCCGCTCTCCAGCTATTTTTTAGGACCCCTCCAGATATTGGAAGGTGCAATGTGATCTCCCCAGAGTCTTCTCCCAGCTGAACAGCTCCAACACTTTAAGCCCGTCCTCACAGGAAAAGTGCTCCAGTCCTGATCATCTTCATGGCCTCCCCTGTGTCCTTCTCGTGCTGTGGATCCCAGAGCCGGATGCAGCGCTCTAGATGGGATCTCACCAGAGCACAGCAGAGGGATAGGATCACCTTCCTAGTGGTCACACTGCTTTGGATGCAGCCCAGAATTCAGCTAGCTTTCTGGGCTGCAAACATACATTGTTGGGTGTCAGTTGAATTCCTTAAAAAGCAACCTCCTCTCTGCTCCTATGTATCTGCATTTTATAAAAATGTGTGGCCAGAGTTAAATATGTTCTCATTCCAAGAAAGCAAATATTAGGTCCCAGTATTATGTTCTCAGAATACTTTAAAAGATTATACAAACTTATTTCAGTCCCCCCCCCAAAAAAAAGTATCAATTTTAAAATCTGCAGTTTGTACCATACAGACACACATAAAATTTCTCAYAAATGCTATCAAATATGGAGGCTTCTAAACAGTCAGTGGTAACTTTAATATTTGCATTTATCTCTGCTCTTCATAATGCATTCCTTCTTTGGAGGTGCTTGAGGCTGCCTTCCCAGCATCCCAGAAGTCAGATTTACAAGCACAGCTACAAAAGATGCACCTGCAAAATCAGTCTTTACTGAGCTCTGTGGCAATTCAGTTTTTACCAGCCTGGAGTGAGAAAGACAGCTCTGATTAGATACACAGATATGGATTTGTTCCGGAAGCCAGGGAGCCTTTATATTCAACAACTTTTAGTCTTTATGCAATACTTGCTGAACAAGCAAGTACTGAGTTCACTGGAGGGGAAGAATATGGTAACAGACTTCTGGAAATGTTCTGTCAAATGCTGTATAAATTAAGGACTTTAGACTAAGGCAAAAGAGAGATGCCAATGGAAGAAATTCAAAAGGAGCAGGTGCAAGTCAGAAGTGACAGAAGAAATAAATTTACTACTTATACAACTAGAACTAACCAAACAACAAAAGCAGACATACTAAGATAATCCAAATTTTAAAAAAACCTCAAACGACTATGGCAAAAACGGTAACCAACTATGCCTATAAACAGGCTGACAAATTAAGTACATGCTCTTGCTGTATTTTATAGAAGGAATTTTGCATTAGAGATAACAAAAGGTGGTATCTTCCCATTTAATTGATGTTCTGCTGCCCTCCTGGAGATGCAGTAGCCCTCCCTTCCCATCCATTCCATCAGTTTCATATCTAAAGACCCCCATGCTAGGAATTTRCCTCTTTTTTTTCAGCATCATAACACATCCAGGAATTTCAATATTCAGACTATTATATCAAATAGAATCATTCATGGAAATCAGCAACTTCAGTAAACTTATAAAACCTTGGAGTACTTTGCTTTTCTAACCAGTGTCTTGAATATTTCTGTTCCCAATTCATGTCTGATGGTCTACAACTTCTGCTTCCCAATCCCACTGTCTGCTCTGGCATTTGGTGCACCAGCTTCCAATGTGCTCACAGCTGCCCAGCATCTCCCACAGACTCTGCTACTGACCAAAAGARTTGGAGGGAGGTCTGGGCCACAACTTGACTGTTCACAAACTTGCCACCAGACTTCAGTCAGACTGTAATTCTTCTGTTCCTGACTTYCAGCAGTGCCATCTAGTTATTTTTYATCTCTTAAAGGAACTCAGACACATAACAGAAAGGTATTTTTGCCTTCTACCCCAAAGAAGTTAAGTGTATCAAGCATCACTTAGGATTTTCCAGCTGTAAGTTATCTTAACACTGTGTGTTTTGGAGCTACTGGACTTAGTTAGGTGTCTCTTTTTCCTCTGTTCATASAGGCAACTTGGTAGTCATACAGGCAACTCACCTAGGTAGCTAAACAGGTAGATCCAAAACATACTTATCTCCTCCTAAGGAAAGTATCTGCTAGTGACTATAGAGGGAGCCTAACTACTGCCTAAGCCTGAATGCCTCACTTCTGTGTAGCTCTTAGGTGAGAACCTTAAGCCACACATAGTTCCTAAATGTAGTTAGAGGCACAACTTGAACTGGAGGTTTCAAAAACAGAGAATAGCTCATATATGATGATTTTCAGAAAAATGAAATTACATAGATTAAGGAGCGTGTAAGAATGATGCTTTAGCTGAAGTGGTGTCTAACCAATCTGCCATACAGCTGCWGTGAATGGTACTGAAAGTCAGTAGTAATGCAAAGAAAACTGAAAACTGTAGCTCAAGACACATCCTGGTATTCAGACAGAGAGGTTTGCACATCACAAGATTGTTCCTTTCAACAAAAAGACTGGGGCTATGTTCATGGCAATCATCATCGGTGGGCGACAGATATCAAGGTATCTCTGAATGAAGGAACTTCTGTGAGTAGGAGGATGTGGATTTTTAGCCTGGCATCAAACAACTGGCATAAATAGACCTTCTAAACCTGTAATGACTAATGTTTTGCTGATTTGTGATCATCCCATGGAGGATTAAGCAGTTGTGCTGAAAATAAAAGATCTTGGATTATAGCTTGCCGAGAGATAGTTTGGGGTCTGGGTGATCTTATAATGATTTAAAACACAGATCAAGCTAAATTCTCATTTGCATCACAGCAACTAATTTACACCAGAATACATTCAGTGTGAGGACTACTGGGGCACTTCAGCCAATACAGGTCTTCAGACTAAAGGGAGACACAGGGGATGATAACATTTATAAGAGAAGGACATTCTGTGTCAAATAGCTGCATCCCAACCTCTGCAAGTCTGCTGATCACAAGCAGCCTGTTACCATTTCCACCTGTACTACCACAGTATTATGCTCCTGAGGTACTCAGTCCTAACTAATGTGCTCTCTGTCTCAGTAACAGACTTGGCTCAGAACGGCTTGTGGYGCAAAATTGTTTTAGCCTGTCACCATCTTTTAGTTCTCAATAACTGACAGAAGGGCTAAGACAAAAGACAATTAAGTTCCTGATCCCTTGAAATTTCCAGTTCAACATCCCCCAGAGATCATTTGTGAAATGCTGCCATCTTGATACACTGAGCACATTCACAGTCCCACAAGACTACCCATATTTGTGCAGCACAGTTTGTTAAYTGCATGGCAGGAACAAAAATTATATTCTAATACAAATAAAACAATATTCTAGGACTCCCTCCAGGGCTATTAGGATTTCCTCTGCTCAGTTAGTTTTGGCTTTGGAAAATTACAATAAAAATACATGTTAACTACAGTTCCCCTTTTTTCTCAAGTGTGGGAATTCCAGGGAGTACAAATCTAAAAGGGGAAAAATGTTATTTAAAATTCTTCAKGTACCTACATACATATGACATTCAAAGTAACTTTTAATGTATTTTTAATTACATACTGGTCTGTCTATTGAGCTGCATATTAATAAACTTCACAATAAACCAAAGATGCAGTCACTTGAAATCTTTCTCACCACCACATCCCTGGTACTCAAAGCCTGCCTGTTCCAGGCATGAGACAACAGCTCCATCAGAAATTCCTCTGATGCACCACAGAATGATTCAATGGGCTACATCTGTAAGAGCAATTAAAAGTTCCRTGCTCAAAGCTGAGACCAGCTAACATGTAATGGCACAAATAAGTTTGCTATCAAACTCACCCTGCCTGCAGACTGCCACTGGAGTTAGCTTGCTCTTGAACAAGCTGCCAAGCCACTCAGAGTTTGGGAGAATAACAGAAGTAGGAGTCACACCTGGGCCATTCTAACAATTCAACAATGTAGAAGATAAAGGTCCAGGGCCCAGGACTCTTTAATCTTCTATAAAAAACAATGGTCAGATCTCACAGAAACGTTAAATCTATACCACTGTCATTGTATTACTCGAATTTCTGTAGCAGTATCAACTCTTCATTGTCTTTACTCTGGTTTTTCTATCAGAGTAAGTCTGTACCACCTCCACTGGTGCATTCCCTGGCCTGAGCCTCACTGAAAAAGCTCTGTGGCTTCAACCCAGGTGAAGTGAGTACCCAGAGCAAAGGAGGACCTTCTAGTTTCCAACCCTATTTGTGAATGTAAGCTTCCAATTTCTGCGATGGAGACTTGGTCCTTTCTTTGGTGCCCAGAGCAAACCAGAACACACCACCAATATGCCCTGGCTAAGGTACATATCCCAAGGCCTATTTTGTACAGTTCCTTTTTCCTTTTTGGCAGTCAGATGCAGAGAACTTATAACCACACTTTTAGAGCTGGAACACTGCTGGAGCAAAAGGACACAGAGTGTTGAACTATGAGTAAGATCCAAACCAGGTCTCATTAATGATACTGGCAGGTCCTGGTCTCGCTTTTGACCCACTAGAAGGGAGACCAGAAGTTCCATTCTTAAAAGCTTGCCAATTCTTTTACTCTTAATGGCAGTTCCTCTGCA